>CM076715.1:27420000-27752500 GCA_038501285.1 Penstemon eatonii | reverse complement strand
AAATAGCTGAAAGAGACGAAGAAGAAACAAGCAACACACCTTCTGAGAGAAATTTCCGAAGCAGAATTCTTTAAGTCTCAAGAACAGCTCACTCATCAGCTGAGTCATTTGTTGACGAAAGCAGAGTTGAAGAACAAAGAAAAATACATCTTCTGAGTGATTTTGTAAACAAGAGTGTTGTGCGGAGTTGTGATCCATCTTTGTGAGTGATCAAACTTCAGAGAATAGGTTTTCTGTGTGATTTCCTATTGCGAACTTGTGGTCGTTTCATTTGTTGTTCGACGCAAGCAGAGTATACTGTAAACTTTGTGATTATAGTATAACCCAAGATCTGAGTGACTTGGAAGAGTGGACTAAAGGATATTCAAATCCATATAACCACTATAAAAATTACTTGTGTTTTTACATTGTTTTAAATCTGCATATTTTCTGTTTGCATAAAAACACGTTAAGTTAACTGTTTGAAAAAGAGAGTTAAAAAGGAGTTTATAAAACTGGGGAAGCATTTTTCAAACTGCTAAGATTACTTGTGAAAAACACTTTGAAAATCCGCTGCAAGTACTCTAAGTATTAAAACTGATTTTAACAAAATCAGCTAAGTGACTATCAGACGAGTGGTCAACAAGCCTGTTCAAAGATTTGTTCGCGAACAGAACTGTAACTTACTAATCTGATCAGCTTAGACTGTTCAATTAAAGTAAAGTTTTAAAGTTAAAATTAGAAGAAAATTTTTAAAGAGGTTTATTCACCCCCCCCCCCCCTCTAAACCTCTTCTGACCACTTGGGACCAACAAGTGGTATCAGAGCGGGTGGTTCATTAGAATCAGCTGCCTGATCAACGAGCTTGATCCAAGTATTTTTCAAAGGTTTTCAAAACTTTTCAAAAGAGCATCTTTTTGAAAAATCAAAACTTTTTGAAAAATGGATTGTATCAGCCATGTTCCCCACATTGCTGGTATGTCTTTTGAAGACTGGAAGATTAGAATGGAAATCTTTCTAGCAGCCTACAATGACAACATGTACACATGTATCATTAAAGGTCCATTCAGATTCACAAAGACCATAAAAATAAATGAAGTAGATACGGTTGTGGAGAAAGACCTTCATGAGATGACTCCAGAGGAAATCAAGCTTTACAATCTAGATAAAGTTGGGAGATTCATCATGACTAAAGCCCTGGATAATGATCGGTTTGACAAGGTCAAACATTGCAAAACTGCAAAGGAAATGTGGGACAAAGTCAGAGATATGAGCGAAGGCAATGATGCTATTAAAGAGCATCAGCTCAGTGTTGCCTTGGAGAAGCTGGACAACTTCAAGATGAAGTCTGGAGAAACCATTGATCAGATGGATACCAGATTCACCAGAACTCTGAATGAAGTTTTAAAGCTGGGAAAGACCTTCACTGACAAAGAAATCTCTGTCAGAGTACTGAAGGCTC
Source organism: Penstemon eatonii (assembly GCA_038501285.1). Taxonomy (NCBI): domain Eukaryota; kingdom Viridiplantae; phylum Streptophyta; class Magnoliopsida; order Lamiales; family Plantaginaceae; genus Penstemon; species Penstemon eatonii. Next base: position 27,751,059 of record CM076715.1, on the reverse strand, counting down.
TACCTTCCAAGTTCAACATGAAGGTGACAGCAATGGAAGAATCAAGAGATCTGGGCAAGATTTCTCTTACAGAGCTGTTCTCCGTACTCAAGGCTTATGAGTATAAACTGCCAAGAATGGGAATTGAAGAAACCTCAACTTCAGGACCCACAGCTGCACTGGTTGCTGCTGAAAACCAAAGAAGACCAGCTCAAATAAATGCTGAAGTGGACTCATCTGATGAAGCCACTCTACTCAACAAGAAGGAGTACACTGCTGGAGATGTTGCACTGTTGATGAACAACTTCAAGAAGTTCTACAAGAGAAAGATGAAGAACAAATACAACAATGCTTCTTCTTCTAAACCTAACTTTTCTTCTCAAGAAAAAGATGATTATAAATCAAAACTAATGTGTTACAACTGCAGGAAATTGGGACACTTCATTAAAGACTGCCCATATCCAAAAGCAGAGAAGTACACTGAGGAAGAGAAGAAAATGAGAAAAGAAAGAAAGCATCAGAGAGGCAAGGCAATGATGGCTGAAGCAGAAAAACTTGCCGCTGTCTACTCATCTGATTCAGACTCAGACACGTCTGATGAAGAATCGTCTGATGAAGAAAAACCTGCTCTCCTGTGCCTGATGGCAAAGGACTCTGATGACTCTGAGGATGAGGTAACTCCTCAAGAAAATGAATTGTTTAATTCTCTAGAGCAAATGATGTTGAATAATACTACTATTGCTGGAGAGTTTGTTAAGCTTAAGGAAGAGATGAACTTGTTAAAAGAGCAAAATAATTCACTGAAACTTCTAGCTGAAAAGCCAAAAGAATCAGCTGAATATAAACAGCTTGAACAAGAACATGAATCTCTGAAAGCTGAATGTGAGGTTTATAAAGGAAAAATCATGGAACTTGAGAAAATTATTGAGTCTCATGACAAGTCTACTGTTGCATCCATGCATACATCTAGTAAACAGGAGACACCTTTAGAAAAGGATAAATTAGAATTGAATCATACTGAAAAATTCATATCAGCTGATAATAGTAAGGTCATTCTGTATGTTCAAACTTCTAAACCTACCTCATCTGAGAAAGTGGTAAAGGAGAATAAATCTCCTAAGGCTAAAAAGAGCAAAGAGCCTAGTATAGGAAATCAGACTAGTAAGACCAAACAGCAGAGTCCTAAGAAGTCTGCTGATAAATCTAAATTGAATCAGTCTGTTGGTAAAACTAAGTCAAAGTCAAATGAGCAAGCACCTAGTAAACCAAAGAAGCATAAGAATAATAAAAATCAAAATGCTTGGTATGGAAATGAGTCATATTATGTGCAACCTGCTGCATATCATCCTATGTATCATGCACCTCAATTTCCTAGTTACTATGCACCTTACCCTGCTCATCCAATGCATGCATATCCTGCATATCATGCACCTTACCCTGCTTATGAACATTATTCATATCATACTGATCATCAACATGACTTATCTGATAACTATGATAAAAATGAAACTGTTCATGCTCCTAAAACTCAGAAGCCTAAGAAGCCTAAGACTTCAACATCTTGGGTTGTCAAAGGTGGAACTAATCCTTCAGGACCCTCTCAATAAGGGTACCTAAAACAATTTTACTTTTGTTTTGTAGGTTAGGATTAGGAGTAGGAGTAAAGTAGAGAAGATTTGGTACTTGGACAGTGGATGTTCAAGGCACATGTGTGGAAACATACATGAGTTGACTGATGCAGTTGCTGTGGATGGTCCAAAAGTCACTTTTGGAGACAGCAAAGAAGGCAAGATTAAAACTAAAGGAAGATTAATCAAGGGAAACATAGAGATATCTGACGTCTCCTATGTCAAAGGCCTGAAGTATAATCTGCTGAGCATAAGTCAATTTTGTGACAAAGGATATTCAGTCATCTTCTCAACAGATAAGTGCTATGTTGAACAGATTGGTACAAAGAAGGTAATTTTATCTGGAAGACGACAAGGAAATATCTACATAGTTGACTGGAATTCTGGTGACAAGAATTCAAGTGTTTGTTTGGTGGCATCTGCACCAAGTGAAGTCAGTTGGCTATGGCACAAGAGAATGAATCATTTAAACTTCAAGACCATAAACAGATTAATCAAGAATGATTTGGTTGAAGGGATTCCAAAAGCTGTCATGAGCAAAGACAAGCTCTGTGACGCATGTCAGAAGGGTAAACAAATCAAGTCATCATTCAAAGAAAAGAAGCACCAATCTTCTGGAAGAATATTGGAGCTGTTGCATATGGACTTATTTGGACCCATTGATCCAGTCAGCAATGGTGGAAAGAAATACTGCCTAGCTGTTGTGGATGATTATTCAAGATATACTTGGGTGATTTTCATGAAGAAGAAAAGTGAAACCAAGGAACATCTTACAAATCTGATGGAACTGATCCAGAATGAGAAGAGTATCAAAATATTAAAGATCAGATCAGATAGAGGGACAGAGTTTACAAACTCTACTGTTGAAGAGTATTGTAGCATGAAAGGAATACATCATGAGTATTCTGCTGCAAGAACCCCTCAACAGAATGGTGTTGCTGAAAGGAGAAACAGAACACTAAAGGAAGCTGTCAGAACCATGATAGCTGAAGCTAAACTGCCTCAAAGATTTTGGGCAGAAGCAACAAATACAGCATGCTTTACCCAAAACAGATGTATGATCAACAAAAATCAGAACAAGACTCCATATGAAGTTTGGAACAACAGAAAACCAAACATTCATTACTTTAAGATTTTTGGTTGTAAATGTTTTGTATTGAATAATGGGAAAAATCACCTTACTGCATTTGCAGAAAAGGCTGATGAAGCTGTCTTTGTAGGATACTCATCTGTTATTAAGGCTTATAGAGTTTTTAACAAAAGAACATTACTAATAGAAGAATCTATCCATGTAGTATTTGATGAGCCAAGTCAATCTTCTGAAAAGAATCAAAGTGTTAATCAAGATCTGTCTGCTGATTTACAGAAGTTAGACGTTGGAAGAAATGAAGAATATGTTCCCATCATACTACCTAATCTAAGCTCAGCTGCTAACTCAAGTGCTGTTCAAAATCACAGTGCTGATTGTCTAACAGACGAGTTGCAAACAGCTGACAGACCAGAGACTGTCCAACAGACTACAAATGTTCAACAGACTACTACTGGAACTCCAACAGTAGTGTTGCAAGATCAAGACAGAGGACAACATCCTGATCTACAACCTGATCTCAGATGGCTCAAGAATCACCCTCCTGAGTTAGTAATTGGTGATCCTTTAGATAGAGTGAAAACAAGAAGAGCTGCTGCACAGGATGCTATGTTTGTCACATTTCTATCTCAAATAGAGCCCAAGCAAATTGAAGAAGCTCTCAATGATTCCTTCTGGATAGAAGCTATGCAAGAAGAGTTGAATCAATTTGAAAGGAATGAAGTCTGGTACTTAGTTCCTAGACCAAGTCATCAAAGGGTAATTGGCACTAAGTGGGTTTTCAGAAATAAGATGAATGAAGATGGTGTTGTCACCAGAAACAAAGCAAGACTAGTGGCCAAGGGTTATTGTCAAGAAGAAGGAATTGACTTTGATGAAACTTTTGCACCAGTAGCAAGACTTGAAGCAATCAGACTGTTTCTAGCCTATGCTGCTTACAAGAACTTCACTGTCTATCAGATGGATGTGAAGTCCGCTTTTCTCAATGGAGAATTGCAAGAAGAAGTGTATGTTGAACAACCTCCTGGATTTGAAGTCTATCAAGAAGAGGACAAAGTATATCGTCTGAAGAAAGCTCTCTATGGACTGAAACAGGCTCCAAGAGCATGGTATGATACCCTATCTGATTTTCTTTTAATAAAAGGATTTCGAAAAGGTAAGGTAGATAAAACCTTGTTCACTATTGAATGGGAAATCCATATATTACTTGTGCAAATATATGTGGACGATATTATTTTTGGTTCAACTAACCAACAGATGTGTGATAAGTTCTCCAAGCTGATGCAGAATAAGTTTGAAATGAGCATGATGGGTGAACTTAACTATTTTCTTGGACTGCAAGTTAGACAGTTGCCTGATGGAATATTCATCAGCCAAGCAAAATACACAAGAGATCTGTTCAAGAAATTTGGTATGGAAACTAGCTCAACAGCTACCATTCCCATGTCTACAAGTCTTCGTTTGGATAAAGATGAAGATGGCAAATCAGTGGACATAACCAAATATAGAGGCATTATAGGGTCATTGTTGTATCTAACAGCAAGTAGGCCTGACATAATGTACTCAGTTGGAGTCTGTGCAAGATTTCAATCAAACCCCAAAGAATCTCATCTCTTAGCTGCCAAGAGGATATTGAAGTATGTTAAAGGCACTCAAGAATTGGGATTATGGTATCCTAGAGAATCTGGATTTGAACTTGTTGGCTATTCAGATTCAGATCTTGCTGGCTGCAAGATTGACAGAAAGAGCACAACAGGTGCCTGTCAGTTCTTAGGCAGTCGTCTGATCTCATGGATGAGTAAGAAGCAAACCTCAGTCTCTATATCTACTGCTGAAGCTGAATATATAGCTGCTGGAGCTTGCTGTGCACAGATACTTTGGTTGAAACATCAACTAGAAGACTACAACATCAAGATCAGTGGAATACCAATCTACTGTGACAATACAAGTGCAATCTCTCTCACTCAGAACACTACAAGTCATTCAAGGACTAAGCACATTGAGATCAAGCATCACTTCATTAGAGATCATGTGGAAAAAGGCAATGTTTTGATTGAGTATGTTCATACAGACAATCAGATTGCTGATATTTTCACTAAACCTTTAAGTGAAGTAAGGTTCTCAACTCTAAGAGCTGAGCTAGGACTACTTAATTTGGAAGCATAAGCTGAGGGGGAACTCATCAGAAGACTGGAGTTCAACAGCTTAGTTATCTATTATTATCTTCAAGGTTTAACTTTCAACAGACTAGTTAACTTATGAATTCTTAAACTCAGAGGGAACGTGTAAGACTAGCGGTACTTCTGAATTAAAGAAGAAATTTGTTAATGACAGTTAGTTGAAGTTATGTTTTCATCAGAAGACTCAACTATCGAAGATTAAAGTTATTTTATCTAGCTGGATTGACAAACAGCTGAGGAAGGTTATCAGCTATTGGCATTCTCTGATAACAGCATTGGCATCAGGACAGTAGTCCATCAGATAAGTATTTATGTTACTCATCTGATTACTTTAATAAAAGCGGAACTATTTAAAACGTATATTCAAAACACGCTTTTATAAGTAACTGTTGGGCGGTACATATTCCCGCTCTTCATTAAATATCTTTTGAATTCGAAAAGTCGTAACTGACGCCGCACGATCAGCACTGACAGAAAAACGGATCTAACGGTTGGCGGATATCACGGAAACCGAAAAACCCCAACTCTATAAATCCCCATCTGATCAGTCGAGTCGTTCTTTACGCACTCTAAGCATTCAAAAGTACTTGTGAGAAATTTATCTGCAATTCTCTGCATACTTCTCTTTGTTTTTCTAACCTTCAACAGATCAACGATGGCCGCTGAAGGTATGTTTCTCGTCTATGATTCCTACTACCAATCCGGTACGGATCTGATGAAAGAACTGCTCGAAAAGTTCAAAGCTGCTTCGCTGGTAAACTTCATGGAATACCACGAAGGAATTATCTGGACTGACCAAGTGATGGAGTACTACAACACTGCGAAAGCTGACTATAACTCACTAGCGATTAAGGCTACTGTGGGAGGCAAATCTATCACTATCACTCCTGCTGTTCTTCACGAGACGTTTGGGCTTCCTAACAGTGGACGACATGACGTCACTGTGCTGACAGAGGACAAACACCAACAGTTCTGGGCGATCTGCGCCAAAGAGGGAGAAACGTTGTCTGGAAATATAAGGAAGAAGCAACTGAAGGATGAATATCAGCGGATGGCTGATATGGTGTCCAAGCTGATTGAGAACTGCACATTCTCACTGGATGCTGTTACCATGAAGAGGTTCAGCATCATGGCTGCCATATACTATGGACTGGAGATCAACTGGTCAATCATAGTCTGGTACATATTAGCTGACTTTCTTGATGATAAGAAAGGAAAAGGCCCCACCACCAACCACAGAATCACTCTCAGCTATCTGCTGTCAAAGCTGGGTTGTGATATGAAGAATGGAAAAGAGATCCATAAATCTAAGGCAGTATCCAAGTACTTGCCTGTTCAAAAGAGAAAGGCTGGTGAGCCAGAGGAAGCTGATGTTGAGGAACCAAAGGAGGTTCCTGCCAAAAGGCAGAGAAAACTGGTCAAGACTGCTGACTTAGCTGCTGAGACCAAAAAGAAGAAGGCTGCTGACAAGCCTAAGGAAAAGATTCCTAAGCAGATGGAGAAAGTGACTTCTGCTGCTGAAGCCACTAAAATCGTTGAAAACATAATTGCTGATGTAAGGACTGGATCCCCTGCATCACCATCAAGAACTCCATCAGCAGAGAGGCCTGCTGAAGGTATCTCTCAACGAACTAGAAGTCAACAGAGAGATACAGCTACAACCACTTACCGTGAAGGGAGAACCAAGAAATCTGCTAGAAAGCAGATGACCTTTATAGAAAATCCAACGGACTTGGAAAATGTAGCTAGGGAAGACCCTGAAGCTGCTGAAAGGCCTGCTGAAACAGTTAAGACTGTTGAGACTGACAAAGCTGATGAGCAACAGCCAAGTCAAGTCACATCAACAGCTGAGGTTGCTCAACCTCAAGAAGATCCAGACGTCCAAATCATCTATCCTATTGCTGCTGCTCCCATATCATCTGCTGGACCAGCCCCTGCTGATAAAGGCAAGAGAAAAATAGTGCTAAGGAAAAAGAAAGTTTCCAAAGCTGACAAGAAGGCAAGGGAGGAGGCTGAACAAAGAAAACAGGATGAGTTGGAGGAGAAGAAAGCACTTGAGCTAAGCAAAGCTCAAGAAGCAAAGGATGAAGCCAGAAGACGCATGTCTGAAGCAGAGAGGAAAGCTGCTGAGGATGCTGAAATGGCTGTGGTATTGGAATTGAGCAAAGTTGATGCCTATGGACCTGTCCATGGAGGTGGCATCAAGATTGGAGAAGGCAAGAATGAAGAGGACAAAAAGAAGATATTACTGCCTGCCCCCAAAGTCAAATCAAAAGACAAGTTTGAAGTGAGAAAAACCTTTGAGATAGTATATGCTGATAAGGAGCTTTTCAAGAAATTTGAGAAGTCTCTAGCTTACTATGATCAGAAGCTTATGTTGAAGACTCTGTTCAACCAAGAGAAGCCAAGATATATCAGTTGGAGAGACAACAGGCTGAACAAGTCAATGGCAGAACTTCAAAGTATGAAGGAGTTAGCTGATGAAGAACGTTGGGTTCTGAACTGGCTGAAGACAAACTCCATCCAAAAGGCCCTTGATCCCAGCTATGTAAGAGATGTCATGCATAGTTATGCAAAAGGCTTTGCATTGGAGGAGGCCAAGAAAATCAAAAGCACCTTGCCTGACAAGAAAAAGAAGTCTGAAGACGCTGAAGAAAGGGCAATCAAGTTTGCTGTTATGACTTCCCTGAAGAGATGGGTTAAAAAGTCAAAGTATCAGCAAGGTTGTTCAAGTGACTTGCCACTTCTGCCAAGTATCCAGCAAATTATTTTTGGCAAGGAAGTACAACCGTACTATGAAGTCCCTAAGGGAAACAATGCTCCTGTTAACCCTTGGATTATTGTAAGGCAGATTAGACAGACAACATGCTTCAATGATGATGGAACCATTACTAATCTGTTCTACGATGATGTCACTGATGAGCACAAATCTGCTGATAAGTCCTTAGCTATTGAGCTGCCAGCTAAGACTTCTGAATACCATCAGATGACAGACTTGGAGGAAGTCCCTGTTCAACAGGCGACTGAAGAAAAGGAAGCTGATGCTGATGCTTCTACTTCTTCAGGTGATGAACACTCATCACTAATGGAAGCCTTCCAATTACTTATTGAAAATCAAATAAAAGAGATGGAAGAGAGGAACAGTCTGCAGTTACAGAAGATGAAGAAAGAATTGGTTGAATCAAACACTCAACAGATGGAAAGAATGCACCTTCTAACTGCCAGTACTATCAAAGTGGCTATTGATGGTCTACCTATTCCTCAAGATCATTCATTGCAGTTAGTGCACAGCTTAAGAGATCTGAACCAGAACGTAGAAGATGTGAAGGGTGATGTAAATCATCTTCACACTGCCCTAAAAACAGCTGAGCACAAGATTGCTGATCTGACTGCAACCTTCATTAAAGTCAGTCATGAAGAGAAGGAAATCAATCTGGGGATGTTGCAAGAAGTGGCAAAGGCTTCACAGGAAGTTCAAAGTGAAATTGCAACTATCAACCTCAACATTGACTACTTCAATGATAAGACTGATGTCATCAGCACTGATATTCATCATCTAATAGCTAGTCATGACGTTGTTAATCAGAACCTAAAGGCTTTGTGTGCTGGAGTGAAGATTCCAACAGTTGCTCTCAACCCTGCTGTTGAACCTTCTAATGTCATCAGAGTTGATGATGACAAAAAGGGGGAAGATAAAAGGGAAGAACCAGCAAAGGAATCTGCTGCTGAAGAACCAACTAAGGAAGAAACTGCTGCTGCAACTATTAAAGCCAAGGAAACTGAAGAAACAGCTGACAAGACTGAAAAGCTTGGAACGGTAGAAGAAGAAGAAAAGACTGAAAAAGAAGATACCAAGTACAAGAATACAGAATCTGCCAGGAAGGCCATGGAAGCTTTGAAAGCTCTTCAAGAACAACAACTTAAGGAGAAGATGGAAGCTGCCAAAGCAATCTTGGAAGAAGAAGCTGATGATGAAGAAGATGATGAAGAATCATCCTATGAATATGAAGAAGTGCTGGAAGGATCAGATGAAGAAGCTGATAGTTAGAAATTGAAAAATCCTTGTAATCAGTTTACTTTATCTATTTCTTCAGAAATCTCATCTGATGAACTTGTACTATGTAACTCTTTCTCAATATTAATGAAAAGTCAAGTTCAATCCAATAAACTTTTTCTATCTCAGAAAATTTTGAGGATTTCATTCTTTAGTTTAGGTATTCAACAGGTACTAAGCTGAAGTTTTGTCATCATCAAAAAGGGGGAAATTGTTGGATAAGGATGAAGATGAAGGCACTAAAGAAAGTTTGATAAGGGAGGTTTTGATGCATTCCAAAACTTCAAATTTGGCTAAGTATGGAGTAACTTAGCTGATAAACTTATCTAGGAATTTTGACTAAGTAATGAAGACATCAGAAGAGTCAAAGTTTCAAGGTCCAAGACTTCTGATCTGCTGAAGTAAAGATATCAGACTAGTGAAGATCAGCCGACTCAAATCAGATTTGTTCAAGTTTGAGATCAGCCGAGTTCACCATCAGACTTATACTTTCGTCAGCCAAGTGAAGAAGATCATGAAGTGTTCCCAACGGTAATAAATGCCCCTTGGTGTAATAAATGCTGAAGTACGAGGATATTTAAGACAAATGATTGAAGAAAAGCTTCGCATCAGCCGAGTGCATTTAATGCTGCATTTAATGCTGCCTGCAGAATAGTACTGTTTACAGTACGGACAGACTGCAAAAGAGCCGTTCGCGGATTTCAAGGACCAGTACTCGAGGAATTTGAATCCTGTCTCTCTTCAACGGACACTTTTCAATCCTCAAGTATAAATAGCTGAAAGAGACGAAGAAGAAACAAGCAACACACCTTCTGAGAGAAATTTCCGAAGCAGAATTCTTTAAGTCTCAAGAACAGCTCACTCATCAGCTGAGTCATTTGTTGACGAAAGCAGAGTTGAAGAACAAAGAAAAATACATCTTCTGAGTGATTTTGTAAACAAGAGTGTTGTGCGGAGTTGTGATCCATCTTTGTGAGTGATCAAACTTCAGAGAATAGGTTTTCTGTGTGATTTCCTATTGCGAACTTGTGGTCGTTTCATTTGTTGTTCGACGCAAGCAGAGTATACTGTAAACTTTATGATTATAGTATAACCCAAGATCTGAGTGACTTGGAAGAGTGGACTAAAGGATATTCAAATACATATAACCACTATAAAAATTACTTGTGTTTTTACATTGTTTTAAATCTGCATATTTTCTGTTTGCATAAAAACACGTTAAGTTAACTGTTTGAAAAAGAGAGTTAAAAAGGAGTTTATAAAACTGGGGAAGCATTTTTCAAACTGCTAAGATTACTTGTGAAAAACACTTTGAAAATCCGCTGCAAGTACTCTAAGTATTAAAACTGATTTTAACAAAATCAGCTAAGTGACTATCAGACGAGTGGTCAACAAGCCTGTTCAAAGATTTGTTCGCGAACAGAACTGTAACTTACTAATCTGATCAGCTTAGACTGTTCAATTAAAGTAAAGTTTTAAAGTTAAAATTAGAAGAAAATTTTTAAAGAGGTTTATTCACCCCCCCTCTAAACCTCTTCTGACCACTTGGGACCAACAGCAACAGATCAGTAGTCTTCTAGACCATGAGATTTGACCCTTCTGATTTGTCTTCTTTCGTGGTCAAAATCTTCTAAGGGATTGGCTAAATTTCCATTACTTAGCTGATGATGATGTTTTGAAAATCATCAAAACCTCCATTCACTTTATTATCTTCATCTTTATCTTCTTCCAACAAAACTCCTAACAACCAAACTTCATCAAATCATCTCAAATTTTTAAAAATCACTAATTATTATTTATTAATATTTTTTTAGCTCAATATTTTGTTGATACCGTTATTCAAATCGAGTTTCAAAAGTTTCGTAAAAAACTCTCAAACCAGTTTTTGAAACCCAATCGAAAAGAAACCCAGCCAAACTACATTCGTATAAAGACTTCTTTATTATTTTCAGTTTGATTCCAATGTCTACTTAAACCAAATAATAGAAGGATCTATTTTATTTCTCTAAATCTAATCTTCTTCTTCTTCTTCTTTTTTTAATCATAATTCGTCTTTTTGTTTAAAATTAAGGCACATGAAAAAAGATAAAGAAGGGCCATTTTCGACCAATTATGAGGCCTGTTTGTTTGGCATTTCGCGTTTCCCAAAAAAATTTCGTGTTTGGAAAATGCCAAACAAACATGTTTTCTAATTTCTGAAATAAATTTTTCATCTCTCAATTTTCTCAAACTATTTTCTCAAAATCCAAACTAACAACAATTTTCTTATCTCTAAATAAAACTTATACAAACTCTACTCTGATTTGACATAAAGTAACATATCTCTTACACAATTTTATCTTACAACAAACATGATTTGACATAAAGTCTTACACATCTTACACCTACAACCTAATTCTTCAAAAAAAAAACTTACATCTACTTTATTTCTCAAACCACTCTCTCAAAACCCAAACAAACAATATTACGCAAATCGAGATTATTTCACAAACCTCCATTACTCTCCCAAACTACTTTCCCAAACACTAAACATACAGGCCCAATCTGTTTTTGACTAGTAAAAGAATGTTTCATTTTATACATATCGGACCGGCCCAATCTGCCCATTCGAATGTGAGGAAAGTTTTTCTACTGTTTTATTTCTTTATGATAAATTTCTTCTAATCAGCTTAGCAGCAATTGTCTTTGGACCAATTCCAACATCAAAATGTAACCATAGTTCAAGATGGTTGTTTTTATGAGTGACAATATGGGTTATGATTAATGGACTGGCCGAGATTGAATCTGGTCCAATTCGACTCAATCTATTTTTTTCCCTATTGGTGTTAGCTAAATTGGGTTGGGCTGCGTTTAGTTTAGTTAACATATTTTCTTGAACTTCTAAAATGTGGATCACAAAAAAAAAAAAAAAAAGAATTGACCCACTTTCTTTCTCTCCCGTAGAGACTTTCTCTCTCCTAGTAGAGTTTGGTTTTGTGTTTGTTCTTGAGGGTTTTCAACACAGTTTTGAACGCTAAATTCATTAGGGATTCTCATTCAATCAATCTTGGCTTTGCTCTTGTCTTAGTGGAACCCCCTTGTTGGATCTTTCTGAAATTGTAGTTTCGACTACTCTATTTTCTTGTTAGGGTTTCGGGTTTGTTTTGGTTTTCTTTTTTTTCTTTTCGCCCCTGTTTGTCTCCTCCTCTGTTTTCTTCTTGTTCGTTTTTTGCTGTTCTTTTTACAGGGCTGCTGTTCGGGTGTTTTCTTGTTAGGGTTTCGGGTCTGTTTGTTTTTTCTTTTGTTCTTTTCGCCCCTGTTTGTTTCCTCCTCTGCTTTTTTCTTGTTTCGTTTTTTTGCTGTTCTTTATTTTGACTGCAGGGCTGCTGTTCGGGTGAAGAGACATAAGGTTATACGCAATCGCTCCATAGCTTTTGAAACGTCCATCTCGCTCATGATGGGAGACGAATTAGAGGATTTTGAGAGTAAGTTAATCCTAACAGAAGAAGAGGAAGGTGAGCGGTTGGTACTTGATGATGCTGATTGGAAAGGGTCTGATGGGACATCGATGCCGGTGTTAGTGGGTAGAATCTTGATCAAGAAAGTCTATAACATGGAGATGCTTAAATCGGTTTTTTCGAGTTTATGGTGTCCTGTTCTTGGTATGAAAGTAAAATCCATAGGGGGAGGAAGAATTCTGTTTATATTCAACCATGAGATTGACATGAATAAGGCTCTGGATGGTGGACCGTGGACTTTCGACAAAGGTCTGGTTGTTCTAAGTAAAATTGATGATAATATTAACCCGTTAGATGTCGACCTTAACTGGTGTGATTTTTTCGTTCAAGCCTCTTGCTTGCCGTTAAACAAAATGACAAAACAGGTGGCCATGCAAATTGGAATAAAATTGGCAGATTTCGAAGTATAGAAACGACGGAAGATGACATGGCTGTGGGAGCTGTTTTGAGGTTCAGAGTGGGGTTAAACGTCACAAAACATATTCCAAGGGTTCTACGAATAGGTAGTAGCGATGGGAGAGATATTTTGGTAAAATTCCAATTTGAACGACTTCCGAATTATTGTTATAGATGTGGGCTAATGGATCATATTATGAGTAATTGTGTATTACAGTATCATGAGAAAGCAAGAACTAATGAGAATTTTTATCAATTTGGGCCGTGGCTTCGAGCAACTGGAGGTCCCAATAATCACGCTTTTGAGGGTAATTCGAGAAGGGGTTCTGAAATTTGGTCTAGGAATAGTTGGGATGATCGAAAACGAGCTTCAGGGAAAGAGTTGTTTGGTATAGCCTCGTCGCAATCGGAATCATCCGCGCATTTTGATAGGCGACCTACACAAATTCATATAGATAAAGATGTACCGAAAAACAACGTCGGGATTATTCTTGGTGTGGGGAACGAACTGAGTAAGGGTAGTAAGGTAGTTTCTGGTTCGGGAGAAGTAGGGGACGAAAGGGAGGTTAATTCTGATCCTTTTGGGTTGAAGGGATTGATCGAATTTACTGGAAAAAAGGTGGAAAATCTGAATATCGGTAGAGGTGTGGGTAAACGGGGAAAAGAAAAAATAAATGAAGGGGGAGAGTATGACATGAGATCTGGAAAAGAGTTATACGGGACGGGGAATGACTCATTGGAGAGAAAGAGGGATTTTTGGACTGAATTTAATGAGAGGAATAAGGGGAGATGGAGTGAAACTAATTCGATTAATATGGAGTCAAATGTACAGCATGGTAATACTAATACGAATCAGTCTATGGTTTCAATGAATTCCGAAATAGGGACGAGGAAGAGAAAGGCTAATGCGGGAAATGAGATAAGGGAGAGGAAGAGGTTCGTTGCAAAGAAAAACTATTCGACAAATAAAAATGTTTCAGTTTCAGAAGAAGGGGAAAGATCTGCTAAGAAAAGAGCTATTGTGATTAATTCAGGATCGGGGGATTTGGCCTCCTCCAAGGCGGTGGTTGCTGAGCAGCCCCGCCGATCATTATGAATTGTTTAGTTTGGAACTGTCAGGGTTTGGGGGGCCCTTGGACAGTTCGTACGCTCGGTGAGCACATCCGAGATGTTAACCCCCAACTCATCTTCCTCGTGGAAACAAGAATTGGGGCGAGGAAGTTTGAGAGAATTAAAACCCAATTCAATTGTTTTGGAATTCTGGTTAGTCCTAGGAGAACAGCTGGTGGTTTATGCCTTTTGTGGAGAAAAGAATTTGATGTAATACTTCAGAGCATGTCAGCCCACCATATTGATGTCCATGTATTTTCACCAAATGATGATGAAGGGTGGCGATTTACGGGCTTTTATGGTCATCCTATAGCATCTCGAAGGATGGAAACATGGCAATTGTTACAGGCTTTAGCGAATCGATCAAGGAAGCCATGGTTATGTGCGGGGGACTTTAATGCTATGATGTCGAATGAGGAGAAAAAAGGGGGTAATCGAGTTCCTAACTGGCAGATCAGGGATTTTAGAGAGTGTTTGGATAACTCTAACTTGTTTGACTTGGGGTTTGAGGGCTTTCCGTTCACGTGGAGGAAAGTACATGCGGGCCAGAGTACGGTTTGGGAAAGGATTGACAGAGCTTGTGCTACAACAGAGTGGATGCAAAAGTTCCCTAATTCTAAGGTTAAACACATAGCTACAAGAAATTCAGACCATCTTCCCCTCTTGATTTCGCTCCAATCAGAACTTGGGAACCGAACAATTAGACAGAAAAAACGACCCTTTAGATTCGAGAGTATGTGGCTAAAATCAGAAGAATGCAAAAGAGTTATTGAGGAATGTTGGGAAAAAGAAAAGTGTGACAATGCTTTTACGACAGTTTGGGAGGGTATCAAGAGTTGTCGAATTGGTCTTTTAAACTGGAATAGAACTAAGTTTGGGCATGTGAGAAGCAGAATCAAGGAACTTACAGAGAAAGTTAACAAAGGCAAATTGGAGTCGTCCTCACCGGAGTCAAATATTATTAATGGTGAGATTCAAGCTGAATTAGAGGATCTGTTAGATAAAGAGGAAAGCATGTGGAAACAACGGGCAAAAACGCAATGGTTAAAAGAAGGTGACAAAAATACCCGTTTTTTCCACCAAAAAGCTTCGAACAGACAGAAACATAATAAGATCCATGGTTTGAGGGACGATAATGGGGTTTGGCATGAGGAGCCGAGAGATCTAGAAGATATCGTTGTTTCGTATTTCAGAAAAATCTTTTCATCAAGTCGGCCATCAATGAACGATATGGATTGTGTTCTTAATGCTATGGATACGAGAGTTGACGACCGTATGAATCAACACCTTGGACAACAATTCTCTGCAGCCGAAGTAAAAACAGCTCTGAATGATATGTATCCTTTAAAATCCCCCGGACCCGATGGTATGCCTGCTCTTTTCTTTCAAAAGTTTTGGTCAATTGTTGGTGCTGATGTGATTCGATTTGTTTTAGATTTCCTTAACAAGAAAGTTTTTCAGCCTAAGTGCAATTATACACATATTGTCCTAATCCCAAAAACCTCAAATCCTCAGTCAGTATCTCAATTTCGCCCTATTAGTTTGAGTAATGTCATTTATAAAAAAAAAAATCTGGCTAATAGATTAAAACCGTTGTTGAATTCCATAATTTCTGATAGCCAATCAACATTTGTCCCCTCCCGTTTAATTACAGACAATGTCCTTGTAGCCTTCGAAATCTCTCATTTTATGAAACGGAAAACCTGGGGAGGTGGCCATATGGCCATTAAGCTAGATATGAGCAAAGCCTATGATAGGGTTGAATGGGTTTTCATTAGGAAGCTTTTAGATAAGTTAGGTTTTGCGAGTGATTTTATTGAGCTAATAATGTTATGCATAACGACTGTAACGTATTCATGTGTACTTAATGGTGAACAAATTGGTTATTTTAGGCCTCAAAAGGGTATCCGGCAAGGTGATCCCCTTTCACCCTATCTTTTTTTGTTGTGTACAGAAGCTTTGAGTATGCTTATCTCACAGGAAGAAGAAAGAGGAGGGATAGTTGGCATATCGATATGTACCGGGGCTCCAAGTGTTTCACATTTGCTGTTCGCGGACGATACTATGATCTTTTGTCAAGCTACTGTGGAGGCAGCAACGCGCGTAAAGGAAATATTAATGATGTATGAAAGTGCTTCAGGCCAGATGATCAATATTGAAAAGTCGAATGTGGTGTATAGCAGGAATACGGATGTGGCTATACGGGAGGCAATAAGGGAGGTTTTTCCAATCCTAGAGGTAGAGAAGCATGAAAAATATCTGGGTTTACCGTCTGTGATTGGAAAATCAAAAAAGGAGGTTTTCGAGGTGATCAGAGATAGAGTCCGTACCAGAGTCCAAGGGTGGCGAGAAAAAACGTTGTCTATGGCAGGGAAGGAGGTACTCATTAAATCTGTCATTCAAGCTATTCCTTCGTATGCAATGAGTTGTTTCAAGCTTCCGGCATATCTTGTTGCAGAGATAGAATCACTTATTGCTAGTTTTTGGTGGGACAATAAACAGAGGAGAAAAATTCATTGGGTGAACTGGAAAGTGATGGGAAAAAGTAATAAGGGAGGAGGAATGGGTTTTAGAGACCTTACGGCTTTTAATCAGGCTCTACTCGCAAAACAGGCATGGAGAATTATTATTAAACCTGATAGCCTATTGAGTAGGATTTATAAGGCACGTTATTTTCCTTTGGTTGAGTTCCGTGAGGCCTTGGTAGGTTCAAATCCGTCGTTATCATGGAAGAGTATTTGTGAGGCTAAAGAAATTTTATTGGAAGGGTTACGTTGGCGAATAGGGAATGGGGAATCGGTGAATGTTTGGTTAGACAATTGGATACCGAGAGACGGTGGTCTTCGAGTCCGCACTCCTAGACTAGAACGGTCAACAAATTTGAAGGTTAGCTCGCTCATTGATTTTGATGCAAATATGCGGAATAAACGAATGGTTGAAGAAATGTTTTGGGAAGATGATGCGAAAGAAATCTTGGCGATTCCTTTGGGTTCCAGATTAAATAGCGATAAGCTGGTGTGGCATTATACAAAGAATGGATTGTTCTCTGTGAAAAACGCGTACCACTTGGCGGTTGATATGAAAGAAAAGATTTTGGAGCAGAATGTTGGGAGTTCGAGTAGTGCTGGAGCAGCTGATTGGGGATGGCTTTGGGAAATTAATATACCTGAGAAAGTAAAGATTCTTTTATGGAGGATCTGTAAAGGGGCTATTCCGACATTAGAAAACTTGAAGAGGCGAAAAATTTGTTTTAGTGATATTTGTTCACTTTGTGATAATGGTTCAGAAACGAGTATGCACGTGTTTCTTCGATGTGGCTTTGCGAGACAAACTTGGGCAGTATCTAATTTGCGTTGGAGTTTGATTGAGAATGGTGAAATGTTACCAATGAGTTGGATGAAACGTTTGTGCAAAGAGTTGGAAAAAAATGATTTGGAGTTTGCTTTTATTATTGTTTGGTGGCTTTGGTATAGTAGGAATCAACGTGTTTTTGGTGAAGGGAAATGGGACCCCTTAGATGTTGCACATCAAGCAAGCACATTCATTGAGAGATATAGAGCTAGTAATAGCCAAGTTTTAAACGAAATAAATAGCAACTTTGGTGATGAAGGAACAATGCTTCGTTCTTGGAAGCTACCAGTGGGAAACCAAATAAAAATCAATTTTGATGGTGCAACTTTTTGCGAAAATGGTTATGTGGGTATTGGGGCGATTGCGAGGGACGCAAGTGGTCGTTGTTTAGCTTGGTTTTCACGAAGGATTCCACAAAATTTATTACCAGAACACGTTGAAGCCTTGGCAGCAATACGCGCTATTGAGATGGCTCGTACATACCAGTGGTCGCATATCATTCTTGAAGGTGATTGTATGTCTGTGGTACGTAAAATTCAATCATCTGAAGAAGATTTTTCATCTACGGGGCCGATTATTGCAGATATAAAGGCGCTTTTGAGAATTTTTGATTTTTCTGTTTTTAGTTTTACACGTAGAGAAGGTAATAAAGTTGCTCATTCTTTAGCAAAATTAGCCTCCTTGATAGATTTAGTTGAGTTGCCGGAGCACATTAAACATCTTGTAACTGCTGAGGCTTTTTGATTCTATATATCGATCGTTTTTCTCAAAAAAAAAAAAAAAAAAAAATTTCGATAGGAGAGCGTATCGGGTAGATTTTTTTCAGTGTGATGACTCTAGTAGAATTTGAAATTTGAGTTTGTCTCCGAGGTCGCAAGACTACCACTTGACCAAATTACCTTGAGTCGAGTTTAGTTAACGTCTATATGTGCTAAAAATGAATATAAAAAGAACATCCTCGACTGGCAGTACCCAAGATCATAATTTCAAAAATAGGTCCCCAAATCTTATATAGAAAGTACAAAGTATGAACTTTTAAATCTAAGTTTAATAATATAAAAAAATAAGTAGAATTTGCAAATTAAGTTATTGGTTTTTAACTTTCTTTTAGAATCAATTCAATATTTTCTGCCCTTGACATACTTGAACACTAATGATTTTTCTTGTTTGCAAATGATTGTTAGCTAGCTCTGCTAATTCTAGTAGTATTTAGTAATCTAACATATTTAATTTTGAGTTTTATTTTAGTCAAATGTTATATAAGTTGATATGTTCAAGTTGAACCTATAAATTGATCAAATTTAATACTATTTTCGTCCCATTATTTTTATCTCATTTACTATTGGCACGAAGATTTACATGAAAATTGAAAAAATGGAAGTCTTAGGTATAAACATTTATGCCCTTATAAGTTATGATTGAAAATTAGTTGTGTCAAATTATTACGTAGTTAGAATTAATATTTCTATTTCAAGAAAAAGAAGATTGAATTGGAACATAATAAATGAAGTAAGAGTTACAAAATCCCTCCAAATGAGTTTTCCTCAAACCACGAAACTCGTCACAAATTTATTTAGAAACCAACACACGAACTCTTGAAAACTATAAAACTTCGATTTGACACATATATACCATCTACTCTTCCCTCCACAAACTCTATAAAAAAATATTTATTTGACACCTATCATCTACTATTTTTCTTAAACCTCAACATCCAAACTCAATTCAAATGAAATTTCAATTTTTTCAAAATCAAAAAACCCAACATCCAAAATCTAACCAAATGAGGTTTCGAATGTTTTATTGAAACCACCCAAACCAATATTTCAAAATTGAAACTTGCGAAACCGAACTAAAACCCTTTGAAATAGACCATATAGGATCTCGAATTTATCCCAACTCACAATTATTCAAACTCGACGCAAATATAAACTGCCAGAATAATCGACCTGCATTTATACACAATCCTACAAATTCCTGTCTATAAATTTCATTACTAGTAAAAAAAAAAGGGATTTTTGCACGTCACCCCCCAGTTTTTTTCAATTTTTGCACTTCCCCCCCAAAACACATTAATTGTGTCCATGCCCCCTGCTTTTATGTATTTTGTGCACTTACCCCCCCCCCCCAAAACGTCTTAAATGTGACCGTGCCCCCTGCTTTTATGTATGTTTGTGCACTTACCCCCCCGAAACGTCTTAAATGTGATTGTGCCCCCTGCTTTTATGTACGTTTGTGCACTTACCCCCCCCCCCCACCCCCACCCCCCATACCAAATTCCGGTCATATTTTTCACCGGAACTAAAGCACCTGCAAAGCACATAAAATTTAAGAGGGCCAAAGGGTAATATTACCAACGGTGCGGCAACATTCCATATCCAGTTCCAATTCCTAGGTGACTTGATTTTTCGGTGTGTGTAATGAAGGGGTCTCCATAAAAAAAGGAATAAGAAAGCAACAAGAAATGTTGATATTGATTTCTCTAAATCATGAGTTTTGCGTGAGAGAGAGACGATATGAATTTGTAAAATTGTCCATGATTCACTCAATTTCAGTAAATGGAGGAGAAATTGAGCCTAACTGAGATAAACCCTAATTTTTTTGCTCAATTTCAATTCACGTTTTTAACTTATGTTTAGGTTTTGTGGGAGATAAGAATAATTTTATCCTTTTGCCCTCTTAAATTTTGTGTGCTTTGCAACTGCTTTAGTTCCGGTGAAAAATCTGGCCGTAATTTGGTAGGGGGTAAGTGCACAAACATACATAAAAGCAGGGGGCACAGTCACATTAAAATATTTCGGGGGGGTAAGTGCACAAACATACATAAAAGCAGGGGGTACGGTCACATTTAATGTGTTTCAGGGGGGAAAGTGCGAAAATTGAAAAAAACTGGGAGGTAACGTGCAAAAATCCCTAAAAAAAAATGATGATGCTAATTTTCCCTAAATTAGGACTAGTTTGACTAAAATTCTCCCATTACATGAATATGGTCCAAAAAAGCAAAAGTGGCGCCTGTGTTACACGCTGTCAGACCTTCTGATTTTCTTGTTGGATAATATGACGACGCTCCTCTTTAATTAACGACACTCGCCTTAAAGATCAGAACACGTGGGGGGCAATCATTTGAGGCCCCTATGTCCTATTGGCTATTAACACCACAGGTAGTATTCTGCCATGTGGTGCAGAGCACGGTTCCCAAGTTATTCACCGGCCAGTGATTTTTGTAGTACTACGAGGAAGGCTGCCAATGGATTGGATTTTGATTGGATCAGATTTATTTAAATTCGGTTTATCCCGTCGGATTCAAATATTGCTCGAATAGTAATTTTTTGAATTCAATGGATCTTGGTCGGATTTAGCCGATTATTGAATCTTTTTTTTATTCAATAAATCTTCATTTAAAAAATTACATTAATATTTTTTCTAAAACAAGTTTATTTAATTTTATCTCACATGTTCAAACTTTTTTTTAATATACGTATTTTTAGATGAAAATATTTGTTTAAATAAATTTATAAACGAGTTATAAATTACTATCTTCTTAAATTGACAGTGAAATATTGTTAATGTTACTTACTTTTATAAAATATTATGTATATATATATCATTGTTTTTATTTATTGTCGTATACGGATCTTCAAATGACCCGCACGCGTAATCCATGTTTAAGAACCCAACTTATGAGTTATGGTCTATATATTTTGAAAAACTTCATTTTAGTGATTACTTTTTTTCTGATATATTTGGTACATTCTATTGATTTGGAAGCATTTTCTCTTCCGAATATACATGATACTAAAAGAATAATACTCCATTAAACATTAAAAGGTATTTTTTACTGATAGAAAATTATTAATGTTTATGTAGAATTAGAAAGTAAGAAGCATTCTTATTGGATTAGATTAATATCGGTGGATCATTTATCAATCATTTATTGAATGATAAATAACTATAAGTGATGGAGATACAAATATCAAAAAATTCCATATCGCAAAGGAGTATCCAGGATAATTGAAAAAGTGGAAACAAGACCTGATATAATTTGACATTATGGTGCAAAAACCCATTTTTTTGAACAACATGATGATGATATGAATTATTCTATTAGAAATCACGCGCACCGTCATTAATAAGAAAGCTCCCGATGTATCTAATTATCATATATATATATATATATATATATATATATATATATAATAATAATTAGGATTTTTGTTAATTTAGATATTATTTGGGTTTATTCAGATTAATATTAATTGAAATTTCTTTGAAGAAAATTTTCATAAAATGGGCAGTGAATCGAGTTAAAAGTGAAAGTCGCCAAAAACTGGCAGAATGCTCTCGAAACCAATTCACCTGAGTGAGACAGAGGAGAGTGGAGTTTCATGTGTAGTGGTGAAATCCGAGATCTACGAAGGAATGTCAAAAGCGAAGGCAGCTCTCTAGGTCTAAAACAAGTTTATTTAATTTTATCTCACATGTTCAAACTTTTTTTTAATATACGTATTTTTAGATGAAAATATTTGTTTAAATAAATTTATAAACGAGTTATAAATTACTATCTTCTTAAATTGACAGTGAAATATTGTTAATGTTACTTACTTTTATAAAATATTATGTATATATATATCATTGTTTTTATTTATTGTCGTATACGGATCTTCAAATGACCCGCACGCGTAATCCATGTTTAAGAACCCAACTTATGAGTTATGGTCTATATATTTTGAAAAACTTCATTTTAGTGATTACTTTTTTTCTGATATATTTGGTACATTCTATTGATTTGGAAGCATTTTCTCTTCCGAATATACATGATACTAAAAGAATAATACTCCATTAAACATTAAAAGGTATTTTTTACTGATAGAAAATTATTAATGTTTATGTAGAATTAGAAAGTAAGAAGCATTCTTATTGGATTAGATTAATATCGGTGGATCATTTATCAATCATTTATTGAATGATAAATAACTATAAGTGATGGAGATACAAATATCAAAAAATTCCATATCGCAAAGGAGTATCCAGGATAATTGAAAAAGTGGAAACAAGACCTGATATAATTTGACATTATGGTGCAAAAACCCATTTTTTTGAACAACATGATGATGATATGAATTATTCTATTAGAAATCACGCGCACCGTCATTAATAAGAAAGCTCCCGATGTATCTAATTATCATATATATATATATATATATATATATATATATATATATATATATATATATATAATAATAATTAGGATTTTTGTTAATTTAGATATTATTTGGGTTTATTCAGATTAATATTAATTGAAATTTCTTTGAAGAAAATTTTCATAAAATGGGCAGTGAATCGAGTTAAAAGTGAAAGTCGCCAAAAACTGGCAGAATGCTCTCGAAACCAATTCACCTGAGTGAGACAGAGGAGAGTGGAGTTTCATGTGTAGTGGTGAAATCCGAGATCTACGAAGGAATGTCAAAAGCGAAGGCAGCTCTCTAGGTCCCTACCGACGCTAGGTTGCAAAAGTATGGGGAGCGAATGGGATTAAACATTTTCATTCCACCAATCGTAATTCTCATCAAACTCCTAGATGAACTTTGTCATCCTTTCGAATAATAAAAATGAAAATAAATCCATATATATATATATATATATATATATATATATATATATATATATATATATATTAAATTTATTATGTATGCACATAATATAGCTCCACATATATTTAATCCTCTAAGCCAATAAAACCAACGCCTATTTCATCTTGATGTCTACATTCTTATAAATATTATTTTGTACAAATCATGATTTTCCTTTGACACACCCTTTTCCTTTTCAATTTCATTGAAGTTAAGATCGATTATCTTTATCTTATTTATACGAATAAATTTCATTAGAATTTTTATTACTTTTATTTCAAAAAAATAATTTGCTCTTCAAATTACTCCACAAAAGTATGACTTAAGCAGACTTTTGCATAATTCGAACTAAATAAAAATACAGAAGAAATCTAAAAATCGAAGGGTATCTTTGTCCTACAAAAAATGAATGGCGTGGCTGAAGCAATTCTTGGCATGTCAATAAGCGCCGTTATTCATTCACAGTTTCACACCCGCACATAAACAGAGATTCTTAATTGCTCTTCAACGGTCATCATAAAATGAGTGTATCGCATTTTTGGTCCGCTTATGGGTTAATTTTTGCACTTTCATCCATCTTAATTTTTTTATACCAAATTCATCCCTCTTATCAATATAATGCTTCACATTCGTCCCTCTTATCAATATAGTGTAACATATTCGTCACTCTTAAATTTTTTATCGCGAATTCGTCCCTCTTATTAATATAGTGTGATACATTAGTCCCTTTTAAATACAAAATACATCACCTAAATTCAAAATATATTCTAAAATTGACGAAAATTGATGTATTTTTAATTTAAGAGGGATGAATATGATATACTACAATGATGAGAGGGACGAATATGCTGCAAAAACATTAAGAAGAACAAATGTGTTATAAGAAGGACGAATGTGATACACTACATTGATAAGATGGACGAATCTGCTACAAAAAATATAAGAGGGACGAACATACAAAATTTGACCCATAAAAGGACCAAAAATGTTATTCACTCTCATAAAATAATACAAATAGAAAATGATGTACATTCAGATCCCTGAGGTTTTATCCTATTACAAGGATCCCTCTACAGATTCAAAAATTATAAATAAAAAAAAACCTTTATAAAGTGTTTTTCTAAAAAAAATTACAAGTTGTTGGGGGTGTCAACTATAGGAGATGACTTTGTTATTTTTAAAACTATAGGGAATTCTTTATAATATAACTAAATCTCCGGGCATCTGAGTGTAAACCACCAAAAGTTATAATTATAGAAAGAATATAAAGCCCCAAAATAAAGTAAAATACAGTTAGTTAAACAGAGAATCTTAATTTAATTTAATTTTTGGTGTCTTTATGATATTTATATATACATATGTAGATAGTTGTATATACGTGTCACCAGTGATTACAGCTATACATACAAACTGGAAGAGAGTTGAAGCTCCTGTTCAGCTATTTTGCTGCGTTACCTCCAGGTATGTATTTTTCTTGATTATATTATACTGTTGTTTTACTTAATTATCTGTCGGAATTTCCCTTTTTTTAGTTCATTTTGTTTATGATAGGTAAAAATTTCAATTTCATTAGGGCATAGAATTCGCATTTTTCATTGAGATCTGAAGTTGAATGTTGTATAACTCGAAAGACAGGGTTCCTTTTTTTTTTTTTAAAAAAAAAAAGTCACATTGATTTCATGGTTGTGTTTGTGTGTGTGTGTGTGAGTGGTAATTTAGGAGCTAAATGCAAAAAGACCCCGTGCTTTGCTAATTATAAGTTTATAACTATAAAAAACAACCCTGTATTATTTTCAATAGCAAAAACCCCCTGTGTTCTATTAGCAAAAAAAACCATATGAAATTCCTTCATAAATCAATGGGGAGGTTTTTGTCCATTTTTTTAAGTAAAACAGTGGGTTATTGCCAATTTTCAAAGTTAACAGCGGGATTATTGATACTTATTTAGGTTAAGAGGGTTGTTTTTGCATCCATTGGTGGGGGTTTAACTGTCATTTCGACTTGTGAGGGTCTTTTACTAATAAAATATAAGCACAGGAGGTTTTTTTCCTTGATAATTAGGTAAAGTGTAGGGTGTATTTTTGCATTTCACTTGGTAATTTAGTATGATGAAGGAAGAAGCTGAAAGAGGAACACTTTTTTTTAATAAATTTTCTTAGTTATTTTTGTGCATAATGAGGTTTGCTTCATGTTCATACTTGCAGAAGGGATTCAAAATATGGCTTCCGAACTCGTTAGTGGTGCAACAAGCGAAAAACTTACTGAAATTGATTGGACAAAAAGCATTGAGATTTGTGAATTAGTTGCACAAGATAACAGGTAAACTGTTAATCTTGCGTGATTATACAGAAAATCATATGCTTTATTTAATGCTGCAAAAGCTATATACACCTTTACCCTTACTATGTTTGTTTATTAATAATGCAGACAAGCAAAAGATGTCATAAAATCAATCAAAAAACGCTTAGGCAGCAAAAACACAAACACTCAACTCTTTTCCGTAATGGTTAGCACCATTCTTCGATTTTGAAATAAATTACTTTATTCCCTACATACTTACTTTATTGTATTGCATTCACAGTTGTTGGAGATGTTGATGAATAATATTGGAGAACCAGTCCATAAGCAAGTTATAGACACAGGGCTATTGCCCTTACTTGTGAAAATAGTCAAGAAAAAGGCGAGTAGTTTTCGGCTTCTCATTCTCAGTTGTTGGTTGCTTAAGGACATTTAAGTAATTTTACCTTCTCATTTTTTACAGTCTGAACTTCCTGTACGGGAAAAGATCTTCCTGCTGTTAGATGCAGTACAGACATCTCTCGGTGGAGCTTCTGGAAGGTTCCCTCAATATTATTCAGCATACTATGAATTAGTGGTAAGTGCTCAATTTTCTCATTGCTGAATATGTAATTAACAATGTTTGAACTGCAAAATTAAGTTAAATCAATGATATTTTAGTCCAATGAAATCAATTCAGCATGAATTTGATTTGTTCCTCTTCTGAATCTTGTGTGTGAAAATAGTATGGCCTTATTTGGTAATTTGGTGTATTTTAGCCTAGTTTTGTTAGGTTATTCTGAAGATTCTGTCGAAATTTGTGCTAAACAATTGAGACATGACTTGGATATATTTTGAATCAGATTTTTAGAATGTAGAATAATGTTAATTAAATAGTGACTTGGGTTTGAAAATGTGGTTTGTTGTTTGGATATATTTTTAACGTTGGAGTTTTGGGGGGAAAAAGTAGTTTCTACGTGTTAAACTATGTCTTTATTTATTAAATTAGTTGATATTATATTGTATGACTGATGTGATTGAAAAATTATTACCTTAAACGCTTGTTTGGTGCGTTCGGGCTAGTGAAACCATTCCAAATGGTGTTTTGTCTAGAGAAAATTTGAAACACATGAGTCAAAATGCATCCAAACGAGGCCTATACTGCTGCTTGTTTATCTTGTTGAAAGCACTGTTATATATAATATAATCATGTCCGAGCTAAAATTAGGTGCTAATTTTTGTAATTTGTGAACAACATTGTCTTCAAATAGTAGCAATGTTTTGATCTAAAAGGGACTGCAGAAATTTCACACTAAAGGACAAAAGCTTATGTTAACTAGTAATAATTATTTGATGGGATAATAATTACAATGTGCGGCTTTTGTTTTGAAAACATCAAGTGTGTTAAATATCGAGTATCTTTCAGAGTGCAGGGGTGCAATTTCCTCAGAGGCCTCATGAAATCCCAAAACCTCAGTCTCCATCAAACTTGAATAAAACTATTCCAATTGACGAGGAATCTTCTGTTCCTCAATGCGATAGAAATGCACCACAAGCCCAGCCCAAAAATGTTTCTGATTCAAGGTAGCTTTTTTTTTTTTTGGGTAATATAACGAGAAGAAAGAACCACATACTATTAGCTTCTGCACTATGGTTTTCTTGGTTTTTCTAACCAATGACAATTTCAGCAGTATTCTTCAGAAAGCCGAGAATGCATTGGAGGTGTTGAGGGATGTTCTCAACACTGTTGATACCCAAAATCCCGAGGTATGTATATATCTATCTTGATTTCATGATACTATGTATTCTTCTGCGGTCAAAAATTTCAAAAATAGTCCTGTAACTTGTTAAACAAACATTTTGTCTTTTCACTTTTACCCAATTTCGATGTTGGTCCTATGCATAATAAATCTTGGCCTCTAGCTTTGAGTAAGTTTCAATTTTAGTCCTGGAATTATGAATTTCACCCTCTACCTTTCAATAAGTTTAAATTTCCGTCTTGCAATTACAAATCTTTTCTCCGGTAATAGGACCAAATCTGTAATTGCAGGACGAAAATTGAGATTTACTGATAAAATTTGTTGAACATAGGACTAAAATTGAAATTTGGCGAAAGTAATAGGACTGAATGTGTGTTTAGCATAGTTAGAGGACTATTTTTGAAGGAATTCCAAAATTAGAGGACCATTTTTTAAATTTTGCCATTCTTCTTCTAACATGGATGAATGAAATCAACCTCTCTCACGCTGAATCATCATGTAACTTAATTGTTCTTTAAGGGAGCAAAGGACGAATTTACACTAGATCTTGTGGAACAGTGTTCATTCGAAAAGCAAAGAGTAATGCATCTTGCAGTCACTTCTAGGTAAGTAAGTGCATATATAAGTGGTTAAATTATAAGAATATTTGTGTTACTAAAGATACTATCCTTTGCATTATTTTAAGGGACGAGAAAATAGTTTCACGAGCAATTGAGCTTAATGAGCATCTCGAGAGAGTGTTAAGAAGGCATGATGGTCTTCTAGCTGGTAGGAGTACGACAACAATGTCCTTGTCAAATCACGTTGACCATGAACAAGAAGATGAAGAAGAAGAAGAGGCTGAACAACTTTTCCGAAGGTATGCATAAAACTATATCAATGTTAGCTATACTTACAAATTTACTAGGACAACACCTAACCTCCTATAAGTTTCCAATATTCGCTCTAAACTCCATACTTCATTGAAGAAACCGTGCCCCTAGAAGTGTTAGATCATTGCGCTTTATCCCGGTTGAAATTTTGGAAAAAAACCACCTGAAAATACTTTATCCCACTTTAACCCCCTTTTTGGGTGCATAAAACATTATTGTGTCATCATGCTTATTGTGAATTCGTTATCTAAGAGTTGGCATTAGACAACTTCAAATGAATGTTTTATAAAAGACGATGATGCTAATGGGTGTAATACCTCCTGAACTTTTATTACTGGTTTTATATTTTTTACTCATTATATTTCAGTTCCCTTGTCCAATATATCTACAGCTAAATGCAAAAACCCACCTATGTTTTGTTTAATTGGCAAAAGAAACCCTGTGTATTAGCAACACCCCCCCCCTCCCCCGGGTTCATTTTTATTAACAAAAAACTAATTTGAACATAAATCGATAGGGAAGTTGTTGCCAAATCTTAAGTGAACATGGGGTTATTGCCAATTTTCAAAGTTAACAGGGCGGTTATCGTCAATCTTTTAAGTGAATAGGGGTGTTTTTGCAAATTTTGGTGGGGGTAGAATTGTCATTTTCCAGCAAAATATGTACTCTGGCTTGGGAGGGATTTTTTGCTAATAAATATAGCACTGGGGGGTTTTGGTAATAAAAATAATACAGGGGGATTTTTTGCTAATTACGCAAAGCACAGGGGGTATTTTTGCATTTCACTCAATATATCTACTTCATGTTTTTCAACAGGATAAGGAAAGGAAAAGCTTGCATGAGACCTCAAGATGAAGACCATATCGACCGTCCATTGGGATTGGTGGGGTGTCCTATACCCGGTCAAATGTTGCATCGCCCCCTCATACGAGAACAACCTTTACAACCACCAAATGTGGAGCCTAAGCAAGATCATATTATTGAGCCATTAAACCTGGAATTGAAACCGGAATCCAATTTATTTAAACCAGCAGTTTCAATTCCACCACCGCCTGCTAAACATGTCGAACGAGAGAAATTCTTCCAAGAGAATAAAGCAGCAGACGGTTCTAATCTCAATGGCCACATGAGGAATCTCTCATTGCACAGTAGCTCTCACAGTGGAAGTATAGATTTTAGTGAATGAGCGATAGCTAAATTATTATTTTTATGTTTTAGATAATATTTTCTGATGTTCTTTCGATTGGTTGGACATAATTGTGTTCGTGTGGAAGTGGTTATTTATAGGTGTGTTTTAGAAGGCTGATTGCGAGTAGTATAACTCAGTCGAATACGTTGCTTGATACTTTTGGTTGGTGTTCTTTTTTTCATGAAGCTTTATCATGGATCTGGACTTGTGTTTTGTATAAGTGATTATCATAGTAAAATGTTTGACTTGAAATTCTCTATGGAAAAGGTGGTTTTGGAATCTGCTTATAAATTTGAATGCTAGAAATGAGCTAATGTCAATTTATCTCTTGTAAAATGCATAGTGTTGAATTTAATTCCATCTGATTTGAGAAACAACATTTTACTCCCTGTGGAAACTTCAAAAAGGTAATTCACCTTCTTCAGCCGAAGAGTGTATCATTCAACGAAATGTAGAGTAGGTATGAAAAATGTTTCTGTGATATAGGGAGTAAAGTGCAACATTTATCATTACACAGGGGGTAAAGTGCAATATTTATCATAACATGGGGGTAAATTATCATATTTATCATAACACAGAGGGGTAAAGTATCACATATATGAGGGCTAATTTTATCAATTTCTACTTTTTACGATTAAAAATGTCAGGGAGACAGTGAATTTTTTTTAAGATTATAGGGGGTAAATCCAAGAAAACTGCTCGATCATTTGAGGGTATATTCTCCGCTTGCATGAACTTGCTTCACTCGTTTGTCGTACTCGTGTTCTTCTTCCTCTTCCTTGCATTCTTCATACACTTCTCCTCCCCATCGAAAACCGGGGCCCGCCTTATACGAGGGAGGAAGATATCTAGCTTCACTCACAATCTTCATGATTTGATCAATGCTCTGATGGGAAAAGGTATTGGGCTTATCTCTCTGGTAATAAACTGCTTGATTTACTTCTGAAAGTTCCTTTGGCAACTTTTTCAAGAACCATGGATGCTTCTTTATCTCTTTTATATCGATTCTCTGCACGTAAAATATAATGTATGCGCTCGTTAAGACAGTTTCTGCTAGAGATGCTATAAGATCTATTGTAGAATGATTTAACTCAGACCCTCTGAGGTTTATATAATAATTACAGAAACCCCCCGATGATTTCAAAAATTATAAAGACACCCCTTAAGGGGAGGTTTTTGTAAATATTTTCGATGGGATCTTTTTAAGGATTATTGAACCTGTAAGGGGTGTTAATGTTATGGTACATAGTTTTGTAAAACTACTAAACCTCAAAAGGGTTCGATCGTAAATCACCATATTATACAATATACATGCATACCCTGTAAGGATTTGCGACAAAAATACGCGACAATAGGTGCCTGCACTCTCGAGAGATGTAGACATAATCCGGGATTTCATATTGCGCAGTCATTATTTTCTGTTGGTAACAAGAGAAATATTGGATGAAATATCATTGTGAGTGTTGATTTAGAGGAGTTATATATAATATGGATTGGATGAATGAATTAATGTTTACTTACTGAAATTGTTTTTCTGAAGTTGTTGGGGTCATCTGGATCTTCAAAAGGGTAAGCTCCTACCAACATCACATACAAGGTCACTCCACATGACCATACATCTGCCAACTATTATAATAAAACAAATCAATAATATCATAATTTATCACTTTGATCATTTAAATATTAAATACAGTTAGTTAAAATTCAATTGTGGTTGGGTAAAAGGTAAAAATAGTCTCATAAGTCGTAACTAATGGCAGCTGGCAAATTTGCTCCATACATATTTATTAGGGCTATATTTTACCTCATAACTTATAAAATTAAAGCAATTTTGAGACTTTTTCGACTTATATGGGAGAGTGTACTTCACTTGTCGACCTATTGAGTTTAAATTAGGAGATTCTGAAAGGAAAAAAATTCAGTAGTCCCGCGAGTGAGGTAAACTCTCTCTATGAGTCGAAAAGTATCAAAATTGTTTCTGTTTTGTAAGTTACGGGGTAAAATTGTGAACCACAATAATTTTGCCAAGGTTGATTAGTTTTGGGACAAATTTGGCATTTTCTAAGTTATTTCAGTTATTGTTGAAATGAATAATGTTCAATTTATCCCTATGTGACTTGAAAGGAGCACTTTATCCTCTCCGGAAATTTTAAAAAGCAATTAACCTCTCCTTCAGCCATAGAGTGTAAATCACTTGTCGAAATCGAGAGTGAGGATGAAGGGTTTTAACATAGGGGAGTAATTAAATTGCTATATTTATCATAACATATGAGATAAATTATCATATTTATCATAACACACGGGGATAAAGTGCCACATATAAAAATTTTAAGAAGGCGGTATGATACTTTTATAAAATTACAAGGGGGTAAAAGGCTCTATTTAAATCATAGAAAAATAAATTCAACATTATAAATATCACAAGGGTAAATTGTCATTGGTTCTAAAGAGGTACCAAATATGCAACATGTGCTCTGTTGGGGTGTGAGTGTGAAAGAAAGCTATTTTATTCATTATTATTATTAATTATGTGCAGATTTTAGTTTGTACCACTAATTCATTGAACTTACACATGCAGTGAATTAATTAATTAATTAATTTTTTACCTTGCCATCATATTCTCTTCGGGAGAGAACCTCGGGTGCTATATAAGCTGGTGTTCCAACCGTTGACTTGGCTACTGAGTGCAGCACCGATGACTGGTCAAGATAATTAATCAATATTAACTCAAATATTAAGAAATTAAAATACAAAACTTAGATCTATAAATTAAAGAGACCATTTCATAGATAAAATTTTTATATCACATTTTACAACTAATAGGTGATAGTTATAATAACTTAAAATATTTACACAAGTATTTCTCAGCATGTGCATAAATTTTTTTAAGCACAAAAAATAAGATTTTTTCAAAGTTTGATTAAAAAGAAGAGTAAAAGAATGAGTGTAATAGGAGTAGTGAAGAAGTTGAAAAGTAACATAATTACGTAAATTAAAAAATAGTAACACTAATTTCCTTCTAAAAAATATCCTCAGCATTAATTTTTTTATTTAAGCACAAAACATAATGATTTTTTCAAGGTTTTATTAAAAACAATTAAAAGATAAATTATATTTATGAGTGTAATAGGAAAAGTGAAGAAGTTGAAAAGTAACATAATTAGGTAAATTAAAAACTGGTGTAAAAAAAACTCTAATTTCCTTCTAAAAAATATCCTATAGCATTAATTTTTTTCAGTATAATAATAATGATTTTTTAATGGGAACAGTAAAAGTTCAATTTGATTTAGAGGATCTATAAATTAAATAGTTGCATAGTTAAACTAATTTAAGTATTAAGGGCAAAGCTTCAAAAAATTACAACAAATGATACGGCTGAAAATCAAATCTAAGTTACTCGGTACTCGAATCAAGCTTATTCGATAAAAGCCCTTTTGAGTTTTGTTCGTCACATTAATCAAATAAGCTTGAATCTCCTTTTCGTTTGATAATTTTCGCAGCTCGAACTTGACTCGATAAGCTAAAATTGATAATATATATGTGAAATATCAAATTACTCGATACTCTCCTCGAACTCATGTGATAAAAGCTCATTTAATAATCAAATATGCTCAATTGCACTCCTAGTAAACATGACACATGACATGATTTTTTTTTAAATAGTGTAGAATAAATATATGTAGTAGATGTAGTAGTAGTACACAAGGGAGGAATAACTAGAAAATAACCCACTGAAATGAGAAATATATATATATATATATATATATATAAGTGTAAATTAAAATTACCTTGGAATAGCCGAAATCACATATTTTAAGGCGGGGTGCCGGACTTCCATCTAACAACGTGTTTTCTAATTTCAGATCTCTATGGCATATTTGCTGCATTTATCATTTTCAAGAATTAGTCAAAATTAGATATTTTTAGAATTAATATCAATTTAACTCCTGTAAAATACATAATATTTAATTTATCCCTTGTAAGTTAAAAAAATAATTTACCTCCTTTAGTCTAAGAGTGTAACTCACTTATCGAAATTGAGAATGTGGATGAAAAATATTTTATAACATAAGATGATAAATTGTCACATTTATCCTAACAAATAAGGATAAATTAATTAGCATTGATTATAAATATTAACAATAAGGGTAAATTGGTAGAAAATAATTAATTTTACATTGAAATCCTAAAAAAACAAATAAAAGTAAAACAATTTTTTTTTTTTTGCCAAAGCAACAAATAAAAAAAACGAAGGGAGTACATACCAAGGAATGGCAGTAGCAAACTCCGGAAATCAACTGCTGGAAGAAGTACCTAGCCTAATAATTAGAAGTACACAAAATTAACACAATTATGTTTTGGTAGAAAATTAACTCCATCAAAATAATAATAATAATAAGTAATTTTGCTAATTGAATTTGAAATTTGAAAATTTAAATTCCAAATAGGTAATATATATATTTATGGATTGTAAAATTAGGTAGACCTCATCTTCGCTGAATCTACCGCAAGTGCAGATTTGATCAAATAATTCTCCACCGGCAGCATACTCCATAACAATTGCCAAATGTGTTGGTGTCAACACCACCTAATTTAATAATATTCATAAAAATTAAACATCATTTTATTATTATCAATTAATGAATAACGATTGAGTTATGAAAAATAATGATCTTTTTATATATGAAGCATAAGGTATAAAATGATGCAAAAACCTCTTTGAAGCGAATTATATTGGGATGCCGAAGTGACCTATGGTTTATAATTTCTCTTGCTACATTTTCATCAATCTGCAATATCCAAAAAAATAAATAAATAACAAAATCATAGTAATTTGTAAATAATACAATTCATTTAAATTTTTTTAAAAACTAAAAATCCAATTTGATGAGTGCACTAAAAAATAGAGCTAATGTCAATTTACTTCCCTATGAAATGAATAATGTTCAATTTAACACCTTGTAATTTTAAAAAATTGCACTTTATCCCCCTATAAAAATTTAAAAGAAGCAATTTACCTCATTCAGCCGGAAAATATAACTCACTTGCCAATATTAAGAGTGTTCATGAAAAATGTGATTGTAATATACGGGATAAATTGTCAAATTTATCATAACACATGGGGGTAAACTGCCACATTATCATAATACAGAGGAGTAAAGTGCTAATATCAGGGAGACGGTGTGAAACTTTTATAAGACTACAGGGC
Organism: Penstemon eatonii; assembly: GCA_038501285.1. Taxonomy (NCBI): domain Eukaryota; kingdom Viridiplantae; phylum Streptophyta; class Magnoliopsida; order Lamiales; family Plantaginaceae; genus Penstemon; species Penstemon eatonii. The sequence continues at coordinate 27,716,840 of CM076715.1, read as the reverse complement.
TATAAAGAATTATTTTTCGAATTACAATGAGATAAATTGAACATTATACAAATACTATAGACAGAAAAATTGCCATTAAACTCCTCAAAAAATACCTTGCGTCCGCGTTCGATGTATTTGACGGCGACAAGATGGTTGGTTTGTTTGTGCCGCAAGAGCCTTGCTACGCCAAAATTACCAGCTCCTAAATGTTTCACAACCTCGTACTTCTCCATTTGAGAGTATAATAATTATATTATCAAATCGCTCTCCCTCTCTCTCTCTCTCTTTCGCTTGTCTCAACGATGATTTATATACATGCAAGCAAATCGACATTGTAATGAAGTTGATCATTAGATCGTCAACACGTACACAAAGATATATATATAGAGTTATAAGATATTGTATTAAATTTAAACACTCGTGCCGGGACGGACTTACACATGGGACAGATGGGTCTACAGTCCCTACTCAAATTTTTTAATTTTTTATTATTATATATACTTGTAATATTTTGGGATATTTTGATAATCAATGACCAAATGATTATTTTGTTCATTGTATAAGATTGGCTATGTGTAATATTCTTAACTCATCAGTTAATATTTTTAGGTGAGTTAGGTGGAAGTCACTTATTGTGGACTTAGCTCATCAATTCATTTAGTGAAATCTAAGATGGTATCAGAGCCTCAAGTTAATGAATGTCAACTTCTTTTATGACGAGCTTCTTCTTGTTCGCATGATGAACTTCATTATCTACCCACATATTTTGTCTAGATAAATAGTCTAGGTTGTCCTTGTTCGTCTGATTAATAAAGGTCATGGACCTTCATTATTCCTACAATTAACAAGGATTGTACTATTGTAGTGTCATTATTACTGTGATGGACATTTACCATCATGTCGCAATTCACAAGATTGAGCATTAATATATCACGTGTTGGGCTTGCTTAATTCACCCACATATTCGACCCGTCCATACGTGAAGTGGAGTATTGAGACTAATGTCCCACGAGAATTGGAAATCAATATTAAGTTCACCTTATAAGTCTTGGACAATCCTCAACTCATAAGTTAGCTTATGAGGTGAGTTAGGGGCAAGCAACATAATGTGGATTTAACTCAATCCATGTGGTGATATCTAAGACTGTCTTTATATATATATATATTTAGTAGTATTCAATTGTGAATGTAATTGGTTTAATTTGAAATTATAATTAAGATAGTGATATACCATACCTAGTATACATGAACCGCGTTGACATGGAGAGTGGGAAAATATTTGGGGTCAACCACACATGAAGCTCAATGTAAAAAACTACATCAACCTAAACGCCTTCAACCTACTCGAGCTCAACTAGGTTAAAAATGATATCAACCACAAGCCCGAGCTTGACCTCCAATGGGGCTCGAGCTAGACCTCAATCGGGTTTGGATCAACCCAAGATCTAGCCTCAGATGGTTTCCGGCCTCGAACTCCCGAGCATAACACAGCTCCAGAATATTCTTGTACTATTCATATCTAAGATCTAATGGATATTATCTTGCCATCTGTTTCCATCCCCAGTCTCATATTGTACGACCTCTGACACTATGCCATACGATCCGACCTGGATATGCTGACTAGCCCGGAATAATATTACTCCTATAAATATAACAATCATTTAATAAAGAAGGGGGAAGATTGACACCACAAAATAGTTATGTCGGACCTCCTGCTGGGAGTTCAGCTTAGTTTGTCCCAACTCAACCATCTTGGGGTATAATTGGAGGCCAACTTTGTCAAACACACCATCCTTGAGCGATTGATCGGTTCCCACTATAAATTAGAACTCCTAGCTTGTAATAGGACTTTTTAACTGATTTGAGCATGTATTAACCACTTAAACTTAAAACTTGTACACGTCGACGTATGTAATTTTTATACAAATCACATACGTAAATATTTGAGTTATTTTGGGATCATAATGTGATATGATATATAATTAAAACAACTTGTAAAAATTATTTTTGTATATTTTTTCGTAAATAAGATATTAATTTTAATTTTGAGTTTTTAATTCAAAGAAATATTTTAATTATACTTTAACCCTAGTACACCAAATTCGTTCCGCCGCGAACTCACTCATGCAACGTCCACGCACACACACACTAACTATGTGTGCTTTAATCTATATATTATAAATAATATAGTATTTTACAATTTAAGTGGGATATGATTGACTAGTGTGAATTTAATGGGAAGCACGTGGTACGTAACAGATTAGCAGATGGCAATGCATGGGAGTTTTATAGTCTAATTATTAAATAATAAAATTATAGTTGGATTAATATTGTGTTTGTTGTGCAATTTTAATTTGTGGTTGTGAATGCATGCATCATGCAATTGCTGTGCAGGTGGGTTTGATCTCCAATAACGCCGCCCTCCCGGGAAGATAATATATAAAATATATACTTCTCATGTACGACTTTTGACTTTTGACTCCCATGCCGTTTCATCCTATGTCGTACATATGTTATGATGCGATTCAATACGATACGTTGTACGAAGCTTCGAATTTTTGAAACTTATAAAATAGAGTTTTTGACACTTTGCATTCTAGAATTTTTTTTGAAGAAAAAAGATTCATTGACAAAAAGGTGAAATATTGCTTTTTTAATATTTTTGGCACTTTACACTTTAAAAGTATAGAATTTGACTATTTGTACTATAAAAATATAGAATATTAGAACTTTGCACCAAAATATTATATTTTTTTGGCATTTTCAACCTGCACTTAATATGAGAATCTAACGAATGTAAATAATATGTGATTTAATAACATGTTAGATTTGTAAATGTGCATTTTAGATATAAAGTAAATAATCTAGAGAATACTTGAAAACAAAATTAAGACAATATATTTTGCTTAATCTACATTTTACTAAGAGAAAATATTAAAATAAATTATTATAAAATAAAATAAAATTAAGAATAATATGTTTATGATTATTGTGCATAGAAATGAGTATTTTATCCCTACATCGACGATATTCATGATTTTTTTTCTAAGAAAAACATATTTGGATGCAAAATGCCATACAAAACTATATTTAAGGGTGAAGACATATTTGGATGAAATATTCTTGCCTCTTGCACCAAAATTACACACATCAACAAAGAATATTACTCTCTTTTTTTTTTTTTTTATTTATCGTTTTGAAAGATTGCACTTAAAAAATATTATAATATTCACTAATTTGAAGAAATTTTTTAAAATACTCTTTTAATCAAATAATCTTAATATTAATTAACATTAATTACAAGTATAATTTACATTAAAGTCATAAAATCACAAATAAAAATAAATAATTTTTTTTCCAAAGCGACAAGTAAAAAAATTGAAGGGAGTACTATTTTCTTTCTCTCAATCTTTAAATCAAAGGCACCATATATGATTCAGCTGGCAAGTAGGATACACGTGTATCTGAATCATATCCAAAGAAGATTTAATTATTTAGATCTTAGCTAGAGCAAATACCAATAACCAAATCTAGATACCATCAACTCCTAAATTGTCTAACCGGGTATGAATTATTTGAGAATTTAATTTTATATATGGATCAAAATTAATAACTTCTTGTGAAATTAAACTAAAAGGAACAACAAATTATGATAAAAATAGAAGATAAATTAGGGGGAAAAAATTCTTTTTATTTTTTATATGATTATATATAATCATGGGGTGATTTACACTCAGATCTCCTAAGGTTTAATTATATTATAAGAAATTCTCTATAGTTTCTGAATTTACAAGGACATCCCTTGTAGTTTAACAAGTCTTACAAGAACACCCCTTACACCTTGTAAAAATGTTTAGAAAAACATCTTGTAAGAAATGCCTTTGTAATTTTTTAAACTACAGAAAGTTTCATGTAATATGATTAAACCTCAAAGAATCTGAGCGTAAATCACCCAATAGTCCTGAACAGTGGCGGAGGCATATGGGCTGCCGGTGTGGGCACCTGCACCCCCAACTAAAATAAATTTAGTACTACTGTACTAAATACTAATTAATCCTTGCATCGTATCTTTGAACTCAATTTCTTTTCCTTTTTAGTAATAGTTCCTTGAAGACTCGAAAAGTCAATCTAATTAAAACTTGTCTTTTTAATCGGTTAATTGCAAATAGAGACCCTCAATATTGAGTCACTTATTCAAGTAGTAGTAATTAATTAAGAAAGCTTTCGTCCAGCATTTTTAATTGAATTAGAAAAACTACGTTTCTACACTTCAAAGTAATTTTTCATTTTAATTTGTTTCTTAGATTTTTACTTTTCTTGAACTTTTCTTCACAAAGTGAGTTGATTAATCAACATAATATTGTCGAAAAGGTACTATTTCTACACTTTAAAATCATCAATATATAAATTTTGGCCTCTCGCTCTTGGAAAATGTATTTTCAGAGTAAGTTCTTTGAACTTTTGGCATACATCTACAAAAAAATCTCAGAGTAAAAGGAGATAATTCACTCATTTTCTGAAAATAAAATCTAAAAATTCTCCGAGAGAAATACAAAAGAGGAAATTAACTATACCTATCTTAATTATGACAATAATTAGATACCTGTTGTAAATATTAGATATTAGTGGGTAATCCTATTGTTAGTTTAAAGAGGAAATTGAGATTTTTTAACATTTGTTACCAAATATCTAATGGTAAAAATTTGTTATGGAAAAATGCATGTTCCCTCTTTAATTATTGTTGATAAGGGCTGAAAATTGAAATTGGTTATCTTTTGGGCAAAATTGATGGGTTATGTTCGGTGCTTCCTTATAGCTTTCCATGATCATCTAAAAACTTCAATTTGAATTTTTAAAATGTGGATTTTAATTTTGGGAGTACTTAAATTACGTACATAACTTCCCAAGTTAGTGTTGTTTGTAGGTTTTCTGTCAATCAGAAAATTGTGATGACCCACTTAGGGTGAATTTATGAGTTTGTTATTTGTTTAATAAGCTTAGAGTTGGCCTTCTAAGTTCTAATGTCGTCAAATTTGCGGCTCTTAATTTTTTTATGCTTTTGTCCATGTAGTCAAACTATGTATATGATGGCCTTGATTACGTTATTGGCTGAATATTTGCATTGGGCTTATTGGACGGATTAGAGGATAAATTAATTTATTCCATGCCGTATAATTCAAGTAGGCCGTAATAAATAAATAAAAAGAGAAAATAACATTTTTTTTTCTTCTTATCGGCTAAAATTTGTGTTTTCGTCCCCCTTAAATTTTTTGTAGCAAATTAGTTCCTCTTATCAATGTAGTGTAACGCATTCATCCCTCTTATAACACATTTGTCCCTCTTAAATTTTTTATATATAGCAGATTCGTCACTCTTATCAATGTAGTGTAACACATTCGTCCCTATTAAATCCAAAATACACCAATTTTCGTTTATTTTAGAATATATTTTGAATGTAATTAAGTGATGTATTTTGTATTTAAAAGGGATTAATGTGTTACACTATATTGATAAGAAGGACGAATCCGTTATGAAAAATTTAAGAGGGATGCACATGTTACACTATATTGATAAGATAGACGAATATGTTATACTACATTGATAAGATGGACGAATATGTTATAAACTACTACCTCCGTTTCAAAATATCTGTCTTTTCACATGTATGCAAACAAATTAAGAAAATCATTGAATATGACTGAATTCCATTGAAAAAAAATGAAAAGACTAAAATATCCTTTTAATTAATTATCCTCCACTAATGTTTGAGAAAATTTATGAGCATAAAGGGCAAAAATGGAAAAAGAGCAATTAATGCTAAGTGACAGATAATATGGCACAAGAAAATCTTTCCAAAGCGACATATATTATGAAACGAATGGAGTATTTAAGAGGAATAAAAGTACAAAAGTTAACCCATAAGAGGACAGAAATGCTATTTACTCTAAAAAAAATGTCAATTTATGGTAATATTGAATTATGCTTATACTTTGGACGATATCTTATAGATGTCAATTTTTACGTAGTTATGCATGTTGGAATTGCAAAAATGTTGTCGTTTTGATGCCTGATGAAGAGTGGTTTGGCCATTTCCAATCGAGCTGGCAACCGGGTATGAGGGAGGGTTGCCGGCTCGGTTCGGTTGGAGATGGATGATGGTAATTGGGCGGGCAATGGGACAGAGCGGGCAGGGGAACACGGCAAGCAGGCAGACAACCATTGCCTGCCTGCTTGCCGGCAGGCAAACGCCCCTGCTGGCCCCTGCCGGGGCTTGAGTGCTAACTTTTTTAAAAAAAAAAAATTCATGAACTTAATAAATGAGACTTGTTGAACAATTTCATATATAATTGGACAAATATAAATCTAAATAAATGAGATTTGTTGAATTAATGGATATTGATTGCCCTTCGGTTGGAGATGAATTTTTTAAGTGGGTCGAAAAAGCATGAGGGCAAGGCAATTGGACGAGCAATTGAACAATTGGGCAAAGCCTGTTGGAAAAACTGAAAATTAAAAGTGTAACAACAATTTTTTTTAAATTTTGTAACCTCCGTATTTATGGAGTTGTAACTCCCGTAACGGAAATCTCCATTAATATTATTTTATTCCGATTTTACCCTCATTCCCATCCTATAAATTCTGGTTCTTTCTATCAGTTGAGACACACAAAACCAAAAGCAATCCTCTCTTCTTCTTATCTATTTTAGAGTTCAAAAGTGTTTCAGTTTGTTGCAAATAGCTTGGTGCGAAGCTCATTTGTTTATACCGTTGAATTCTGGGAGATGAACGTTCAAACAACCTCAAGCACGAACCGGAAGGGTGGGGGAGCGAATTTGTCTTAAGGACACTGTGTTTTCACACAGGCCTCGGTTTGAATTATTCGTTACTGTTGTTCTAAATTTTCGGTCCAAATTATATTCTTTATTGTACTTAAATTTCTAGTTTTCCTTTTACGTATACTTATTTTGTAACAATCTTAAGACAAATTCTTTTTTTTTTTTTTGTTTACGTAAAAGGAGTTAAAACTTAAACTGTTTACAACACTAATCCAGTTTGGACAGGTTACAAAATCTTTAGTCACAAAAGTGGTTCCGGATTTCAAAACTTGTTACTGATTTTGTCAACAAATTCCAAACACTACAATTTTGTAGAAAACATTTACAACTTTCGTGGTGTTCTACTTGGTTACAAAACTCGTGATTAATATACCTTAAATTGTTTATTAACAGTGGAATTAACATTTGCTTTTTCGTAAAAGGAAAACCTTTGTGACAGAAACTGTTCACGATTTTTCTAGGGTGCGGCCGCTTTAGTTACGGCCGCACGTGCGGCCCTCATCATCAGCCGTTAGATCGGCTTCCATCCATAGCAGCCGTTGGATTGTAACTAAAGGAATTAAATTTAGTTTATGTTTATTTCTAATTAAAAATGCAATTTACTATTAAGCCCTTTTAGTTAGTTTGTCAAAAAAAAAAAAAAAAAAAACCGACTGAAAATAGAAAAGACTCTTTTGCCCCCCATTAAATTTTATGTTGTAAGAAGACGTTTATACCCCCACTTAAAAACCGAAATTAACAATTAATTTGCTACTTAATTCCTTCTCTTTCCTAATCTTTCAAAACTAACAAATAAATTCCTTTTATTCCATAATCATTCAAGCTTAATTGATTATATCTTGTTATTACTTCTCCACCATTTTTACACCATCTATTCCTTCAATAATCTCACCATCATTTTTGCACCTGAAATCAATCATCTCCAAAATTGCTTTACAAAATTCGAATTATAAAAAACATGAAATTCTCAATTACTTTTGAATCAACGAAATCAATATCTCAAATCAATAAATTTGATGTATATTATCCTTAATCCCCTTTTGTTTATTTATTTCTATTCGGTCGGTTAAGTCCGAATTTCTTAGATAATAGTTTAAATTTCGGTCGATCCTATTAGTTAAGAGATCCGTATTCGACAATAAATAAATAAAATTATATGTATGCATAATGTTTTATAAAAATAAGTTACATGATAATATTTTACCATCAATAAATTTTTTTAATAAAAAAGTAGTTAATAATTTGTTCATAAATAATATTTTCGAATATTTTCATCTAAATAAATCTGAATATTAATTACTAGAAAGTTCATAAATTCATTCTTACGAATATTTTCATCCAGGTGAACAGTTCTTAAAACTCAACATGTTAGCTAAATTTAATACAATCGTAAAGTTAACAAATTTATTATTGGAAAAAAAATGTTAATTTTCATTTTGGTAGCGACGATTTATAGGATATATGTTCTATTGGAATTAAGAAATTTAGCTCCGAGCAAAATTTGAATTCGATCTGATATAAACGCAGACGTATCTGTATAGAATTTAATCCGATCCAAATTCATTCCATTGACAGCCCGTAGGATTATCGAGGCCCAAAATATGGACTATTAATAGGGCCTAAATCTTTCCAATATCTAGAAGATTGGGCTTTAAAATAATTTTTAGAGACCGAGATGCGTCATCTCCGGATTAATGGGCTAGGTGAACGTGACAAGCCCATATTTAGGGCTTCAAATAGATTGGGCCTTTTTGTTTATTATTTAGGATAATTGTTCGGGAAAAAGGCAGAGATTCGTGAAATATTTTCGATCTGCATTATATGATTTGTTTGAATTTGAAAAAATAGTTAAGTAGGAATTTATATCAAATCAAGCTTGTTGTGTAACATAAATTGGGTATAAGATATATTAATTTATATCTAATTTAAGTAGATTTAATACATATATTTTTTCAGAGATAACAAAATTATGCGTTAATAAGAATCAACATTTTCTTTTGGAAAAATATAATGTATGAGTATGTAATCGATAAAAAAAACTCATTTTCAATTAGGTTATGAGATCTACGTCAACAAAAAATATTTGTTCCCTAAATATATTTGAACAACTAAAGGAAATAATTTATTAAGAAAAACATATAATGATATATTTTAATCAGGGTTAATAAGAATATCACAAAATAAAAAAAATTAGGTATAAAATATCAAAAAATAAAATGCTCTCCAAAAGAGTCGAACTCAGACCAAGTAGATGTACACAAATTGCCTTTACCAGCGCACTGTTGATTTTATTTATTAAAGATACGTTTGCGTATTTATATAACTATATTTGTACCCTAAACCCTAAACCCTGAACCCTAAACCCTAAACCCTAAACTCGATTTCTCATTGCACCTTCCTTTCATTAGTTAATCTATATAGTTTTTGGATGATAAGTTTATAACTGAAATGTGATTTGATATTTTTAAAGAATATGAACGAGAGTTAGCAATGAAATTACATAACGCACCCTCAAAAGTAGGTCAATCAAATCAGACTCTTGACTTATTCACATAAAAATTTGAAGTTTGATTTTTCGTAAAACAATTTAAATATATGGTTCTTGTAAGGAAAAAAATCTTATTCATACAATTTTTTATCTTCACTTGATTTTGAACAAAAAATGCTAGAAACGGAGAACCGAAAGTCATAGTAACCTCTCTGTGAATCGTTAGTTGGTGAAATTTGATGATTTTGTTTTAAAATTGCTTGAAAATGAGAATCGAGACTTTATATATATTACCAAAAAGGTACCCTCTCAAGTCATATAACAAAAGCACCCTTTGTAACTAAAATATATTTAAATACCCCCCTGCTAACTTTAATAATTGACAAAAAAACACCCTGCTAAATTTAATATTTGACAAAATACACCCTGATAACTTTTAACCTTCCTTGTGATTTTGAAGCATTGACAAAACACACCCTGGTAACTTTTAAAAATTTACAAAAAATTGACAATCACACCCTATTAACTTTAATAATTAACAAAACACACCCTGTTAACTTTAAAAGTTGACCAAACACGCCCTGTATTCTTTTTGAATTGACAATCAGACCTTGTTAACGTTAATAATTGATAAAATACACCCTGGTAACTTTAAAAATTTACAAAAACCACCATCTTTATCTTGGGATATAGACAATCACACCCTATTAACTTTAATAATTAACAAAACACACCCTACTAACTTCAAAAATTGACAGTCACATCTCGATGCCTTTAATAATTGACAAAATACACCCGGTTAAACATTAAAAATTTACAAAACCAAAATATTTTTCAAAATAACACGTTCCACCAAGATATAGCATCACAAAGTACTAAAACGCTAAGTCAACTTCAAATTGATAATGTGCACGAAATTATCGTTGAAAAATTAATTTGAACATCTAAGATTAGGATTTCAATATTAGTTCTAGTACTACAATCCAACTTGAAAATTTACAAAACTACTACTACTACTTGTAATATTACTACAAACATCCAAACATCCAAAGTACTACTACTAGAACTACTACCACAATGTCCAAAATTATAAAAACATCCAAACATTTCCAATTACAACAATTTCAATCTTCCTCATCACTTGAGGAAATAACTATGATCTCAATCTCTTCGTCCTCCTCGGACATGTACTCCGGTGTCTCGATAATAGGTGGTGTTGGTGGTTCGGGTCTACCAAAGAGAGCCTCCAACTCCCACCAATATTTTTTCCATTGTGGCGGAAGTACTTTGGCACAATCCAATAAATAGGATCCTGGATTATATATCAAATAAATTAGCTAGGATCAATTAATTCACACAAGTTAATTAAAATACTAAAATTGGAGATGATATTTATATACAGATTTTACCTGCTCAAGTAACTTCCAAACATCCTCATATGCAACCTCCAATTTATTTTCGATCGGGTTCCATTGAACCCGTCTGCATTCTAGTGCCATTTTCCACAAGCCCCACCGGGTATACAAGTTATTATATTCATGTTCCAAAAAGTCACACGTGAATGACTTCCCTGTATATGCTTCAAGTCTCGCTCTTATATCTTCGAAAGCCTCCTTGTTAGGCCCGTTGGGTCTTATCCTTCCCGATGCTTTCTCATCAACTAACATGTGGAGAAAGAGCTCGAACTCCGTGGTTGTCAAATGTGTGTTTGCCATGATCCTCCAATTTAAACAACATAACAGTTAGTATTTGACAAATAACACCCCGTTAACTTTAGTATTTGACAAATAACACCCCGCCAACTTAAACATTTCACAAAGAATTTGTAAGGTACAATATGCCCAACAAAGTTCCTCTTCCTCAAGCATGACAAATTCCGGAAACAAAACCATAAAAAACTCAACAACTTCACTCACTTTCAATCCATCCATAGAACCACAACTATCAACTATCAAGTAACTAACAAGATTATTTAATAAAATTGATGATCAATATGTAATAATGTCAAGACAACTTGAACATTATTAGGCATGAAACAAATTTAGGAATTGCAGTGCACATGCATTCAAGAATTTCAACCAAGAAAACAAACCTAATACATTTTCACCCAAAAAAATACATTTAAAATTTTCAAATACTCATGTAATTTCTTCAACAGTGCCCTTTCCTCATAAAACAAAAAAAATTTCAAATACACATATAGTATAATAATACACATGCAATACTACTATAGTATGACAAATTCACATATAGTATAATAATACACATGCATACATGTATAGGATCCACATAAAAAATCTTCCCTGTTAATATTCATTTACTTTTTATATGCCCTGTTTGGTTACCTATATGTACACATGACCATTTGTCTATCTAAACTCTAAAATCTTTTCAACCGAAACAACAAAACAAATATCCATGTTATCACAACATACACAATGAAGTATCCCAAAACAATCGACATGAAAATGATCATAAATCACAAATGCACAAGCCATATTGATATACTACTCATATAACAAAATAATTTTCAAATCCACATTTACTACACATGTAATCCCGAATAAAATTGGGCAAATCCCCTTCCCTTCCAAACCCCCCACATAATACATATTTTTAATTATTCACATACGTAATGAAATACTTCAAGAAATACAAACAAATTTCAAATATATGACAAATCTAACAACCGAAAAATGAAAAAAAAAAAAAGAAACCTTATTTCAAGAGAATGCGAAACGACGCTGGAATTTTATTGAGGGAGTAAGAGACAGAGTAGGAGACAAATCGAAGGTTTGAGAGATGGGTTTGAGAGACGGAGTGAGGGAGGAACTTGACTGTGCACTACGCGAGGTTTGGGAGATGGGTTTGAGAGATGGAGTGAGGGAGGAAGAGAGATCGATCCTTCTGGAAAAACGTTTGAGATTTTTTTTTTGGTGTTTAATTTTGTGCGGCTGGACAGGAGATGAATTAAGGCTGCCTGCCTGTGCATGAGACATGAAGACGTGATGGAGTGGGGAAAATGATTATTCCCTAGTTAATTGTGATTTGTGATCTCATGAATTTAGCAAGAAGTTGTTATTTTCTGGGAAACCAATTTATTTTAGTGATAGATTGACATGATATTTGGTAATATTCTAGATTTGGAAATTTTGTACAACCCAAAAATTGATTTCTTATTTTTGGTAGTAATAATTAAGTGTTTATTAATTAATGTAGTTAAAAATATGATTTTACGCTTTATTGTTTTATTACTTTACTGTTGGTTAATATTGGAGAAGGTTTTGAAGATGACAAAAAGGGTATAATGGTCATAAAGGTTAAATTGGAAGTCATCAACTAAGAACTGAAAAGCTTAGTGAAACCTATCTCATGGTCTGGAAGCTATGTGACCGAATCAGCCGAGTGGGATATCAGATCAGTGAAGATCAGATGGGTGCTATCAGCCGAGTCAAGATAGATGTGTTCATTCTTGAATCAGCAGAGTAGCCATCAGCCGAGTGATCATCAGCAGAGTACTCCCATCAGCCGACGGCCGAGTGAAGACGGTCAGCAAGCTGTCCAACGGTAACCTGCTGAGTGCATTAAATGCGACTGACAGAAAGTACAGCAGACTGTACTGTAGCAGTTGCAGGGAGCCGTTCCAGAAAATGGGGACCAGAACTCGAGGACTGCAGATTTCTGTCTCATCTTCAACGGGCAGAAATTCAAATTCGAGAGTATAAATAGAAGACTAACTGAAGATCTAAAAAGGGGGCTTGCACAATTCAAGATCACATCTATAGAGCAAGATCCATCAGTTGAGTCGTCTGATCACAAGCGAAGTCATTTGTTGACAAAGCTTTTCGTTGAAGAACAGAGAACTTGCGTTGTCTGTCTGAGTGACTTTCAACTGAGAAAAGAAAGGAGTGTATATCCATCTGTGTGAAGTGATATAGCTTCTTAGTGTAGGTTTTCTTTGTGAGCTCCTATACTGAAAATAGCGTGAGGAGTATAGATCCGTCTGTGTGAGTGATCTAGCTTCGGAGAGTAGGATTTCTGTGTGATTTCTTACTGCGCACTTGTGGCCATTTCATTTGTTGTTTGGCGCAAGCATTGTATACTGGTTACTTTGTGTTTCTAGTATAACCCAAGATCTTTGTGACTTGGAAGAGTGGACTAAAGGATTTTTATCCATATAACCACTATAAAAATTATGTGTGTTTGATTTAGTGTTTCTTTATCTTGCATATTTTCAAAAGAACTCAAACATACGAACTGAACCAAAAGATTTTAAAAGGAGTTGTAAAAACTGGGGATAAAATCTTTTGAGTGAGAAAACTTTAAAGAGGAACAGATTGGTTGAAAAACACTTGATAAATCCGCTGCCAACTAGTTTCTAGAACTCTGATATTTTAGCTGAAATCAGCTAAGTAATTATCAGATCAGTGGTCAACTCTACTGTTCAAAGATTTGTTCGCGATCAGCTTAGTCAGCTTACTGATTCGATATCAGCTTAGTCTGCTGACAGGAAAAGTTAGAGAAAAAGTTTTAAAGTTTATGAGATCTATTCACCCCCCCCCCTCTAGATCTCATCTGACCACTTTTGGGACCAACAAGTGGTATCAGAGCAGATTGGTTCATCTGATCCTCTGCCTGATCAAACGAACTTGATCCAAAGTGTGTTTTTCAAATTTTTCAAAAAGAGAGCATATTTTGAAAATCAAAAACTTTTTGAAAAATGGATGTCATAAGCCATGTTCCTCACATCGGCCTTATGGACTTTGAAAGCTGGAAAATCAGAATGGAAATCCTTCTTGCCGCTTATGACGACAACATGCTTACTTGTTTTACAAAAGGACCATTCAGATTTCAGAAGACTGTGAAGGTTGCTGGCCAACCAGATCAGATAGTTGACAAAGAGCTGGATGAGCTGACTCCCAAAGAAGTCAAGTTAGTAAACCTTGACAAAAAGGCTAAGTTCATTATGTTCAAAGCTGTAGACGAAGAAAGATTCCAGAAGATCAAGCATTTCAAAACTGCCAAAGAGATGTGGAATAAAGTCTGCGAGCTAAGCGAAGGAAACGACGCTATCAAAGAACACAAGCTCAGTGTGGCTCTTGAGGAGTTTGAAAATTTCAAGATGAAGTCTGGTGAAACGATTGATCAGATGGATACCAGATTTACCAAAGCTCTGAATGAAGTTCTAAGATTTGGTAAAGAATTTTCGAACAAGGAGATCACCGCAAAGGTTCTCAAGGCCTTGCCACCGAAATTCAACATGAAGGTGACAGCCATGGAAGAATCAAGGGATTTAGGGAAGATTTCCCTTTCCGAACTGTTCTCATCCCTCAAAGCTTTTGAGTATCAAATGCCAAGAATGGGATTAGAAGTGTCAACCAGTTCAGACCCTACTGCTGCTCTAATGACGTCAGACAAATCAAGAAAATCAGCAGACAAGTCAAAACAGAAGACTCTGCTGAGTTCAGAAAAAGTCTACACTGCTGACGACGTTACCCTGCTGTTGAATGATTTCAAGAAGTTCTACAAGAAGAAAATGAAATTAAAATATAAAAATGCTACTTCATCTTCTTCTGATCATTTTCAGGAAAACAGGGATTCCTCCAAAGCAAAACTTAGAGACTACAATGAAGAGGAGTATGGACTCTTGATCAAAGATCGTTCTCACTCATCATCTGGAAAGTTTGCTAAAAAGGAAAAGCGTGCCAAAAAGGAGTGTAAGCTTAGAAAGAGCAAATCAAAGTTAGCTGATGCAGCAAAGCTAATAAACTCCGGCATATCTTATTCAGACAACCAGTCGTCTGATAAAGAGTTTGAAGAAGTACCTGAAACTTTATGCTTAACTGCGATAGAATCTGATGATTCTGAAACTGAGGTAACTTCTACTATTAATTAAATGCACTATTTGAATTGTTGAATAAATGCTGAATTACAAATTCAAATATTGTGTGTGCATTTGCCAAGCTTAAGGAAGAGATGACTCTGCTAAAAGAGCAAAACATATCACTGAAACTTCAGGTTGAAGAACCTCAAGATTCAGTTGACTACAAAAAGCTTGAGCATGAGAATGAAACTCTAAAAGCTGAGTATGCAATGTGTTTTGAAGATATAAATGAAATTTAAAAGGAAAACTTGCATCATTCTCCAAACAAAAAGAAATCAGAGGCTTAAAAGAAGAAGTCTACTGATGCTCAACAGGTTAGAAAACCTAGTAAGCTACCTAAAACGAATCAGACTACTAAAACCCATCAGCCGAATAGGCTGCTGATAGGAGTAAAATTTAATGTCAAGTCTGCTAAATCTAAGGTGAGTTATTAAATAACTCAGGTAAGAAATTGAGGCAAAAATGAATTATCTGGCAAGAATTTGAATCACTTTATGATAATTATTATTATGACATGCACTATGCTTATTCATATTATCATATTGATCATGTTCACTGTGCTGATTGCCATCCTCATTTCAATATGCATGTTTATCACGCATTTCATGCATCTTACCTTGCTTATGAGCATTGTTTTAATCATGACCAGTAAAGTGATATCATAATGACAAGTGATATCATCATGATAAAACACAAGTCACTAGATCATCACATGTTAAAGGTTTCACTAACCCTGCTGGACCCAACAAATAAGGGGTACCAAAAATAGTCATCTGCTTTACAGGTGAATTGCATGTGAGATGACAAAGATGAGTTGACTGCCCTTGCAAATTTCAACAAATTCAACATGTGATCTTACCATCAAGTGTACACCTGGAAATGGTACTATCAAGCTGCTTATATCAGATTGCTCCAAACCATCAAGTGATATCAGTCTAGTGAGTGATATCAGACAAGTGGTGTCAGACAATTGGTATAAATCAACAAGTGGTAGACGCTACATTTGAAGATTTCAAGGAAGCAAGATTGTTGGAAAGCTGAAGCCTATCAAAGGATTACAAGTGGTATAAAGACCATCAGAAACCAACAAGTCAACCATGTGACAAAGAAAGTGGTTTGTTGATTTTGGATTCATAAGTTGAGGGGGAACTTATCAGAAGACCAACCCCAGAACAGCTTACTGGAATTCAACGGCTGAGTGTCTTTGAAGAGAAACTCTCATCAGACTACTTGACCACGGATTCTTGAACTTAGGGGGAACGTGTACGATTAGCGGTACTCCTAAATAAAGATGAAATTGTCAACAAGTCAAAATGAAGCTATCAGAAGACTGCTTCTTATCAGCTGACTGGAACTCAACAGCCAAGTATTATTCAAGAATATACTACATCAAGTGGTATCAGCAAGTGTTATCACATCAACAAGTGATATCAGCTGACTAATCTGATTTACATTTATACAAGTAGTATCAGACTACAAGTAGCATCAGACTACAAGTGGAATCAGACCACAAATACCAAGTGGTATCAATTCTTGAAGTTAAAGGAAATTTTCTAGCTGGAGTGATAAACAGCAACGAAGACAACCTAAATCAGCCTAGTACTCACCTAATTGTCCTCAGCATACTAAGTTTGCAATCCTATAAAGAGAAAAAGGGGAAGAAGAGATGCAACTCAAGTATTATTGTTGATGACAAAAAGGGGGAAGATAAAGGATGCAACTAAGAACCTTTTAAACAGAAGATCAGAAAAGGGAAAAGAACCAAATATGGTATTTTTTTGAAAGTTGTATCAGATCAATAAATTTCCATCTCAAGGTATGAAGACCAAATCTGAAGACTTAGAAGACGTTCTTAGTTGAAGGTTTTGTCATCATCAAAAAGGGGGAAATTGTTGGTTAATATTGGAGAAGGTTTTGAAGATGACAAAAAGGGTATAATGGTCATAAAGGTTAAATTGGAAGTCATCAACTAAGAACTGAAAAGCTTAGTGAAACCTATCTCATGGTCTGGAAGCTATGTGACCGAATCAGCCGAGTGGGATATCAGATCAGTGAAGATCAGATGGGTGCTATCAGCCGAGTCAAGATAGATGTGTTCATTCTTGAATCAGCAGAGTAGCCATCAGCCGAGTGATCATCAGTAAAGTGATCATCAGCAGAGTACTCCCATCAGCCGACGGCCGAGTGAAGACGGTCAGCAAGCTGTCCAACGGTAACCTGCTGAGTGCATTAAATGCGACTGACAGAAAGTACAGCAGACTGTACTGTAGCAGTTGCAGGGAGCCGTTCCAGAAAATGGGGACCAGAACTCGAGGACTGCAGATTTCTGTCTCATCTTCAACGGGCAGAAATTCAAATTCGAGAGTATAAATAGAAGACTAACTGAAGATCTAAAAAGGGGGCTTGCACAATTCAAGATCACATCTATAGAGCAAGATCCATCAGTTGAGTCGTCTGATCACAAGCGAAGTCATTTGTTGACAAAGCTTTTCGTTGAAGAACAGAGAACTTGCGTTGTCTGTCTGAGTGACTTTCAACTGAGAAAAGAAAGGAGTGTATATCCATCTGTGTGAAGTGATATAGCTTCTTAGTGTAGGTTTTCTTTGTGAGCTCCTATACTGAAAATAGCGTGAGGAGTATAGATCCGTCTGTGTGAGTGATCTAGCTTCGGAGAGTAGGATTTCTGTGTGATTTCTTACTGCGCACTTGTGGCCATTTCATTTGTTGTTTGGCGCAAGCATTGTATACTGGTTACTTTGTGTTTCTAGTATAACCCAAGATCTTTGTGACTTGGAAGAGTGGACTAAAGGATTTTTATCCATATAACCACTATAAAAATTATGTGTGTTTGATTTAGTGTTTCTTTATCTTGCATATTTTCAAAAGAACTCAAACATACGAACTGAACCAAAAGATTTTAAAAGGAGTTGTAAAAACTGGGGATAAAATCTTTTGAGTGAGAAAACTTTAAAGAGGAACAGATTGGTTGAAAAACACTTGATAAATCCGCTGCCAACTAGTTTCTAGAACTCTGATATTTTAGCTGAAATCAGCTAAGTAATTATCAGATCAGTGGTCAACTCTACTGTTCAAAGATTTGTTCGCGATCAGCTTAGTCAGCTTACTGATTCGATATCAGCTTAGTCTGCTGACAGGAAAAGTTAGAGAAAAAGTTTTAAAGTTTATGAGATCTATTCACCCCCCCCCCTCTAGATCTCATCTGACCACTTTTGGGACCAACATTTACAATAACATATTAACATATTATTGTAGTCATTTAATTAAGTGTTTATTAATAACATATTATGGTAGTAATAATTAAGTGATATTTAAGTGTTGATTTTATGTTATTATTATTTATCCAATCTCGGTTCTCCTTTTCGAGAAATTTTAGACGAATTTCAAAATTAATGCTTTTATTAACGATTTACGGAGGTGTTAGTGATACTTTAAATCTCGGTTCTCTTTCCCGAGAAATTTTAGACAAATTTCAAAATTAATGCTCTTATTAACGATTTACGGAGGTGTTAGTTATACTATAACTCTCGGTTCTCCTTTTCGAGCAATTTTAGACAAACTTTAAAATAAATGGCTAATTAACGGTTTACCGAGGTGTTAGTGATGCTATAACTCTCGGTTTTCCTTTCCGAGCAATTTTAGACAAATTTCAAATAAATGACTAATTAACGATTTACCGAGGTGTTAGTGATACTATAACTCTCGGTTCTCCTTATCGAGCAATTTTATACAAATTTTAAAATAAATGGATAATTAACGATTTACAGAGGTGTTAGTGATGCTATAACTCTCGGTTATCCTTTCCGAGCAATTTTAGACAAATTTCAAAATAAATGGATAATTAACGATTTAAGTGTTTATTAATGACATATTATAATACGTGCTAAGTCTCCTTGTTATGGGATTAAAGGCGGACTTGAATATGGAATTGGATACAAGGAAGATTGTATTATATAATTTATATGGATAGTTTAATCAAGAAATTGGATTGGCGAAATGGTTTAGTGAATGGTTGAAGTACGTGGTCTGTGTTCGAATTCTCCTCGTAACAGAACTTTATTTTTTTCCCTCTTTGTGGAGATATTAATAACTTTCTTCATTTTGGCCAAGTTCAATATAAAATTTGGCGGGAGAATGTTTTAAATTTTGATTTTCTACAAAATAAAAAGTACTTTTAAATAAAAAATAGATTATACTTATAAATTTACAAATTATTAATTTATAACTTAATAATTATCTTATTTTGAAGAAGGCTCAAATTTAGCTATTAAATGAACATCGACATGTTTATATTGATTTAAAATAGTGTATCAGCAAACAAAAAGAACAGATTTAAAAATATTATTAGTTTGTTCGACTATATCAAAATAAGTAAAGCATCTTCTTCATTGTCTTCTACCAAAATTATGATCTCAGGCCATATTTCTTCTCCTATGGGTTCTTCGTCACCTCCAGGCACGATGTCGATCCTCAATGGGAGCTTCATCCACGACATTATCCCCCCGTACTATTTCTAGTTTTTCATCCGGTAAAACTGCAAGATCATCAATGGGAAGCTTCGACGCAAAAATAACACTAAACTCCCACCAATACCTTTCACCCTCGCTCCTATACCTCCTTGCCCACCGATGTTCCTTAATTAATAACAAAAAAAAAGGGCGCATTAGCATTGTTGTAAATTATGCACTATGCCGAATAATCATCATACCACTCTTACCTGTACAAGCTTATCCCAAATATAATCATCCGTCTCCAGAACATTGAGAGTATGATTCCATTTCACAAAACTACATTGTTTTGCCTGCTCCCAAAGGTAGTATCGAGTGTGCAGATCACCGAAAATCTTGAACAACTCGTTATAAGTCATTGTTTTTCCCGTTCTAGCTTCGATGATTGGAATTATCCTGTTAATGCTCTTCTCATTATTGCCATTCCAGTGAATGTTCCCTTGGAACGCCTCTTCCAATAACAAGTTAATGAAAATTTCTTCGTCGTGTGCTGTCCCCATTCACGCCATTTGACTATATTTAACATTCATAATCATAATCAGATTAATATATAATTATAAGTATATCTTATTGTGTTTAATGGACAAAAGAACCTTTGATTACACACATGCACAATCAAAAGAAAACAACTCGAAATTATTTTTGAATAAAAAAGACAAACAAGATTATCATAAGCTATTAATGAAATTTTGTACTTTAAGTGAAAAACGAGTCCTACCTAGATAATCATAAATCTTCTAATAAAACCGCTCAAAATCGTGTAGTCACAAATTTCAATTTTTACACAACCCTAAAAAAAATTCATAATTTCGCAATTTCTTGAATTATATGTTTTTGCACTTTGCCACCAAATTAAAAAAATATGCAATTTGCCCCTCGGATGTGTATTTGTTATTATTAATTTCTAACCACTAAAGATATTTGAAAATTTACATTAAAATGTTTAATAAAACAAAACTAACAAATACACATCAATCATGTAATAAACCCTAAATAAGCATGAATAATCAATGCTCATGTAACAAATTTTGCATAATCATAAGATGAGAATTCCAGATATAACTTGGAAGGAAATAATTTCATAAAAGAATGATAATAATATTATTAAATAAAATTTAATCACAAACTCACCTGCGGTTCTTTTTCTCGATCGGATTAAAGTTCTTGAATTGATTGTTGTAAATTCCTTTACCTTGCTAGTGTGGGATGTATAGCTTTGGCTTGTGGACTAAAATTCTCATTTGATTTGCATTACTGCTTATTTTCCAGATTTTTTGATAGATGATATTAGAGAGAATATTTTGATATATATGAATAACCGTGGTGATTCGGGAAATGTTTAACATCCGTGACTTTAAAAAATTAATAGGGTTGTTATTACCTTGTTTTTGTTTAATTAATTTTGCTTATGCTTTTTGTAGATCCATTTCCTTTTAAAAATTAATAACTATCTATATTTAATTTTCAAATTTTTTTTGACATAAATAAATCTGCCATTCTCGAATTTAAATAATTCCCAAATTTAATTTATTTCTATTATTGGTTAGTTATTAAAGATATGGCATGATTTGCGTGTGCATATCCCTAACTTGAAGGAAGAAGTTACCTAAATTCAAACAAACACTTAATTTAGGAAAACTCGTTATTATAAAAATATTAAGAAATAAAAAATATCAAATAAATTCCGAAGGTTAATCATACGTCAATTTCTTGTTGGTCAATATCGAGACACAGTAAAAGGAACAACTCATTAATCTGATTCGAAGAACATCTTGTTGGTAAATCGTTAATTATACGTCAATTTGATATTTAATTTTTTGCAGTTCAAATATTTGGATACAATATTTCAATTTGGAGCTTTTCGATGGTTTGATTTTTTTGATTCAGTAGTGTTTAATGTAAATTGTTACGTGATTATATCTTTGTACATGTCAAATTCTCACTTAATTATATATTTGTATATCTTAGTCTAAACATTAGTTTTGCATATTTTCGATCTCGGAACTAAATTGGAAAATTAAAACCTAATCTTATTTTTCAATTATTCATTGTTGTGATATTTTGAGGTTAGTATCATGTCTGGAGAATTATTTACTCAAGATGACCTAGAATTATTTTTTGGGTTGTTGATTGATGAGACGATGGCTGGCAAAATCAACTATGTCTGGGATAACACCATTATCCTTAAGCAAATAGCTACCCGATTAGAACAAAAGACCGGCAAGAACTACGACCTCGAAGTTGTGGAAGAAAAATATAATAGGTTGTATGATCGATATAAAAGGTGGCAATCAGCACTGCATTGCCATTACGTGAGGTGGCACCCTGTGGATAACAAATTGTTAGCCAGTGACGAAGTCTGGGAGATGCTTCTTAAGGTAACAGAATTTAATGGGTTACTAATTCGCTGGTTTATTTATATTTATTTTTTAATCAAGAAATTTACATTTTGGTTACGGTTTTGCTACAGTCTATGAAACATTATTCCTGGGCAAAAAGGTACCGTCAGAACGGTGAAAAGTATTGGCGGGAGCGAGACATAATTTATTCCGGGTTTTACCCACTATATCCAAGAAAAAATACATTGGAGCAGGATACAACAGAAGAAGACATGAATGACAAGGGTCCAGAAGAATCGATAGAGTAACTAGTACTTTTCAAAGTAGCCATTTTAATAAACGGTTTTATTTGGGTTTGGTAGTTAGCAGTTTACGCTTCTCTCATAATTCCATTATTTTCCATGAATTATGTACGATATTTTGGTTTTCATTAATTATGATGTCAGCACTACTTATAATTGAATTTTGCATGTTTGTTTGTCAAAAATATTTTCTATAATAAAATTTGTCTAGTATTTTAGTAACAAAAAAGAATATTATAAAAATTTTCAACGCCATAAATATAGTCTAAAGTCAGGGACGGACCTAGACCACTTTTGTTGGGGGGGGGGGGCGAAGATTTTTTTGATGTCAAACTCGATATTTTGATGAAATTATAGAAATATAAATTATGATATATTAATACTATAAAGTTGTCCAACCAAAGGTGAAAAAATATACTAGGAATTATTTTAAGAGTACGAAGTCTGAAACATTCAATATTAAATGTTGAAGACGGAAATTCAGTTGAACAGAAAACAAATAAATGTTGCTTAGGCAAGACATGAAAATACGATTAATTTTTTATTTATCATACATTAAAAATAGTATCGTAAAATTGTGCATAACACAAAAGTTATGAAATCATGTGTTTGACGATATAATCTATCTAAAGAAAATGGAATTCCATAAAAATGATACAAACAAAATTATTAGGACATATGATAAATAGAAATTTGAAAAGACATTTAATGAATTGCGCTTTTAGATATTGGTGATAAATAGGAAATCAAAATGAAATTGGATGAAAAATGATGGGAAAAATATTATATGTACTATTTTGAGTAAGACATATACATAGAAATGTAATAATATCTCCCTAAACCCTAAAATAAATGACATTGAATGAAAAATGATGTAAAAAAATACCACCTGAGTATCTCAGGGGTCGAACTAATGACCAAAAGCAAGAACACAAATTGCCTTAACCAGCACACTCCTGGTGAGTTTAGTTAATACACTACTACTACGTGTATATATATATAACTATATTTGTACCCTAAACCCTAAACCCTAAATATTAAACCCTAAACCCTAAACCCTAAACTCGATTTTATCATGCACCTTCCTTCATTAGTTACTCTATACATTTTTTGGATGATAATTTTATAACTGAAATGTAATTTTATATTTTTAAAAAATATGCATGAGAGTTAGCAATGGAATGACATAATGCACCCTCAAAAGTAGGTCAATCAAATCAAGACTCTTGACTCATTCATAAAAAAATTTGAAGTTTGATTTTTCATAAAACAATTATAAGTATTTTGTTCTTGTAAGGAAAAAAAGCTATTCATACAATTTTTTATCTCAATTTTCAAAATAAACATTCCATTAAAAATTTGGTGAAATTTGTTGGTTTTGAACAAAAAATGGTAGAAAAGGAGAACCGAAAGACATAGCAACCCCTTTGTACTAAACGAAACGACTTTCTTATCTTATGGGGTCTAACTTAAAAATATTCGATTTTAGGGGCTCGTAAGTCAGTCCCCAGTTCTAGGAAGAGGAGTCTTGAGGAATCGTTAGTTGGCGTGAACTAGACATCAGATTTTGTTTTAAAATTGCTCGAAAATGAGAATCGAGACTTAACTATTATTAGCAAAAAAGTACCCTCTCAAGTCATATAACAATTATACCCCCACAAAAGCACCCTTTGTAACTAAAATATTTTGAAATAACCCCCTGCTAACTTTAATAATTGACAAAAAATTGACAATCACACCCTATTAACTTTAATAATTAACAAAACACACCCTTTTAACTTTAAAAGTTGACCAAACACGCCCTGTATTCTTTTTGGATTGACAATCAGACCTTGTTAACGTTAATAATTGATAAAATACACCCTGGTAACTTTAAAAATTTACAAAAACCACCATCTTTATCTTGGGATATAGACAATCACACCCTATTAACTTTAATAATTAACAAAACACACCCTACTAACTTCAAAAATTGACAGTCACAACTCGATGCCTTTAATAATTGACAAAATACACCCGGTTAAACATTAAAAATTTACAAAACCAAAATATTTTTCAAAATAACACGTTCCACCAAGATATAGCATCACAAAATCCAAAAATCAATAAAACTAATTATGAAAAAGGTAGATTCTTCAGTCCTACTTATTCGATTGCAATCTTCGACTAACACTCACTGCACCTATCTTTTCACATGTCTTCCTGTAATGCCCTTGCACTCCACAAATTTTGCACTTTTTCAAAGGTTGAGTTGCCATTGTATCCTCCTGTTGTGGTGATTGCGGTTGTGTTGCTGGTTCTGGAGTTGATGCTCGGGGATCTGGCAATTGCAATCCTATCCCTATCTCATCACGTGCTTTTCTCTTATTACAAGTCTTCGCAAAATGACCTATCATTCCACACTTTTTGCATGTCCTTTGTAATTTGTTGGTTTGACTTTGAAACGTATCCTCCTGTTGTGGTGATTGCTGTTGTGTTGCTGGTTCCGGGGTTGATGCTCGGGGTTCTGGCAATTGCAATCCTATCCCTATCTCATCACGTGCTTTTCTCTTATTACAAGTCTTCTCAAAATGACCTCTCATTCCACATTGTTTGCATGTCCTTTGTAATTTGTTGGTTTGACTTGGCAACATATCCTCGTGTTGTGGTGATTGCTGTTGTGTTGCTGGTTCCAGAGTTGATGCTCGGGGTTCTGGCAATTGCAATACTATCCCTCTCTCATCATGTTCTTTGAAGGTTAGATTTGGGAATGTATTCCCAAAATCCTCTCCCAAATATACATATATTGGTTTAGATCTGATTTCGGACAATTCGTATCTTTTCTCATCTACTTCGTTGGACTGAATTACATATATGCAAACCACTTCATAGCACCAGCCAAATAATAGTACCAACTCAGTTTCAGATTCAAGCAACCTAAACTTATGGTATGGATCAATCCTATAAAAATCCTTCTTACCACAAATTCCAATGAGATCACACATGTAATCAAGGTGTTTGAGTGACATTTGCGTATACTTGAAATAGTCTACGCACCTAAAACTACCCCCCACATACTCAGGTATAGGTTCATGCCTTAAACTACCACCATAATAAATCTTTAAGGTACGGTATCGTGGATCTGCAAATAAAAAACTTTATGTGTAAAATTTCAGCGGTTAAATATTCAAGGCAACAATCAAACACCACAAGTTAGACAGTCCATCATAGTCAACTTTACCTCATCCTAAAAACAATATAACAAAAATTTATTCACAATTCAAAACAAATATGAAATTTCTACTTCCCAGCTGCTACCAACTTTATAAACTCAACTGGTAAAAACATAAATAAGAACTAAAAAGTGATTAAAATTTTCTTTTAATAACATACAATCAGCGAGAATTAAGGTAAATAAATAGGAGAACAATAACACTGTTGGTTTCTATGATTTCACCAGATTACAACAATATAATCAATTTCGAAGTCGGCAGTCTCAGTCTAATTCATTAAAAATCCAAGAAAGTACATCTAATTTTAAAAAACGTACCTCTATATCGAGGGGGGGTAATGTCGTTGAATTCACACTTGCGTACCAACCCAAAATCCGCTCTAACCCGCAATTTAACCATTAGTGGAAGAAGTTTGAAGAAGATTTGTGAGTTTTGGATTCAAGATATTTTGATTGCCAGTCGCGGGTTATGAGGAGTTTTTGAATTAGGGCTTTTCAATTCAATTTGAACGGAGAAGGAGATGGGTTATTTGTATTAAAGCATAAATTGCAATTACCCCCTTATAATTTAAATTCACACGCTTATACCCCATGTACTATGTTTTTCAAATTAATTGTTAATTTATTGTTGAGTAATAATAATAATAATAATAATACAATTCATATTAATTGTTAATTAGCCATTTATTTTAAAATTGGTACAAAATTGCTCGGAAAGGAGAACCGAGGGTTATAGTATCACTATCAGCTCCGTAAATCGTTAATTAGCCATTTATTTTGAAATTGGTTTAAAATTGCTCGAAAAGGAGAAGCGAGAGTTAAAGTATCACTAACACCTCCGTAAATCGTTAATTAGCCATTTATTTTGAAATTGGTCTAAAATTGCTCGAAAAGGAGGACCGAGAGTTGTAGTATCACTAACACCTCCGTAAATCGTTAATTAGCCATTTATTTTGAAATTGGTCTAAAATTGCTAGAAAAGGAGGACCGAGAGTTGTAGTATCACTAACACCTCCGTAAATCGTTAATTAGCCATTTATTTTGAAATTTGTCTAAAATTGCTCGGAAAGCAGAACCGAGAGTTATAGTATCACTAACACCTCCGTAAATCGTTAATTAGCCATTTATTTTGAAATTGGTCTAAAATTGCTCGAAAAGGAGAAGCGAGAGTTAAAGTATCACTAACACCTCCGTAAATCGTTAATTAGCCATTTATTTTGAAATTGGTCTAAAATTGCTCGAAAAGGAGGACCGAGAGTTGTAGTATCACTAACACCTCCATAAATCGTTAATTAGCCATTTATTTTGAAATTTGTCTAAAATTGCTCGGAAAGCAGAACCGAGAGTTATAGTATCACTAACACCTCCGTAAATCGTTAATTAGACAATTTTTTAAAAATTGGTCTAAAATTGCTCGGAAAGGAGAACCGAGGGTTATAGTATCACTATCATATTTTGAAATTAATTAGCCATTTATTTTGAAATGTATTTTAGCCATTTATTTTTTTATTATTATTTACTTTAATATTTCACAGAAAAGATAATTAATTAATGTTATTATTGATAACTTTTAATTACTGCTCTTTCTAACAAAACTGAAGAAAAAAATCAAGGAACAACAACATTTCTTTTTTTTTATCATAAAATTAACGTCAAATAAAATCGGATTGAAAATTAAAAAATAACTCAATATTATTGATAACTTTTTTATCTTGTTAATTTAATAATTTTTGTAGTAAATAGATGATCATGTTTGTTATGTATTATGATATGTATAAATCCAATAAGGTAACACAATTTTCGGTATTCATGTATATCTTTTTTTTTTGTTTCAACAATTTATGATATCATGGAAACAAATTAATTTAGGTAGTTAGTGGAAGTTGAACTAATTGAATATAGATTCCAGTTTAATTATAGTAATACTGTAGATCCCGTACGCCTTCTTTACCATAATTGAGCAAATCACGTTATCTGGCAAGATTTAAATTTTGCGTCTATATTAATTGTGAAAGGCAGTAAAATCTTACACTAAAAGGACTCTAAATTAATTGGACTCTACAATTATCGTGGCTTTCTATTATAAAATAAATCTTTGTCAATATTGATCTGCTTGTTTGGAGTTCTGGAACACCAAAAAATGAAAGATCATTAACGAGAATTAAGGTATGGATGAACATATTCAAATATTTTATTTTTCATGCGTTATTGATCAACATATTTTACCTAATATATTGCTCGGTTATATGTCTGGATATTTGGTATTGTGGTGTTAAGGATTCACACAACCTAAATTTTTACGTTATTGCACAATTATTGATCAATATTTTGTTTTCCAGTATTAAAGTGCGTGAACAAGAATTTTATCTTATTTATCCAGCTTTGTTGCGTTGATTGACATAATTAAATTGTTTTGTGTTATCTCATCTTCTTAAATTAGTATTTATGTTTCGATTTTTATTTTGATTCAAATTTATGATATGATTTATTTTTAATGTTATTATTTATATTGTGAATTTCCTTAAATATTTAACACAATTAAAAATTTTCGATTAAATTTAGTATCATGGGTTCCGCATTTTGGATTCAAGATGACCTCCAACATTTCTTGGCGATGTTGATTGACGAAACTCGGGCTGGCACGATACATTATACCTGGAAAAACACATCGGTTTTTCAGCAAATTGCTGAAAGCCTACATCAGCAAACCGGCAAGAATTACACATCCGATATGGTTAATAGAGAATTTCATAGGCTGCATACTCGCTATTACTCGTGGCAGGAGGCACTGCGATGCCGGTTTGTGAGGTTGTTACCGGAAGAGAACAGATTGCTAGCTAGTGACGAAGTATGGGAAATACTGGTTAAGGTAACAAAATTTAATGTGTTACCACATTTGATAACTTCTATTTTAATATATTGTTTAATTTAAGTTATCTAGTCCGAAATTAACTATTTATTTTATTTATGCTACAGGATGATCAGTACAAATGGGGGGCGAAGAAGTACCGATATCGGGGTGAAATGTACTGGCGTGAACTAGACATAATTTTTAAGTCAGTCCACCCACCTCAACCAAGAAATTCTATTTTGGAGCAAGTTCCGGCAGACGAAGTCGTGGGTCAAGAAGAACATGAGAAAGATGAAGAAGAAAACGAGGAGCCAGAGGTGATATCGATTGGAGGAGAAGGGTATCCTTGTAGTGGTCCAAACGATGAAGAACTTTAAATTAATAGAATAATAAATAATAATAGGTTTTATTATTGGCACAATTTTATATAGGTTTTAATAAAGTATCTTTATTTTCAGTCAAACTATAGTACCGGTTGGATAAAGGGTTCGATTTTCCCTTTTTGCACACTATAATTTTTAGTATTTCTTTCTTTATTATTCATAATGTTCAAGGATTATTTTTATTTTTCTCCCTCCTTATTATTAATTATAAGTTCAACAATATTTCCAATGAACATAGAATTTTACATTCACAACAACCGCCGCTAATGAATTAACAATTTTGTATTAACAACATAGAATTAACGTCGTCTGTCCTCATCAATTTGGCGTACCCATTCCTCCATTTCAGCTTCATATTCATCCCTATAAATAACACATGAGATATTAAGTCCTAATTTGGCCACGTGTCGGAATTAATTTGTTTGCATATATAATTTTAGCATAAGAAACTAAAAAAATAGTTGCCTCATTGATTTGGGTCAAGTTTTCAAAATTTACTTATATATAAATACCACCAAATTAAAGGTAAACAAAAATAAATTAAGACACGTTATGAAAAGAAAATTGTTTTATTTGATATTGATTGTAATTAACTTATTATATAAGGCAATTATGAAAATGTAGTAATAATTAATCAACTAAAAACCGTTTGAAGTGTCTTTTAAATTCCAAAAGTTATTGTCTAAAAAAAAATCTAAAAGTCGTGACCTATCATTTATTTATTTGATATTGATTGTAACTTGTTATGTAAGGCAATTATTAAAATGTAGTAATAAAATTCCAGTTTATTAATTCGTGTGTTAAAGATTTGAAATAACATAGCACACCACTCACGCCACTAAACCCACTCCCATATTTAACAAACTCCCATAACTATATTATTTCCATAATTGTATAATTCTGAAAAAGATATGGCATGATTTGTATATATTTTAAAGAAGAAGTTTCCTAATTAAACACAAACTCTTAATTAAGTAAAATATAATGAAAAACCATCTTCTACACAAATAATTCGACACAAATTTAGTTATATACATATCAAAAACCCAAGCAGAACAAAAAAGCTCACCACGATTTCACATAAAAAAAATCGAAGAAGAAAAAAAGAAAATTCACCACGATTTCACATAACAAAAACCGAACAAAATATCTTATTCAAAAACATTGATCAATCCTGGAGGTGTGGAGTTGAGTTTATTTGAATTGATACAACATGTGAGTGTTCATAACTTTTATTTGTTCTTATTTAATTCAATTTATGTATGTTATTCTATATATGATTTAATGTATGTATCATGAAATTGTTGAAATACGTTTGTTGTAGGTTTTTTTATCCCATTAATCTATAAGTTCTCCATATAACATATATATATATATATATATATATATATATATATATATATATATATATATATATATATATATATTATTGGATGCAAATCTTGATCTGCATATATTAAAGGCCATACAATATTATTTTTATTTTTTTATCTGAAATTAATTCTTTTTATTTTATCCACCACTTTGTTAAATATTCTATATTAATTATTATATTGTGTTTTATTCATTTTTTTTCCAATATTTGAAATTTTATTTAAGTTGTAATAAAATAATGAATAATCGCTGTTTTACTTTTATATTGTTCTAATGGGAAAAAATTACGAAAAATTATTTTACTAATTTACATGTATTTTCGGAATTATACATGTCATTAAATGGAAAGAGGAAGTCTTCGGATGTCCAAGATTTCATAAAGCCAAAAATCGTAAGTCTCAATTCCAATGCTAGTTTCCTTATTACATAAGTGAATTTATTAATTCCTCATATCTTGGTTTATTTTGTGTGTTCTATTTATTACAGTGGGTTTTAATAATATTTGGAAATATGAGTTATTAGCTTGGCAAATGGTCGGGTTCGGTTCATGTCGAAACGGGTTGGGTCATTAATGGGTGTTTGGTTGTTGGTCGAAAATGTGTCGGGTCATGATTGTCATATAATTAGGGTTATGTTAATATTAAGTAATTGTGTTGATTGACATATAATTAGAACTTATTTTTACTTGATGACTAATTCTGGATTTTGTTTGTTATTTTATGTTTTAGAGTTCAAACAGTAATTTTTTTATAATATTAAAAGAGTAATAAAATTATACTAATTTAATTTAAACTTGTATTCTTAAAATTTTAGATGTTGGAGCGTAAAAATTTGAATTTTTCATAATGGGAAAATACTCAATGAAATTATTGAAACGTGGGAAAAATTTGTGATATATTATATTCAGCCAATCACTAATGTTCAATCATGAAAGCGTTCTATGTCCTATGATGATAACAATATCCACTTTAATTGTTTACAGCCATGTTTGAGGGAGCTTCTATTTTGAGTAATTCTAGAACTTTAATTAAAAAAAAAATCTAATAATGTATGGAAAAGTAAATAAATATATGAAAGGGGTAGTCGACATTTTCCTAGTTACGTTCACTTTTATATTAATGTTTTTTACCAATTTTGTGTGAATATTAGTAAATATTATATTATTAACTTATTAATTAAATTGTGAAATGAAATACAAATTGCGTTAGTTTATTATTCTGAACACACTTGCATTTTTCATTGAACATGTTAAGCCACAAAGACTGGACACAAGGATGTCGATCCATAAATTGATGGCGGTGAATAAAGGCCTTTTAGATTCTCAATTGGAGGCGATAGATGAAATGGGGTTCGGAACGTTAGCTAGATTGAATAATATTGAGGATATCAACCGCACTTTGATACATTGGTTAATTAATCAGTATGACCCTTTCACAAGAATACTCAAAATACATGGAAAGGAGTTTGAGCTCACAGATTATGCCGTTTATGAGGCTCTT
Source organism: Penstemon eatonii (assembly GCA_038501285.1). Lineage (NCBI taxonomy): Eukaryota > Viridiplantae > Streptophyta > Magnoliopsida > Lamiales > Plantaginaceae > Penstemon > Penstemon eatonii. The sequence goes on along the minus strand of CM076715.1, from coordinate 27,685,165 downwards.
GGGGTTCCATGCAAAGGTCGTACTATGTATCTCGCTTCTGCAGATAAGTCTGGCGTGAAAAAGTACAGTTCATTCGTGACAATGAAACGAGGTAGAGTTGACTTAACCTCGTTGTACGAGTCATTGATTATAGAAGCGGCTCACGGAAATGAATTCAAGGTTCAGTACTTGACATTTTTGTTTGGTTTGTTTCTCTGTCCGTGTAACCAACAAAACATATCGGGTGATTACCTCTCCCTATTCAAGGACCTGGACGAAGTTCCCAATATGAATTGGGCGAGCCTTGTGATAACAAAATTAGATGAGGGAGTACGGAAATTCCAGGCAAAAAAGGAGGGTTACATACCTGGTTGTTTAATATTATTACAGGTAAATAGTTAATGGTCTATCTCATATGATGTATTACTTAAATATATATTTTATTAAGTTAACGTAACATGTAACTATGATGCAGATAATATTCTACGGACGAGTTCGTCCAGTCCGGTCAAAATCCGCACTTGATTTGGAAACAGAAGTACCTTTTATAAAGTATCTTTCAAGGGAACGATCAACAATGTTGATGAAAGAAGTGCAGTCCAATGGCGGTTATTGGAACCCTAAGGTAACTATTTACGTGGCAAAATTTCTCATAGATAATATATTTTATAAATCTGTGTAATGGCAATTTCTGACACAAACAAACCTTTTCGAGTTTCAGGGTATTGACTTTGAAATAAGTAAATCAAATGATCAGGTGAATCGTGAGTTAGAATCCACAAGTGAACTGGAAAAAGGAGAAGCCAATAAGATTAAGAGTTTTGGTAGACTTTCACCAAATTGGGATAAACCAAATAGTTATGATGATATGGGAGCGTACAACCATTTGGATAATCCCATGCGTTCCCACTCTGCCAATCTCACTAGTGATACAGAAGATTCAAAGCCTTATGCATTGCTTTCGAATCGAATTAATGCTCTTGAGTTCCAAGTCGCCCAAATGACAACCACCCTGAATGCCATACTACTGCAGCAACAAATCAAAGAGATGTCTTCGGGGGTGAAACAGTTATCTCCATTTGAGAATATTGCCAATAATATCCAGTTTTGCCTGGACAAGATACCACAAGCAGTTGAATCAACAATCCGCGAGACCCTCCCAAACTTGCTGAATTCGCAATCCGGGAAAATGAATCGTACCCCATCCTTTACTAATCAGGGATCTTGTTCAAAATCAACCAAACGACCTAGTAGCCAGAAAGAAAAAACATCGCTCCCCAAAACTAGGTCTTACAGCAAAGAAGAAACTCTCGAGCCTAAGGTTTTGGATTTTAATGTTGGTTCAAAGGTAAGCTCGAAAACCTCTGATATGGTTGATTTAACTGGACAAGATGAGGATGTCGATGCTGTTGAGAATGACTTGGATTCTACAATTTGCAATCCATTAGCTGAAGATCAAGTCATAATTAAATATTTGTTCAGTCAATATCTCGATCAAAGGTAAAATAACGTCCTAAATTAATAGATTATTATATTAATTGTATTGATTTAGAAACTAAAGTTAGGTTATATCATATATTGCATGTAGTGAACTTGTTTTAGACCTGGGTAATTGGTATCTCAATAGGACAGATATTCGATGCTTGATGCCTGCCATTGAATTAGGGGGACATGTAAGTACTAATATCTACTGAGTTTAATTTATTATTTAGCACCGATAAAAATTTGATGAATGCTTCTTATATTGATGCAGGTGATAGATTGTGTCGCGTATATGCTATGTCTGGATATGATTGAAGAGGACCGTTCTCAACCCCGATGGTACTTTCCATGTTTATTTTCGGTAAGTATAAAATTGCCCGTAAAATACAATGTCGAACAAATTGAAGTATAATAATAGTGAAAATTCGTTTTATTGGATTGTTAATGCAGCAACAATTGTTGAATGAAGACTATACTCTCCAATCCATTACTGCGAAATTTTTTGATTCTAGTGCAAAGTTAGTTGGGTCGTTAGAAAATTGTGAAAAGATTTTCATCCCAATTAACGACATGACGGATCATTGGTTTTGTGTTGTAATAAACATCGACACGTATACAGTATCGGTTTGTGATTCTCTACCTCAAAAGACCAGCCATCGAATGGAAATTGTATCACGATTGGTAATACTTACAAAACTATCTATGTTCATAAGTTTGATTGCCGCTCAAAATATTATATTTATTTGTCAACTCAATCATACAGGTCTCAAGGTTAGAGAAATTGTTCCAACATTGGAACCCTGTTATGGCTAAAAGAAGATTCAAGCGCGATCTACTGAATTTTGAATCAGCTGATTGGGTACCTGTTCAACCGAATAGGTAAAAAATTATATATTCAATTTAGGGAAGCATTGAAACTATTACATCCTAATAATTCAAAGTACAGGTATGACTGTGGATTGTATGCTTGCATGGTAATGATGTTCCACAAAGAGTTCAAAAAACAATTGACGGATGTGAGCACACCTTTTAAACTTACCGTTAAACATATTTTATTGTCTTCTTTTGCATACTTATTAATTTCATTAATTGGTTTGGGATCATTTGTAGCAAGAATCTATTTCTGCAAGAGAAGCTATTGCTGTGAGGCTATACAAATGCAACAAAAACAAAGTTGCTTGGAATCCATCAAATCCTCTAGATTTTGGAAATGGGACGACACTATAGAGATTTGATTTGGTTTTCTTGGTGGTGTGATTTTTATTAGTTTAGACTTTTTATATCTGCTTAGGACATTTTTATTTGATGTTAATTTGCATTGTCTGGACAATTATTTTATTTGGTTTTCATTAATTATACAATATTTTATGTTTCGGCATCTTATATATTAATTATACAAATGGATTTTTGCACATCACATGCTTTTATTGTTTAACGTTTTTAATAGAAAAGATGGCTACCACTATTTGGGGTTATAGTCGAGCGATACCTATTTTATGTGATTTTGTTTGTCTACAGATATATTCTTCCTCTAGTTTCGTTATCAACCTTTACAAATCTTCTAGTGTAATTAAGCTACTTGGACAAACCATTTCGGGTAGCTTATTTATTTATTTATTAGTATTTATTTACAAAAAAAAAAATCGGCCAAATGTAAATAAACCAGGGCAGCCGAATTTATCTATTATTTTCTTTTGTAATTATGTATTCGTGGTAAGTTTATTATTTCACTAAATCGAAGTGAAAGTGTATGAGTATTTATTTATAAATAAAAAATCGTCCAAATGTAAATAAACCTAGGCATTTGAAATTTCGAATTTATCTATAAGTATTTATTTATGTGAGCCAAAAAATGGGCCGAAGGTAAATAATCACGGCCCAATAAAAAATCAACTGGCCCAATAGACTAATTTCTTTTGTTATTATTATGGCCCAACAAAAAACTTCGTACCCAACCTATTAAGGGCCGGCCCAGTAGAAAAATATATCTAGTTATTTTTATTGACTTACTAAGAATATTAAACTAATTTGTATTTAATTAAAGTTAAAAATATATGTAAAATAAATATGAAACAATAACAAGAAAAAAACAATAATAACACGAAATTATCTTTTCAAATGCTAAAAATTGTATTTAACAAATATTCTCATTCAATCGATACAATACAATCATAAAATGATAAAATAAATACATTTCATGGGTGAAGTGCGGAAAAAGAAATAAGTTAGCGAATTCTTATAATGATTAAAAAACAAGGATAAATAATAAAAACAAAGAAACAACAAGATTGATCAATTCCGTGGGGGTGGTCTGGGTGGACCGAAAAATGTCCAATTTTGTGGAGGAAAGCCTGGAATATAACCGGGAAACGCATAGGGATTGTGAGTGCTTGGCCCTGCCTGCGATGTACATACAAAAATATTAATTTATTATACGTTTAAAACACAATAAAAATGAAGCACTTCAATTTCAGAAATTGTAATAATACGAAACAAAAAAATTCTAACATGTGGATTCATTGGAAATCGTACTTGAGAAGAAGTACCAGCATTAGTTTGAAATTGAGGACCGTGCATGCTAAAGAGAAGATTGGTGTGAGTGTTGCGATTGTCAGGCATACCAAAAGACGACATGTTTGGTGAAGGTTGATTCAACGAATGTTGGGTGTCATTGTCATCGCCAACATAATCATCTTTTGTTGATTCATGGGGCATTTGAGAATTAGTGGACTGTGTATTTTGCCTCCCACGTGAAGTACCCACAAATTTCGGGTTTCGCTCGCAAGTGGTTGACTTGTGTCCGATTTTCCTGAAAAAAGTAATAAACATGATTAGACCAAGATTACACAAGAGATACGATAAAAGAATCATGACATCATCAGAACAACGATTAAGAACTGACTTGCACAAGCCACAACGTTGCTTCTTTGATTTTGTTCCACCTTTAGGAATAATCCTATCGGGATCTACAACATTGCGGGAATGTTTCACAAATTCTTTTGGAATTTCCTCGCCATCGGACTCTGAAACTGCGTCGGATTCATCCTCAGCCTCCACTGTCAAATTTTGGACAACATTAATTGATTTATCAAAGAATGGTTTACTCTTTTGGGAGGATAACTTTGACAAGTGCATACACTCCATGTTCATCTTAGCAAATCGAACTTCTTTAGGTTTGTCGTCTGAAGGGAATGGAAAATCGATTCTGAGCTTCTTGCCGACTTCAACAAACCACCGAGGATTAATACTCTTATCGGGAAATGTTGAAATTCTCATGTTCTTGAATCCACAGATTATGTGCCGACAAGGAATCCCATCAGATTGAAGCATCAAACATTCACACTCGAATTTTGACTCATCTAGATCAATGATGGCAGCAAAACTGCGAGGAGTGTTATTGGTATGATCGCCAAATTGGAATTGGTACCGCCGATCTTTAAGTAAGGACATACTCTGAACAACAATATCCTCGTCCGCATTTATCTCCTTTAGTATATGATCAAATGTAGCTCTCGTGCATATGGGTGCAGCATGGTTCTGAAGATTTCGTAGTAATCCAACTTTAAGTTCTTTCGGTGGCTCCTCGGATTCTTTTTGTAATTGATAAAACCGTTTCCTAATTTTGTTTAAAAAACCGTTGTTGTAATGTCTAAAAAAATCCGTTAAACTAAAGCCGGGATGCACTTTTTGTTTTAATAATGAATTCATGGATTCTGCCCGTTGTGTGCTCCTCATCATATCAAAGAAATGACCTCGAAAGAATGCTTCTGCCCACTGATTCCGTTTTGAGTAAATTTCTAACACCCATTGATGGTTTGTAACACCGTATTCCTCAATCAATTCAGACCATCTTTCTTCAAATTCATCAATAGGGCACGGCCTTTTCATCAACCTGGAGAACATTGTTGAAAAATCTCCAGTTTTAATATTTGATTCGGCATTACGGGAGATATGCCAACAACAAAGCCGATGTTTCGCTAAAGGAAATTCATGAAGCACGGCAGCGCGCATTGACGCGTCCTGATCAGTCAAAATTGCAATAGGAGATTTTCCATTCATGCTTTCGCGGAAAGTCTGTAGCAACCACCTGTACGATTCAGTCGTCTCACTGTATAAAATAGCAATTCCAAATATACAAGTGCACAAATGACAGTTTACTCCGGAGAATAGAACAATAGGAAAACGATAAATGTTGGTCTTGTACGTACTGTCAAATAAAACAACATCACCAAACTGCTCATATTCAGCTCTCGACATTCCATCGCACCAAAAAAGTCTTGTAAGTGCCCCGTTTCCATCGACGGTGTACTTGAACCTGAGGGATTCATCTTTCAACTTCATACCTTCGAGAAGTCCCAAAACAGTATTTACGTCGCCACCTTCGATCCTTTTCAATCTTTGACTGTTCAAATAGTTGTAACCATCTTTCCTATTAAACACACCGCTAGCACTGCCTCCCCCCAATTCTTCTACAAAATCCATAACATGAGAAGGTCTAAACCCGACATTTGTCATCACGTTCAACATTGACTTTGTTGATGGGGTCAAATATCTATATGCGAATTTGCAACACAACAATATCTAAATAATTTATTCTATTATTCAAAGTAGTAACAAAACTAATTAACTAATTACAATAACATAAAACACTGAAAAATAATTAACTAATTACAATAGCTTATTTACCTATTACAGCGTAGGCGGTGAGATGTATCAGAAGTTTCAAGGGGATGATTGTGCTGGGGCTCGAACCTCGTCACTATGTATTCTCCAGTAGAATTATCAATAGCAACACGAAAACTAGCTTTGCAGCCACACCGTGTCTCTGACTTTGCTTCTCGCTTCCGATCATAAACTTTAATTCTTTCTGAACGAAAGCCCTCTCGAGCGCACACCCATACCCTGCTCAAAACGAGGCTAGTACTTCTTTTCCTTTTTAACGAGCTCTTCCTGACATCAAATCCAACTTCCCTACCGTAAGAAATATAAAATTCTTCTGCCTCCTTAATAGTCTTAAACGTTAATGATCGAACTCGGTCAATGTTAGTGATATCATCAGTTGGGTCAGAATTGTTACTCCCCTCTTCGACTTTGGTGTCGTCGCGGTGGTTGTGTGAATTGGAATTCGAAACACTTTCTTCCTTATCGGAGGAGGATGTTCCATTACTGTTTCTATACTCTAAATAAAAAGGTAAAAATTAAATTAAATACCAATTTAATACTTTAAAATAATCACATATAGAATAAAAATTTATTGAAAAGGATCGAGGTTGATAGAATCCGGGCAACTATATTACGTGCAAAAACAACAAAAAAACAACAACAAACTCGAGGTTGATAGAATTCGGGCGTAAATTGTTAAATTGCTCGAAATTAAGAGAACAACATGGTCAATCATAAAGGGAATTCTGCTCCAAAACCAAAAAATTGTACTATTGATCCTAATGTGTGAATATTCTGTAAAGCAATCAGATTAATGAGTAATAATGTTATGGAAAATCATGACACGAATTGAGCATCATGGCTTTATCTGACTCAGCGAAATATGCAAAAAAAAGAAGTTTTTTATTACACAAAATGTAACACATAATAATGACTACTAATAATTTAAGGGTAAATGATTTTGTTTAGAGAAGTAAATTAAGGGTAAATGTTAAATGAATATAAAATAGTTTACTTGCAAGTGTGCAAAAACTAAGCATTAAAAGAGAATTTATAAGTATTAATATCAGAAGGAAATAAAGAAGGAAAATGAAGTTCCAAAATGTTATACAAGACCTCTAGTAATCAGCAAGACTTGGTGTAGGCCTAATGCTTGGACACAGATATCAATCTTGGATGATTCATTCTATGGGCAAAATGAAAATTCTCACTAATGTAAAAGTTGGGTCCAACTGTACTTTTTTCAATGACAATTTGGAAAACTCAGTACGCCATAATATTCTGGCACTGACTCTTTAGAAACTCAAAATTAGTAAGCAGCAAAATTTACAAGATACATGGGATTTATTTCATCAGTTAACAGGAAAACGTCCATATGCAGTCATGTGCTCCAATAGCTCCATTAATAATGCAGTCATGTGCTCCAATAGAATCCGGGCGTAAATTGTTAAACCACTAAAAATCTCTATTGAAATTTACTATAAAACTCAGTTCAAATTAACGCAAAACTCAATTGTTATGACAAATTGTACATAAAACCGAATTAAATTTCTAAGGTATTAAAAAATTCTGTAAATAGTATATTTAATCAAAATTAAGCGAACAATCTAATCAAACATTAAAAAATTGAATTCGATTGAGGTTTAATGTAAAATTCGATTGAATTTTACGTAAATTAGTTCACATAATAAATATTATCATTGCCAAATTAAATTACCTGTGGATTCATCACCGCTTGCATCAACTTCATCATCCGGGATTGTAGAATTTCCCACCATGTTTAGATTTGTGGAGATTGTGATGAAGAGGTTGATTAGGCTTGAGGAGATAGTGATGAAGAGATTGATTTTGAACGAATTTCTAGTTAGGTTTCTTATTCAAATTTTGAATTGTAATCACTGCTCTTAATCGTGAAGATCGATTTTTGAAATTTGGTTTTTTAATCATGGAATTCCGAATTTGTTGGCTTGTTTTAATCGTGGAAGATAAAATTTAGTTTTACCCTAATTGTGTTTTTAAATCATGGAAATAAATCTGATATAAATTTAGGTTTATTATGTAAAAGGGTATAAGTGTCTTTGTGTAATTAAGTTTTAAGTATTTTAAATTTAAGTTAATTAAAAAGGATATAATGGACTTTTCAATTTTAAGTTATAATTTTGATTTTCATTTAAAAATAAAACAAAAGGTTAATTTGGACATTAAAAAATCGGTGCCACATAGATAAATAAACAAGCTTAGTTACCGCGCCACGTGGCTCGATTTAGGGATAGGGCCGCATGTGCGGCCAGTTACATGAGGCCGCACCCTAGTCGGCCCGAACTGTTCAAGGGAGTTATGGGTCTAGGGTGTAGATCCTCTGTACCACTTTTGGTGTACCACTTAAGTGTACCACCACTAAGTGATTGACACATGCACATTTGACAATTATAATAATTCTAACATATGCATGTGTCAATCACTTAGTGGTGGTACACTTAAGTGGTACACCAAAAGTGGTACAGAGGATCTTGAGCCAGGGAGTTATAGAACTTTTTACTGATCTGTTACGACCAAGGATAAAAAGAGAATTTTTTTTTATTAACGTTACAATACGTACTTTAATGTTTTACAAATAGTTTGGTGATTTGGTGGTGTTCTGTTCGGATATAGATATATACAAAATACTTTACAAAAGGTTTTGCCATATAAAATTGGTTATTAGCACTAATAGAACCTCCATCTATAATTTATTTCCAAAATTTACATAGTTTGAACAAAGAAAATTTTTGGTAGTCCTTGGAAGTCTGATTTCAGAAATACTAATTTGATTTCAAAATTGGTTATGAAGTATCTATCTTGAGATAGAAAAATTATTTGCAAGATTGAAAAATATTTTCGAACATAACGATTTTTTAATAGAAAATTTGGAGAAAATTCTTTAATTAGATAATATCTAAAAATTTTCTGAAATTCCTTCGAGGAATTTGATAGCTTGTTTTGGTTTCAGATGGCAACTGAATCAAACGTTGTTGTGGGGGTTACTGAGAACTCATCTGGAGCTCCAGTACCAAACCCAACTGTGGCACCTTTGAGCCAAGCTGGAGCTGTGGCACCTCTGAGTCAAGCTGAAAAACTGGAGAAATTCAACGGACTGAATTTCAAAAGATGGCAGCAGAAAATGTTGTTCTATCTGACCACTTTGCGCCTGGTGAGGTTTTTAACCGAGGATCCACCCAAGAAAGAAGGGGAGCAAGATACTGCCTTCCTCATTGCTCTTGATGGCTGGAACCAGTCGGACTACCTTTGTCGACACTACGTCATGAATTGTCTGAGTGATTCATTGTATGATGTATACTCTGACAAAAAGTCTGCAAAGGAACTTTGGGAAGCCTTGGACCGGAAATATAGAACTGAAGATGCCGGTACCAAGAAATTCGTTGTGGGTCGGTTTTTGGAATACAAGATGGTGGACTCCAAACCACTTATGAGCCAAGTGCAAGAATTTCAGCTGATTCTTCATGAAATTCAGGCTGAAAAGATGGAGCTCGGTGAAACCTTCCAGGTGGCTTGTGTCATTGAAAAGTTACCCCCTGCATGGAAGGATTTCAAAAATTACCTTAAGCACAAGCGAAAGGAAATAAGCATGGAGGATCTTGTTGTTAGGCTTCGTATTGAAGAAGACAACAGGAAATCTGAGAAAAGAGGGCTCTCTTCTACTGAACCAAAGGCTAATATCGTGGAACATGGTCAAAGCTCAAAGTTCAAGAAGAATAACAAAGGGTCGAAGATGGGACCAAAAGGCGGTATTTCCAAGAAAACCAAGTTTCAAGAGAAATACTTCAATTGTGACAAAATGGGTCACAAATCGGCAGATTGCAGGCTACCGAAAAAGAAAAAACCCAATGTAACCAATGTTGTTGAAGACAGTGGTGACGTGGACCTCTGTGCTGTCATTTCAGAGGTGAATATGGTTGACTCTAATCCAAAAGAGTGGTGGGAAGATACAGGGGCTACAAAGCATGTGTGCTCCGACAGGGAAGTGTTTACCACTTTTGAGCCGGTCCGGAATGGAGAAAAACTATTCATGGGAAACTCGGCTACATCAGTTATATAAGGCAAAGGGAATGTAATTCTCAAAATGACCTCTGGAAAGGAGCTGACTCTGAAAAATGTCCTCTATGTGCCAGATATCCGCAAGAATCTGGTTTCTGGGACGCTGCTGAACAAGCATGGCTTCCGCCTTGTTTTTGAGTCTGACAGATTTATTTTAACCAAGAGTGCTATGTTTGTCGGAAAGGGATATGAGTGTGGTGGAATGTTCAAATTGATTATAACCAAGAGTGGTATGTTTGGAGCATTTATTTTATTATATGAAAAATGAGTTTACTTTTATTTTTCAGAAAATAATTATTAAATTTTATTTTCTAAATGTTTTTGTTTTTACTTCAAAATAAGTACAAATTTATTATTTTCATATAGATCTCTTTATTATAAAGTACTTTTCTTTTTATTTACACATAGAAACTTAAATATTTACTTTATTTAAAAGTTATCATAATTTTATTCAATAATAAAATTATTTTATTCTTTAATGAAATTTTTGTTACTTAATTTTAATAAATCACCATTTTCAAAATTTAATATTAAAAGCAATAAATAATTATTTTTCTTTAAGACAAATATTTACTTATTAAATCTATCTACTTTAATATTTTAAAAGTAGATTAATAAAACTTAACAAATTTAGGTTTACTAGTTTTTCCATATTTTCTCTTTTTAATTTTTATTAAATTTTTTTTTTATAACTATGGGCTGGCCCTGATGGCCAGCCCACTTAATTGGTAGCAACAGGCCCATTAATGGGCCTGTTGTTCTGTTGCAAATTGCAACAGAGGATTGCAACAGACAACAAACAAAGCAGCAGCCACGGTCACTGCTATGGCAGTGGCCGGTGGTTGCTTGCCGGTGGTGGGGTGGCTCCGGCCAATCCCACCGGAAAATGCACACGAGAACAAATTTTTAGATTTGCATAAATAACCTCCAAATAAAATAGATCAAGTTTAGACACCAAAAACTTTCAAACTTTTATAAAAATTGAAATCTTGCATGAAAATCTATAGATCCAAAAATCTAAAATCATAAACATATAGGTATAACATGCTTTCTAAATAATACTCTTTCACTTTATTTAGCCATAAAAATATTTTATAAAAATACTTACTTTCTCACACAAACTTCAACATATGAAATTAAAACAAGAACACCACAAAATTATCAAATCTTTTAACTAATATATAAATCTAAAAATTTGAACATTAAACATTCATCTAAAGTTGGGTTTCAAAACTTCAAATATGTTTTTTAAGATTGTTCCACATAATCAAGTAAAAAGGTGCTTAAGGGATTTTTTAACATTCTTACAAGCTTCCAAGTTAGCCTTTTCCTTTTTCCGGTTCACGACGGCAGCGGTGGCGGCGGCAGCAGCGGCGGTGGTGGCGGCAGTGATGAAAGTCCAGCGGCGGCGGCAGTGGTGGTGGTCCGTCGGAAGGTGGTGGTGGTGATGATGGGGTTTTCCTCCTATATTCTCCTACCTTTTATATATTTTCAAGAAATCTTCACTTCCTCTCTAACTTTCTCTCTAACTTTTCACTTTAACTTAGTAATGGTGTGGGGAGACAAGGATCAGATTTAAGGAGGTAGTAGAGAGGGTAGTGGAGTGTTTGAATGAAGAAAGGGGGTAGAGTGTTTGAATGGATAAAGTGGATGGAGGTATGGAGGGTCTATTCCCTTGGGAGAGAAAATTTCTCTACCCAAGGGCTGCCATAGCTGATTTCAATGAGAAGAAATCATGGCATGTTCAGCCAATGGAGGAAAAGGGGCATTTTTGCACTTTTGACCCCCAAAATTTCAAAAAGTGCAAAATGACCCCTAAATCAAAAAAAATTGCACAATTTAGTCCAAACTAATTACAGAATGACCCCAATGTTTTTAAAAGGTAATAAACATGTTTTCTAAATTATATCCAAGTCCAATATGCTATAGAAAATAATTAATGCACACAAGGCACAAAAGAGAGTTCGATTTTTGGGCTCCAAAATTTTGATTCTACGTTTAGGTTTAAAGAAATGCTATGTTTACTAAATATAGAATGCGTCACACAAAATCGGGTTAAAAACTCAATAACTTCATTTTAAAATATTATAAATTTACGGGGTGTTACAATCCTCCCTCCTTAAAAGAATTTGGTCCCCAAATTCATTCACGATGTTCGAAAAGTCCAGGGTAGAAAGCGTCAATTTCTTATTATGATATCTTAATTTGGACATCTGGTCAATCATTGTATCACAATCTAGGATTAGGAATGTGATCAGATTGACAGGAAAAATCCCTTATCCTGATCTTAACCTTGCAATCTAAGTTGAACTCGTTGTAAACGACGTTCCCGACGGAGTACGAAATCCGAACTTATACAAAACTCATTAAACCATACTCAATATCATAGATCCATAACACAATAATGCGAAAGAATGAGATACCCCGTATCCACATAATACTACACCTAAATCCTAAATAAAATATTGTATACCTTTCATAGCACCATAGGTTAGGTTCTGTCCGTCGCTCTCTTTCCATTTTAAGGGTTCACTTGAGAGTTTTGCGCTTTCGCGCTTTTTGCTGCTAATGATAGTCCTTTTCTAGCTAGAGCCGCTGCAGGTGGTGCCTTGGGACAGTATTTTACCAAATGATCTTGACTTCCACATCTCAGGCACTTGCCAGCTTTCTTCCAGCACGTGGGCTCTCCATGCCCTTTTCCTCCACAATACGTGCAATCACCCTTGTCTGATCTCCCTGATTGTTTTTGTGGTCGATTAAATTGGCGACAATTGTTCGGATTTTCCGAGCTTGAACCTCCAAACTTCTGTTCCTTGCCTTGAACTCTTCTAGTTTTCCAATTTGACTGCGAAGGCCTCTTCCCTAGAACCCCAGATGCCTTGAGCTCATTCAGGTCATTCTCAATTCGGGTGGCCCTCCCAACTACTTCGACATAAGAGGCTATGTTTTCGGAAAGAAGGGTTCGTTGAAGTTCAGGCCTCAAGCACTTGATAAATTAGAGGGTGCGACGTGGCTCATCCATTGTCAAGTGGGGAGCATAACGAACTAGCCGGGAATAGACAACCTCAAACTCTGGCACACTCATATTCTCTTGCTTTAGAGTATTAAACTGCCCTTCTCGAAGCTCCCTAATTAAAGGCGGCACATACTTATCGATAAAGTCCTTAACAAAGTTCTCCCAGGTTCTCTCAGTTCGGTTCTGCTCCCAAACTATTTCCTTCGTTTGCCACCAGGCCTTAGCAACATCTTTCAAACAATAAGTGGCCAATGAAATTTTTGGAATATTTGGGTAGTCCATGACTCGGAAGATATACTCAATCTCGGCCAACCATACTTCAGCATTTTGATCGTTAGGCTTTCCAAGAAATTGGGGAGGTTGGAACTGCAGAAAATGTTCCAAGGTCTGGTTCAAAGCTAGCGGTGCAAGTGGTAGAGGCGCAGCTCGTGCAGAGCCTTGCAAAGCTTGGGTGAACTCTGCCAAAGAGAAAATGATCCGCTCAGCTTGTTCGACTGGTGGAGCTGTCAGTGCTCCCTCAGACTGACGAGAGGGAACCAATCGACTAGCACGACTATCACCATGAGTTCCTGCCATGAAGGACGGCTCGTTAGTATAACGAGGCCGAACCTACTATATTAGACAAAAAGAAGAATCACTCAGAACTAAACTAATTATCACATATTGGCAAGCCACCAATCGATTAAAATATTGTCGAACATCACAAAATCAATCATAGTGTATCAAAACAGAGACATAGTACGATAAAATATTCAACTAGCCAAGACGGCTTCAAAACAATCAAGGTTAAAAGGAAGTCCTAAACGAGCTCTCAATCTAAGTCATCTTAAATAATGTCTCCTGAGCACCATCTCGTGATTTCTCACCATCCATAGGAGTTGCCACACCCAAGGAGTCCTCCTCTTCCGGGTTCTGCTCACCCAGCTCCTCTCTTACAACCAAAAGGGAAACGATAATACTTCTCAACCCATATTGAATCGTGTTGGATTGGAGCAATCCATGATTTCTATGGAGCCGAAAATCCTTCATTGGGGCCCTCATTTCATTGAGTAGATCTTAAATCACTTGGACCCAAATTTTCGCATCTTGAGCACAAGTTCTTACAAGTGATGCAACCCGAGAGTACCGATCAGGGTCAACCTCCAACTCATGCATTACACTATTGGGATAATCAACCCTTGATCGACGACCTCCAAGTCGCACATGATCAGGGGATGGCGGATAGACCCGACGAGGTCAAGAACATCGACTAACCGAGCGACGAGGGGGAGAATCATTACGAGTTGGGGCAGCATTGCCCCTGCGAGGCCTCAACTCAACCTCAAAATTCATGTTACTCTCTCTTGCGCTTGAAACCAATTATCTTGGCTCAACATGCTATCACACTCACAAGATATGAAACAAATACATAACATATAGTAATTATATGAAAGGACTCGAAAAGATAGTTAAGACACGACACAACAGACGACTTCCGAGGATCCTTGACCTGACTTATAAGCCTAAGCTCTGATACCACCTGTGACGGCCCGAGCCCCCGGGTCGGGTCCGACGTGGATCCACCCCCGAGTCCGGGTCCGTGTTCGGTGATCACAACCAAAATTTGACCGGATTTTTTTTTAAACAACACAGTAATTCGAATCATAATACATAAATAACAACAAAAAAACCCGGTACACTGCTATGTGCAGGAGCGGGCACAATATTTAAAACTAGCGCAAACCGCGCGATAACAAATTTTCACAATAAACACTCTTAAGTACTAATCATGCCAGATACATAAACGACACTGAAACATAACAACATAATAAAAGCAAAAGATAACCATGAGGATGACCCTCGACGATCGACAGACAGGATCTCGGAGACGAACACCAACTCTAGACATCAGACCCTGGAATACCTGTATCTGAAAAGAAGTAAACACGAATGCGTAAGTTGATCGTCCAACTTAGTGAGGCTGTAGTGCACATGTGCGTGTGACGCATGGATGCAACTTATTGTACATGAACATATATAACATTATATAAGTAAAAATATGAAATAACAATTTAAGCACATAAAACATGTAACCAACAGTTGCTGATGCCGTCCTCCTCTTACCCTCCAGTCCATATTTTGACGCCCCCACCGAACACTCCAAGTAAGGAGCTACCTTACTAACTGTGCGCATAGACGTCTCATGCCAGGAGTTTGACATTCACTCCCTAAGTGTAACCTCCACACTTGGTTCGTGAAGCGGGTCTACGGTGGATCGAGGTAACCATCCTGCCCTAACCTTCTGGGTTATCCATGATTCCGCACACCAAAATAGGGCCCACATAATAATAACAAACAATACAGTACAGTAACAATCCAGTAACAATACAGTACAACAACAATCGAGTAACATGAAATCAGCAACCAACTCAATAGCAATAATTAAAATGGTTCAATATATGGTATCAATGCCTAGTAAGCACATAGGCATTATCATAATAATTCAAGGTGTGTATAGTTTGTCCTAACAGTCGAGTTTTTCATTGTATCATACGTCGCATGCTCATTCGTTTATGGACCAAATTACAATTATGACTCGATCTACTAGCACATTCGGACTGACACACAAGTAACACACAGCACTCACCTGTGTAGCTTACGATCCTCGAGGAAATGCGGAAAATAGCGTATTCGGTTCCTGTACACGTTTATGTAATGATCTTAGAATCTAATTACTCCATAAGGATTCTAGAGTGACTAAAGCAATGCTTTAGTCGAGCAAACAATTGAATCGTGGCTATTCAATATTGAAACCACGATCAAAACAATTGGACATTTACGTCCGATCTAAAGGTTCTATGGTTCGTTCGTAAAGCGTGGTAATCATAGCCACGAAAGGGTTAGAAGTAGAACAAAACCGTTCTAATTGAGCTTTAAAATACTTAATTAAGGGTTTTTAAGTTAAGTTATTACTTTCAAGATACTTTATATTCATTAAGTATTCAAACAATAACTTATTTTTAAATTTAGAGTTTAAGTTTATTTGAGATTATTTTCTTTTACAAAAATTATTATTAATTTTACTTCAAAAATAAAATTAATCATTTAACATCTTTATGTTATTTAAATTCATTTTCAGAAAATTATCATAATTTATTGAGTCCCCTTTTCAGCATTATCTTTATTTGAAATTATCATCTTCAACAATTAATATTTATAATAAATTATATAAAAATAATTTATTATATCTTTTCAGAAAATAAATATTCATGATTAATAGATATTTTATTTTCGGAAGAAGTTTATCATTATTTTTTTCAGAAATATTTATTTCAAATTATTTAGTCTAATCTTTTATTTTATTCAAAATTAATTAAATTCCTTAACCTTTATTTTTAAGACCTCGTTTTATCTTTTTCTCGAAATTTATTTAAAATCAGAATAAGTTATTATTTATTTTCGAAAATATTTATTAATTTTTTTTTCAGAATTTATTTCCAGAAAAATAAATTACTTAATTTATTTATTTTCAGAAAAATAATTATCCAAATTATTTTAATTTATTTTTAAAATTATTTATTTTCATAAAATAATTATTCAAATTATTTATTAATTTTTTTATAAAATTAATGATCAATATTAATTAAAATTATTTTTAATATTTAAAATATTTATTTTTGAATTTATTAAATTCAGAAAACTATTTAATCAAAATAATTTATTTTATTTTCGAAAAAAATATTATTCAAAATTTTTTATCTTATTTTTACAAATTATGAATTATTTTATTTTATTTAATTAAGAATTAATGTACCCTTGAAATTATTTTTATGTCAAAAACTATTATTTAATCATGATCTTATTCGAAAAATAATTTATTATTATTTAACCTTATTTTATTTCTCAAAAATTAATTAGATTTCTTATTCGGAAAAATTCTTATATTTTATTTAACATTATTCATTTTTTTTTCAAAATTATTTAAGTAAAATATTTATGTTTGGAGCATTTATTTTATTATATGAAAAATGAGTTTACTTTTATTTTTCAAAAAATAATTATTAAATTTTATTTTCTAAATGTTTTTGTTTTTACTTCAAAATAAGTACAAATTTATTATTTTCATATAGATCTCTTTATTATAAAGTACTTTTCTTTTTATTTACACATAGAAACTTAAATATTTACTTTATTTAAAAGTTATCATACTTTTATTCAATAATAAAATTATTTTATTCTTTAATGAAATTTTTGTTACTTAATTTTAATAAATCACCATTTTCAAAATTTAATATTAAAAGCAATAAAACAATTATTTTTCTTTAAGACAAATATTTACTCATTAAATCTATCTACTTTAATATTTTAAAAGTAGATTAATAAAACTTAACAAATTTAGGTTTACTAGTTTTTCCATATTTTCTCTTTTTAATTTTTATTAATTTTTTTTTTATAACTATGGGCTGGCCGTGATGGCCAGCCCACTTAATTGGTAGCAACAGGCCCATTAATGGGCTTGTTATTCTGTTGCAAATTGCAACTGACAACAAACAAAGCAGCAGCCACGGTCACTGCTATGGCAGTGGCCGGTGGTTGCTTGCCGGTGGTGGGGTGGCTCCGGCCAAACCCACCGGAAAATGCACACGAGAACAAATTTTTAGATTTGCATAAATAACCTCCAAATAAAATAGATCAAGTTTAGACACCAAAAATTTTCAAACTTTTATAAAAATTGAAATCTTGCATGAAAATCTATAGATCCAAAAATCTAAAATCATAAACATATAGGTATAACATGCTGTCTAAATAATACTCTTTCACTTTATTTAGCCATAAAAATATTTTATAAAAATACTTACTTTCTCACACAAACTTCAACATATGAAATTAAAACAAGAACACCACAAAATTATCAAATCTTTTAACTAATATATAAATCTAAAAATTTGAACATTAAACATTCATCTAAAGTTGGGTTTCAAAACTTCAAATAAGTTTTTAAAGATTGTTCCACATAATCAAGTAAAAAGGTGCTTAAGGGATTTTTTAACATTCTTACAAGCTTCCAAGTTAGCCTTTTCCTTTTTCCGGTTCACGGCGGCAGCGGTGGCGGCAGCGGTGGCGGCGGTGGTGGTGGCAGTGATGAAAGTCCAGCGGCGGCGGCAGTGGTGGTGGTCCGTCGGAAGGTGGTGGTGATGATGGAGTTTTCCTCCTATATTCTCCTACCTTTTATATATTTTCAAGAAATCTTCACTTCCTCTCTAACTTTCTCTCTAACTTTTCACTTTAACTTAGTAATGGTGTGGGGAGACAAGGATCAGATTTAAGGAGGTAGTAGAGAGGGTAGTGGAGTGTTTGAATGAAGAAAGGGGGTAGAGTGTTTGAATGGATAAAGTGGATGGAGGGTCTATTCCCTTGGGAGAAAAAATTTCTCTACCCAAGGGCTGCCATAGTTGATTTCAATGAGAAGAAATCATGGCCTGTTCAGCCAATGGAGGAAAAGGGGCGTTTTTGCACTTTTGACCCCCAAAATTTCAAAAAGTGAGAAATGACCTCTAAATCAAAAAAAATTGCACAATTTAGTCCAAACTAATTACAGAATGACCCCAATGTTTTTAAAAGGTAATAAACATGTTTTCTAAATTATATCCAAGTCCAATATGCTATAGAAAATAATTAATGCACACAAGGCACAAAAGAGAGTTCAATTTTTGGGCTCGAAAATTTTGATTCTACGTTTAGGTTTAAAGAAATGCTATGTTTACTAAATATAGAATGCGTCACACAAAATCGGGTTAAAAACTCAATAACTTCATTTTAAAATATTATAAATTTAGTGGGTGTTACAGATTGCATATTCATAGGTTATGCTCAAAACAGTAATGCTTATCGGTTTCTTGTGCATGAATCTAAAAATCCTGAGATTCACAAAAACACGATAAATGAATCTAGAAATGCAAATTTCTTTGAAGATATATTTCCAGCAAAAACGAGAAAAGAAGTGAGTTCATCCTAAAGAACTAATAGTCAAGACCATGAGTCTGAACAGGTAACTGATGATGAGCCAAGAAGAAGTAAAAGAGCAAGGATAGAAAAAATTTTTGGCTCAGATTTTCTAACATATATGCTCGAAACTGAACCTCAAACCTTCAAAGAAGCTGTAACTTCTTCTGAAGGACCTTTGTGGAAAGAGGCAATCAATAGTGAAATTGATTCCATCTTGCAAAACCATACCTGGGAGTTAGTTGATCTTCCTCCAGGTTGCAAACCACTACGATATAAGTGGATTTTCAAACGGAAAATGAAACCAGATGGAACAATTGATAAATACAAGGCCAGACTAGTAATAAAAGGCTATCGGCAACGAGAAGGCCTTGATTACTTTGATACGTATTCTCTTGTGACGAGAATAACTTCCATTAGGATGATACTTGCTATCGCAGCTTTGCGAAACTTAGAAGTACATCAAATGGATGTAAAAATAGCTTTCTTAAATGGAGATTTGGAAGAAGAAATTTACATGGAACAACCTGAGG
This sequence comes from Penstemon eatonii, assembly GCA_038501285.1. Lineage (NCBI taxonomy): Eukaryota > Viridiplantae > Streptophyta > Magnoliopsida > Lamiales > Plantaginaceae > Penstemon > Penstemon eatonii. The sequence goes on along the minus strand of CM076715.1, from coordinate 27,665,416 downwards.
GTTTTTCTGCTCCAGGGAAAGAAAAGAAAGTCTGTAAACTGGTTAAGTCATTGTATGGCTTAAAACAGGCTCCGAAATAGTGGCATCAGAAATTTGATGATGTGATGTTGGAGAAAGGTTTCAAAATCAGTGAATGCGACAAATGCATTTATGTGAAAGAAACAAAAGATGGCTATGTCATTTTTTGTCTCTACGTTGACGACATGCTTATCGTTGGAAGTAATGATAAGATGATTAAATCCACAAAGGATATGTTGAATGCTAGATTTGAAATTAAAGATATGGGTCTAGCAGACGTGATACTGGGAGTTAAAATCACGAGAAAATCAGATGGCATCATTTTGAGTCAATCCAGTTATATTGGAAAAATTCTTCAAAAATTCAATAAGGATGACTCTAATGAGGCCAAAACTCCCATAGATCCAAGTCAACCTTTATCAAAGAATAAAGGTGAGAGCATCTCTCAAGTGGAGTACTCAAGGATTATTGGAAGTCTAATGTACCTGATGAGTTGTACAAGACCGGATATAGCATACGCTGTAGGTAAGCTAAGCAGATATACTAGTAATCCTGGTACTGACCACTGGAAAGCCATATTGAGGTTACTGAGATACTTAAGGTATACTCGTAACTACGGGCTATACTATACAAGATATCCAGCTGTTGTAGAAGGATACAGTGATGCAAACTGGATATCTAATGTAAAAGATTCAAAATCCACCAGTGGATATGTATTCACCTTAGGTGCTGCAGCTGTATCTTGAAAATCCTCTAAACAAACTGTGATAGCCGGATCTACAATGGAGTCTGAGTTTATAGCTCTAGACAAATGTGGTGAAGAGGCTGAGTGGCTACGCCAATTCTTAGAGGGTATTCCACAATGGTCTAAACTTGTGCCAGCAGTATGCATTCATTGTGATAGCCAATCTGCGATCGGAAGAGCACAGAGTAAACTATACAATGGTAAGTCTAGGCATATACGCCGAAGGCATAATACCATTAGACAACTACTCTCAACTGGGGTGATTACAATTGACTATATAAAGTCAAAGGATAATCTAGCGGATCCGCTAACCAAAGGGTTAACAAGAGAGATAGTTGCTAAGTCATCAAGAGGAATGGGACTAAAGCCCATGGAATAAAAACTTAGCGAAGGAAAACCCAACCTAGTTGACTGGAGATCCCAAGATCTAGGTTCAAAGGGACAACATAACCGCAAATGTTTAGTTAAGTCACTGTGGGGGTTTTACCCTCAAGTCCATTCCTATGATGAAAACAGTGATAATGGATGAATAAGGTTAAGCCAAGCTTTTAATGATTCTTGTAAAGAGAGTAACTCGAGATACTCTAAGGAAATGAATCACCTATGTGAGAGAGAAAAAGGGCCGCTCCAAAGGGAATTGTATAGGGCACAATTCTTAGAAACTCTTGCTGAACCAGGCAGATGTCCATGGCCAAAACGGACATAACCGTAAGAACTGAAACATTACGAGGTAAGATGCGTGTGAGGAGTATGTCATCGTTTACATAAACAGCAGAACAGTTCAAGGACACCGTGTCTACTGATAAGCCAGTAAAGTAAACATAATTTCTCAAGGGAAGGTTCAAAAGGTTACTCCTACCTATCCTATGCAAGTGTCTACCGCTGAACTCTATCTTCTTAGAACTTCGTGTTAGGAATTTATTCAATTTTCATTCTTGTGGGGGATTGTTGGAAAAACTGAAAATTAAAAGTGTAACAACAATTTTTTTTAAATTTTGTAACCTCCGTATTTATGGATCGGTTTTGGTTTATTTCGTTACTTTTGCTCTAAATTTCTGTTCATATTATATTGTTTATTGTACTTGAATTTCAAGTTTTTCCTTTTACGTATACTTATGTTGGATGAAGATGAAGATGAAGGCACTGAAGAAAGTTTGATAAGGGAGGTTTTGATGCATTCCAAAACTTCGTAAAATTGGCTAAGTATGGAGTGACTTAGCTGATAAGCTTATCAAAGAATTTTGACTAAGTAATGAAGACATCAGAAGAGTCAAAGTTTCAAGGTCCAAGACTTCTGATCTGCTGAAGAGAAGTTATCAGACTAGTGAAGATCAGCCGACTCAAATCAGATTTGTTCAAGTTTGAGATCAGCCGAGTTCGTCATCAGACTTATACTTTCGTCAGCCAAGTGAAGAAGATCATGAAGTGTTCCCAACGGTAATAAATGCCCCTTGGTGTAATAAATGCTGAAGTACGAGGATATTTAAGACAAATGATTGAAGAAAAGCTTCGCATCAGCCGAGTGCATTTAATGCTGCATTTAATGCTGCCTGCAGAATAGTACTGTTTACAGTACGGACAGACTGCAAAAGAGCCGTTCGCGGATTTTAAGGACCAGTACTCGAGGAATTTGAATCCTGTCTCTCTTCAACGGACACTTTTCAATCCTCAAGTATAAATAGCTGCAAGAGACGAAGAAGGAACAAGCAACACACTTTCTGAGAGAAATTTCCGAAGCAAAATTCTTTAAGTCTCAAGAACAGCTCACTCATCAGCTGAGTCATTTGTTGACGAAAGCAGAGTTGAAGAATCAAGAAAAATACATCTTCTGAGTGATTTTGTAAACAAGAGTGTTGTGCGGAGTTGTGATCCATCTTTGTGAGTGATCAAACTTCAGAGGATAGGTTTTCTGTGTGATCTCCTATTGCGAACTTGTGGTCGTTTCATTTGTTGTTCGACGCAAGCAGAGTATACTGTAAACTTTGTGATTATAGTATAACCCAAGATCTGAGTGACTTGGAAGAGTGGACTAAAGGATATTTAAATCCATATAACCACTATAAAAATTACTTGTGTTTTTACATTGTTTCAAAACTGCATATCTTCTGTTTGCATAAAAACACATTAAGTTAACTGTTTGAAAAAGAACAAAAAGGAGTTTATAAAACTGGGGAAACATTTTTCAAACTGCTAAGAATACTTGTGAAAAATACTTTGAAAATCCGCTGCAAGTACTCTAAGTATTAAAACTGATTTCTGCAAAATCAGCTAAGTAACTATCAGACGAGTGGTCAACAAGACTGTTCAAAGATTTGTTCGCGAACAGAATTGTAACTTACTAATCTGATCAGCTTAGTCTGTTCAGTTGGAGTAAAGTTTTAAAGTTAAATTTGAAAGAAAATTTTAAAGAGGTTTATTCACCCCCCCCCCTCTAAACCTCTTCTGACCACTTGGGACCAACAAGTGGTATCAGAGCAGGTGGTTCATTAGAATCAGCTGCCTGATCAACGAGCTTGATCCGAGTGTTTTTCAAAGGTTTTCAAAACTTTTCAAAAGAGCATCTTTTTGAAAAACAAAAACTTTTTGAAAAATGGATTGTATCAGCCATGTTCCCCACATTGCTGGTATGTCTTTTGAGGACTGGAAAATCAGAATGGAGATTTTCCTTGCTGCCTATAATGACAACATGCATACATGTATCATTAAAGGTCCATTCAAATTCACCAAGACCATCATCGTAGATGAAGCTCAAATAGTGGTGGAAAAAGACTTAACAGAAATGACAGCAGAAGAAATAAAGCTGTTCAACCTGGACAAAGTCGGAAGATTCATCATGACCAAAGCCCTGGATAATGATCGGTTTGACAAAGTCAAACATTGCAAAACTGCAAAGGAGATGTGGGATAAGGTTCGTGACATGAGCGAAGGCAATGATGCTATTAAAGAGCATCAGCTCAGTGTTGCCTTGGAGAAGCTGGACAACTTCAAGATGAAGTCTGGAGAAACCATTGATCAGATGGACATCAGATTCACCAGAACTCTGAACGAAGTTTTGAAGCTGGGAAAGACTTTCACTGACAAAGAGATTTCTGTCAGAGTACTGAAGGCTCTACCTCCCAAGTTCAACATGAAGGTGACAGCAATGGAAGAATCAAGAGATCTGGGCAAGATTTCTCTAACAGAGCTGTTCTCCGCACTCAAGGCTTATGAGTATAAACTGCCAAGGATGGGAATTGAAGAAACCTCAACTTCAGGACCCACAGCTGCACTTGTTGCTGCTGAAAACACCAGAAGACCAGCACAGAAAAGCAAAGAAGTGGACTCATCTGATGAAGCCACTCTACTCAACAAAAAGGAGTACACTGCTGGAGATGTAGCATTATTGATGAACAACTTCAAGAAGTTCTATAAGAGAAAGATGAAAAACAAATACAATCATGCTGCTTCTACTTCTAAACCTAATTTTTCTTCTCAGGATAAAGAAGATTATAAATCAAAACTGATGTGTTACAACTGCAGGAAATTGGGACACTTCATAAGAGACTGCCCATATCCAAAAGCAGAGAAGTACACTGAGGAAGAGAAGAAAATGAGAAAAGAAAGAAAGCATCAGAGAGCCAAGGCAATGATGGCTGAAGCAGAAAAGCCAGCTGCTGTCTACTCATCTGATTCAGACTCAGACTCGTCTGATGAAGAATCGTCTGATGAAGAAAAACCTGCTCTCCTGTGCCTGATGGCAAAGGAATCTGATGACTCTGAGGATGAGGTAACTCCTCAAGAAAATGAACTGTTTAATTCTCTAGAGCAAATGATGTTGAATAATACTACTATTGCTGGAGAGTTTGTTAAGCTTAAGGAAGAGATGAACTTGCTAAAAGAGCAAAATAGTTCACTGAAACTTTTAGCTGAAAAGCCAAAAGAATCAGCTGAATATAAACAGCTTGAGCAAGAGCATGAATCTCTGAAAGCTGAATGTGAGGTTTATAAAGGAAAAATCATGGAACTTGAGAAAATCATTGAGTCTCATGATAAGTCTACTGTTGCATCCATGCATACATCTAGTAAACAGGAGACACCTTTAGAAAAGGAAAAATTAGAGTTGAACCATACTGAAAAATTTGTATCAGCTGACAATAGTAAGGTCATTCTGTATGTTCAAACCTCTAGACCTACCTCAACTGAGAAAGTGGTAAAGGAGAAGAAATCTCCTAAGGCTAAAAAGAGCAAAGAGCCTAGTGTAGGAAATCAGACTAGTAAGACCAAACAGCAGAGTCCTAAGAAGTCTGCTGATAAAGCTAAATTGAATCAATCTGTTGGTAAAACTAAGTCAAAATCAAATGAGCAAGCATCTAGTAAACCAAAGAAGCATAAGAACAAGAAAAATCAAAATGCTTGGTATGGAAATGAGTCATATTATGTGCAACCTGCTGCATATCATCCTATGTATCATGCACCTCAGTTTCCTAATTACTATGCACCTTACCCTGCTCATCCAATGCATGCATATCCTGCATATCATGCACCTTACCCTGCTTATGAACATTATTCATATCATACTGATCATCAACATGACTTATCTGATAACTATGATAAAAATGAAACTGTTCATGCTCCTAAAACTCAGAAACCTAAGAAGCCTAAGACTTCAACATCTTGGGTTGTCAAGGGTGGAACTAATCCTTCAGGACCCTCTCAATAAGGGTACCTAAAACAATTTCATTTTTTGTTTTGTAGGTTAGGATTAGGAGTAGGAGTAAAGTAGAGAAGATTTGGTACTTGGACAGTGGATGTTCAAGGCACATGTGTGGAAACATACATGAGTTGACTGATGCAGTTGCTGTGGATGGTCCAAAAGTCACTTTTGGAGACAGCAAAGAAGGCAAGATTAAAGCTAAAGGAAGATTAATCAAGGGAAACATAGAGATATCTGACGTCTCATATGTTAAAGGCCTAAAGTATAATCTGCTGAGCATAAGTCAATTTTGTGACAAGGGATATTCAGTCATCTTCTCAGCAGATAAGTGCTACGTTGAACAGATTGGTACAAAGAAGGTAATTTTATCTGGAAGACGACAAGGAAATATCTACATAGTTGACTGGAATTCTGCTGACAAGAATTCAAGTATTTGTTTGGTGGCATCTGCACCAAGTGAAGTCAGTTGGCTATGGCACAAGAGGATGAATCACTTAAACTTCAAGACCATAAACAGATTAATCAAGAATGATTTGGTAGAAGGGATTCCAAAAGCAGTCATGAGCAAAGACAAGCTCTGTGACGCCTGTCAGAAGGGTAAACAAATCAAGTCATCATTCAAAGAAAAGAAGCACCAATCTTCTGGAAGAATATTGGAGCTGTTGCATATGGACTTATTTGGACCCATTGATCCAGTCAGCAATGGTGGAAAGAAATACTGCCTAGCTGTTGTGGATGATTATTCAAGATATACTTGGGTGATTTTCATGAAGAAGAAAAGTGAAACCAAGGAACATCTCACAAATCTGATGGAACTGATCCAGAATGAGAAGAGTATCAAGATATTGAAGATCAGATCAGATAGAGGGACAGAGTTTACAAACTCTACTGTTGAAGAGTATTGTAATATCAAAGGAATACATCATGAGTATTCTGCTGCTAGAACCCCTCAACAGAATGGTGTTGCTGAAAGGAGAAACAGAACACTGAAAGAAGCTGTCAGAACCATGATAGCTGAAGCTAAGCTGCCACAAAGATTTTGGGCAGAAGCAACAAATACAGCATGTTTTACCCAGAACAGATGTATGATCAACAAAAATCAGAACAAGACTCCATATGAAGTTTGGAACAACAGAAAGCCAAACATTCATTACTTTAAGATTTTTGGTTGTAAATGTTTTGTATTGAATAATGGGAAAAATCACCTTACTGCATTTGCAGAAAAGGCTGATGAAGCTGTCTTTGTAGGATACTCATCTGTTAGTAAGGCTTATAGAGTTTTTAACAAAAGAACATTACTAATAGAAGAATCTATCCATGTAGTATTTGATGAGCCAAGTCAATCTTCTGAAAAGAATCAAAGTGTAAATCAAGATCTGTCTGCTGATTTACAGAAGTTGGACGTTGGAAGAAATGAAGAATATGTTCCCATCATACTACCTAATCTAAGTTCAGCTGCTAACTCAAGTGCTGTTCATAATCACAGTGCTGATTGTCTAACAGACGAGTTGCTAACAGCTGACAGACCAGAGACTGTTCAACAGACGACACGTGTTCAACAGACTACTACTGGAACTCCAACAGTAGTGTTGCAAGATCATAACAGAGGACAACATCCTGATTTGCAACCTGATCTCAGATGGCTCAAGAATCACCCACCTGAACTAGTTATTGGTGATCCTTTAGATAGAGTGAAAACAAGAAGAGCTGCTGCACAGGATGCTATGTTTGTCACATTTCTATCTCAAATAGAGCCTAAACAAATTGAAGAAGCTCTAAATGACTCCTTCTGGATAGAAGCTATGCAAGAAGAGTTGAATCAATTTGAAAGGAATGAAGTCTGGTACTTAGTTCCTAGACCAAGTCATCAAAGAGTAATTGGCACTAAGTGGGTATTCAGAAATAAGATGAATGAAGATGGTGTTGTCACCAGAAACAAAGCAAGACTAGTGGCCAAGGGTTATTGTCAAGAAGAAGGAATTGACTTTGATGAAACTTTTGCACCAGTAGCAAGACTTGAAGCAATCAGACTGTTTCTTGCCTATGCTGCTCACAAGAACTTCACTGTCTATCAGATGGATGTGAAGTCTGCTTTTCTCAATGGAGAATTGCAAGAAGAAGTTTATGTTGAACAACCTCCAGGATTTGAAGTCTATCAAGAAGAGGACAAAGTATATCGTCTGAAGAAAGCCCTTTATGGACTAAAACAAGCTCCAAGAGCATGGTATGATACCCTATCTGATTTTCTTTTAATTAAAGGATTTCGTAAAGGTAAGGTAGATAAAACCTTGTTCACTATTGAATGGGAAAATCATATATTACTTGTGCAAATATATGTGGACGATATTATTTTTGGTTCAACTAACCAACAGATGTGTGATAAGTTCTCCAAGCTGATGCAGAATAAGTTTGAAATGAGCATGATGGGTGAACTTAATTACTTTCTTGGGTTGCAAGTTAGACAGTTGCCTGATGGAATATTCATCAGCCAAGCAAAGTACACAAGAGATCTGTTTAAGAAATTTGGTATGGAAACTAGCTCAACAGCTACCATTCCTATGTCTACAAGTCTTCGTTTGGATAAAGATGAAGATGGCAAATCAGTGGACATAACCAAATATAGAGGCATTATTGGTTCATTGTTGTATCTAACAGCAAGCAGACCTGACATAATGTACTCAGTTGGAGTCTGTGCAAGATTTCAATCAAACCCCAAAGAATCTCATCTCTTAGCTGCCAAGAGAATATTGAAGTATGTTAAAGGCACTCAAGAATTGGGATTGTGGTATCCTAGAGAATCTGGATTTGAACTCATTGGTTACTCAGATTCAGACCTTGCTGGCTGCAAGATTGACAGAAAGAGCACAACAGGTGCCTGTCAGTTCTTAGGCAGTCGTCTGATCTCATGGATGAGTAAGAAGCAAACCTCAGTTTCTATATCTACTGCTGAAGCTGAATATATAGCTGCTGGAGCTTGTTGTGCACAGATACTTTGGTTGAAGCATCAACTAGAAGACTACAATATCAAGATCAGTGGAATTCCAATCTACTGTGACAATACAAGTGCAATCTCTCTTACTCAGAACACTACAAGTCATTCAAGGACTAAGCATATTGAGATCAAGCATCATTTCATTAGAGATCATGTGGAAAAAGGCAATGTAATGATTGAGTATGTTCATACTGATAATCAGATTGCTGACATTTTCACCAAACCTTTAAGTGAAGTAAGGTTTTCAACCTTAAGAGCTGAGCTAGGACTACTTAATTTGGAAGCATAAGCTGAGGGGGAACTCATCAGAAGACTGGAGTTCAACAGCTTAGCAATTCGTTATTATCTTCAAGGATTAACTCTCAACAGACTAGTTAACTTATGAATTCTTAAAACTCAGGGGGAACGTGTAAGACTAGCGGTACTTCTGAATTAAAGATGAAATTTGTTAATGACAGTTAGTTGAAGTTATGTTTTCATCAGAAGACTCAACTATCGAAGATTGAAGTTATTTTATCTAGCTGGATTGACAAACAGCTGAGGAAGGTTATCAGCTATTGGCATTCTCTGATAACAGCATTGTCATCAGGACACTAGTCCAACAGATAAGTGTTTTTATACTCATCTGATTACTTAAGTAAAAGCGAACTATTTAAAAACGTTTTATCCAAAACACGCCTTCACAAGTAAACTGTCGGGCGGTACATTTTCCCGCTCCTCATTAAAATATCTTTTGAATTCGAAAGGTCGTAACTGACGCCGCACGATCAGCACTGACAGAAAAACGGATCTAACGGTTGGCGGATATCACGGAAACCGAAAAACCCCAACTCTATAAATCCTCATCTGATCAGTCGAGTAGCTCTTTACGAACCCTAAACTTTCAAAAGTACTTGTGAGAAAATTTTAAACAAGTTTTCTGCAAAAATCCTTTCCTTTTCACTAACTCTCAACAGATTAAAATGGCTGCTGAAGGTATGTTCTTAGACTATGAAGCCTATTATCAATCTGGTACAAGTTTGATGAAAGAATTGTTGGAGAAATTCAAATCGGCACAGTTGATAAATTTCATGGAGTACAACGAGGGAATAATCTGGACTGACCAGGTTATGGAGTATTACTCAACGGCAAAGGCTGACTATCACAAACTAGAAATCAAAGCAAAAGTGGGTGACAAATCTGTTGTCATCACTCCACAAGTTCTTCATGAACAGTTTGGTTTGCCTAAGTCTGGAAGACACGAAGTTATCGTGCTGACTGAAGAGAAGCACCAACAGTTTTGGGCGATCTGCGCCAAGGAAGGAGAGATGTTGTCTGGCAACATCAGAAAGAAACAGCTTAAGGATGAATATCAGCGGATGGCTGATATGGTGTCTAAGCTGATTGAAAATTGTACTTTTTCTCTAGATGCTGTCACAATGAAGCGTTTCAGCATCATGGCTGCCGTATACTATGGAATAGAGGTAAACTGGTCCATCATAATTTGGTATATACTTGCTGATTTTCTGGAAGTGAAGAAGGGAAAAGGCCCTTACACCAACCACAGAATCACTTTAAGTTACCTCTTATCAAAGATGGGCTGTGTCATGACAAATGGCAAAGAAATTCACAAGTCCAAAGCAATGAACAAGTACCTACCTGTTCAGAAGAGGAAGGCTGATGAGCCTGAAGGAGAAGAAGTTGAGGAACCAAAGGAGGTTCCTGCCAAGAGGCAAAAGAGGTTAGTCAAAACAGCAAGTCTGGCTGTTGAGACTAAGAGGAAGAGGGCTGCTGATGAGCCCAAGAAGAAAGAATTAAAGCAGATGGAGAGAGTGACTTCTGCTGAAGCCACTAAAATTGTTGAGAACATAATGGCTGATGTAAGGACTGGATCCCCTGCATCACCATCAAGAACTCCATCAGCAGAGAGGCCTGCTGAGAATGTTTCTAAGAGAACAAGAAGTCAGCAGAAGGATACTGCTACTTCAAGAGTTGGTCAAGGTCTGACAAAGAAAACTGCTAGAAAGCAGATGACGTTTCCTGAAGAACCTACCAATCTGGAAAATGTAGCAAGGAAAGATCCTGAAGCTACTCAAAGGCCTGCCGAAACAGTTGAAACTGTTGTGCTTGACGAAGCTGATGAACAACAGCCAAGTAAGGAAGCACCAACAGCTGAGGTTCCCCAACCTCAAGAAGATCCAGATGTCCAAATCATCTATCCCATTGCTGCTGCTCCTATATCATCTGCTGGACCAGCCCCTGCTGATAAAGGGAAAAGAAAAATTGTGCTAAGGAGAAAGAAAATCTCCAAAGCTGATAAGAAGGCAAGAGAAGAAGCTGAACAGAGGAAGCAGGATGAGCTTGAAGAGAAAAGAGCTCTTGAATTGAGCAAAGCTCAACAAGCAAAGGATGAGGCCAGAAGAAGAATGTCTGCAGCAGAGAGAAAAGCTGCTGAAGATGCTGAATTGGCCATGGTGATTGAACAAAGCAAGGTTGATGCCTATGGACCTGTCCATGGAGGTGGCATCAAGATTGGTGAAGGGCAGACTGAAGAAGACAAAAAGAAGATACTACTGCCTGCTCCCAAAACCAAGTCCAAAGACAAGTTTGAAGTCAGGAAAGCTTTTGAGATAGTATATGCTGATAAGGAGCTTTTCAAGAAGTTTGAGAAGTCTCTAGCATACTATGATCAGAAGATTATGTTGAGGACTATGTTCACCCAGGAGAAACCAAGATATATCAAGTGGAGAGATATCAGGCTGAATAGCTCAATAACTGAACTTCAAAACATGAAGGAGTTAGCTGATGAAGAACACTGGGTTCTGACTTGGCTGAAGACAAACTCCATCCAAAAGGCCCTTGATCCCAGTTATGTAAGAGAAGTCATGCATAACTATGCAAAAAGCTTTGCATTGGAGGAGGCCAAGAAGATTAAAAACACCTTGCCTGAAAAGAAAAAGAAATCTGAAGATGCTGAAGAGAGAGCAATTAAGTTTGCTGTTATGACTGCTCTGAAGAGATGGGTTAAAAAGTCAAAGTATCAGCAAGGATGTTCAAGTGACTTGCCACTGCTGCCAAGTATTCAACAAATCATTTTTGGCAAGGAAGTACAACCGTACCATGAAGTCCCTAAGGGTAACAATGCTCCTGTCAACCCTTGGATCATTGTAAGACAGATTAGACAGACTACATGTTTTAATGATGATGGAACCATTACAAATCTGTTCTACGATGATGTCACTGATGAGCACAAGTCTGCTGATAAGTCCTTAGCTATTGAGCCGCAAGCTAAGACTTCTGAAGATCATCAGATGACGGATATGCAAGATGTCCCTGTTCATCAGGAGACTCAAGAGAACGAAGCTGATGCTTCTACTTCATCAGGGGATGAACACTCATCACTGATGGAAGCCTTCCAGTTCCTTATTGAAAATCAAATAAAAGATATGGAAGAGAGGAATAGTCTGCAGTTACAGAAGATGAAGACAGAATTGATTGAATCTCACACTCATCAAGTGGAAAGAACGCATCTTCTAACCAGCAGTTCTATCAAGTTAGCTATTGATCAGATTCCTATTCCTCAAGATCATTCACTAGAGTTAGTGAATAGCTTAAGAGAGCTGAACCGTAACGTTGAAGATGTGAAGGGTGATGTAAATCATCTTCACACTGCCTTGAAATCAGCTGAGCACAAGATTGCTGATTTAACTGCAACTTTCATTAAAGTCAGTCATGAAGAGAAGGAAATCAATCTGGGGATGTTGCAAGAAGTAGCAAAGGCTGCACAGGAAGTTCAAAATGAAATTGCAACTATCAACCTAAACATTGACTACTTTAATGATAAGACTGACGTCATCAGCACTGATATACAACATCTAACAGCAAGTCATGACGTTGTTAATCAGAATCTAAAAGCTTTATGTGCTGGAGTAAAAATTCCAACAGTTGCCCTCAACCCTGCTGTTGAACCTTCTACTGTCATCAGAGTTGATGATGACAAAAAGGGGGAAGATAAAAGGGAAGAACCAGCAAAGGAGTTTGCTGCTGAAGAATCAGCTATGGAACCTGCTGCTGAAGAACCAGCTAAAGAGACCATTACTGATGAACCAGCAAAGGAGTCTGCTGCTGAAGAAACAACTTTGGAAGAAACTGATGCAACTATTAAAGCCAAGGAAACTGAAGACACTACTGACAAGGCTGAAGTGCTTGGAAAGGTGGAAGAAGAAGATAAGATTGAAAAAGAAGACACCAAGTACAAGAATACAGATTCTGCCAGAAAAGCTATGGAAGCTCTGAAAGCTCTTCAAGAACAAGAACTTAAAGAGAAGATGGAAGCTGCCAAAGCAACCCTGGAAGAAGAAGTTGATGAAGAAGATGATGATGAAGAATCATCATATGAATATGAAGAAGTGCTCGAATCTGATGAAGAAGCTGATAGTTAGAAATTGAAAAATCAATTGTAATCAGTTTACTTTTTTCAGAAATCTCATCTGATGAATTTGTACATGTAATTCACTTTCTATATCAATAAAATGTTCAAGTTCAATCCAATAAACTTTTTCTATCTCAGAAAATTTTGAGGATTACAATCTTTAGTTTAGGTATTCAACAGGTACTAAGCTGAAGTTTTGTCATCATCAAAAAGGGGGAAATTGTTGGATGAAGATGAAGATGAAGGCACTGAAGAAAGTTTGATAAGGGAGGTTTTGATGCATTCCAAAACTTCGTAAAATTGGCTAAGTATGGAGTGACTTAGCTGATAAGCTTATCAAAGAATTTTGACTAAGTAATGAAGACATCAGAAGAGTCAAAGTTTCAAGGTCCAAGACTTCTGATCTGCTGAAGAGAAGTTATCAGACTAGTGAAGATCAGCCGACTCAAATCAGATTTGTTCAAGTTTGAGATCAGCCGAGTTCGTCATCAGACTTATACTTTCGTCAGCCAAGTGAAGAAGATCATGAAGTGTTCCCAACGGTAATAAATGCCCCTTGGTGTAATAAATGCTGAAGTACGAGGATATTTAAGACAAATGATTGAAGAAAAGCTTCGCATCAGCCGAGTGCATTTAATGCTGCATTTAATGCTGCCTGCAGAATAGTACTGTTTACAGTACGGACAGACTGCAAAAGAGCCGTTCGCGGATTTTAAGGACCAGTACTCGAGGAATTTGAATCCTGTCTCTCTTCAACGGACACTTTTCAATCCTCAAGTATAAATAGCTGCAAGAGACGAAGAAGGAACAAGCAACACACTTTCTGAGAGAAATTTCCGAAGCAAAATTCTTTAAGTCTCAAGAACAGCTCACTCATCAGCTGAGTCATTTGTTGACGAAAGCAGAGTTGAAGAATCAAGAAAAATACATCTTCTGAGTGATTTTGTAAACAAGAGTGTTGTGCGGAGTTGTGATCCATCTTTGTGAGTGATCAAACTTCAGAGGATAGGTTTTCTGTGTGATCTCCTATTGCGAACTTGTGGTCGTTTCATTTGTTGTTCGACGCAAGCAGAGTATACTGTAAACTTTGTGATTATAGTATAACCCAAGATCTGAGTGACTTGGAAGAGTGGACTAAAGGATATTTAAATCCATATAACCACTATAAAAATTACTTGTGTTTTTACATTGTTTCAAAACTGCATATCTTCTGTTTGCATAAAAACACATTAAGTTAACTGTTTGAAAAAGAACAAAAAGGAGTTTATAAAACTGGGGAAACATTTTTCAAACTGCTAAGAATACTTGTGAAAAATACTTTGAAAATCCGCTGCAAGTACTCTAAGTATTAAAACTGATTTCTGCAAAATCAGCTAAGTAACTATCAGACGAGTGGTCAACAAGACTGTTCAAAGATTTGTTCGCGAACAGAATTGTAACTTACTAATCTGATCAGCTTAGTCTGTTCAGTTGGAGTAAAGTTTTAAAGTTAAATTTGAAAGAAAATTTTAAAGAGGTTTATTCACCCCCCCCCCTCTAAACCTCTTCTGACCACTTGGGACCAACAACTTATTTTCTAACAATCTTAAGACAATTATTACAACTTTTTTTTTTTTGGATAGAAAATTGTTACAACTTGCGTATAGGAAAACAGTACAAAGTAATGATTAATCTGTTGGGATTCGGTAAGATAAACAGCCCTAGCCACAGCGGAATATAAAATTTTTAGGACCTCTTACGGAATCTTGCCAGGATACTACTCTAGATGTATATATATGAACATAAATAAAACGATAGTATAAGTTTGCACGTTATACCTATCTCCTTGCAAATCATCGGCTAGCAAAAACGAACTCTGAATTTCTGCTCCAGCAAAATCGATCCAAGCTTATCAAGGAGCGCCCCACGTGTTGCGCCTCTACGAGTTGATACACCACAATATCACGAAAATAATATATCTTGATCGACTAGAACACAAGATATACTAAGATCTAGGAATTAGGAACGATTTATGAACAAAATCGAAAACGAAAAATTCTTCCAAAGGAAGAATAGGGTTCGGTCGATTTATGCTTGGGAGAGGGAGAGAAAATTTTGCTCTTGCTCAATTTTTGCTTATGGAGTTGTGTGAAAAATAACTACAAGTTACCTACTTATAGTTATCTCCCTAACCTAGTCCTATTAGGACTAGGGTTCTTCTCTCCTACATGGGCCATGGCCCTCTCTAATTTAGAAGACTAAGTCTTCTAATTAATTCATGGTCCAGTTAATTAATTTTGATCAGGCTTTATTTAATCTCCCAATTAAATAGCCCAATTAATTAACTAGTCTCCCAATTAATTAATTTTGACTCTAAGTCCAATTAATTAATTATTCCTTTAATTAATTAAATACAACTTAATTAATTAACTCACAAATTAAACTCCAATTTAATTTATGATCCTGATCCAATTCCAATTGGATCCCATTTTGTTCCAATTGGGTCGACCCAGTCGACCCATCCATAATAATCGACCCAGTCGATTATTCACCCAGTCGACCCAGTCGACTCGGTCGTTCTTATTTCCTCGCTTTCGCTTCATGTGTATTGTGTATGCCCCGTAGGTTCACCACATAATTGGCTGTGGGTTATAATTAAATATTATTTAATTATTCGAGTAAGACTTACTCTAAATCAATCGAACACTCTGTCGATTGATCATTCCAAAATTAGCACCCCTGCCAATTTGGGAATTCTCCCACACTCCACGGTCGATGTCCAGCCACAAGCCCATGGAGCCCAATCACTGGTGAATTAATTCAGTGAACCTTTTATCATTTATAATATCCATATACGACATAATCTCTCCATCGATCAATCTCCCAGTCAAGACTTAAGGGCATGGTCTTTCATCGGATTCCCTTTTCTTTTGTCTTGACCTTATGTACTCTGTTCTAGAAATAAATTCTCTTTGACTTAATCTTTATGAGCTACTTACATAAAGTCGTCAGATACCTTGGCCAAGGATTTTACCAGAATTAATTTCTCACAGAAATCCATAGGAGAATTTCCCAACCTATCAAGTCGGGTCAATGGATCCTTTGTTGATGATATGAATCTGCATACGAGTTCCTCTAGACCCAATATGAGTCCACAGAGACTTTCTGGCGATCCCCAGTCAGTCGGAACTCATATCAAAGCATAGACGTTCTCGCACCAGATAAACCCTATCACCTCAAGTAGTTAGGGATCGTTCCTCGTATACTATTATAAATTTGGAATAACTTCAACCCCGATATGCGACTACCGCTTCCATGGTGAGTTATTTCCTAATTGGGGTATTCAGTGCGCTTGCCATCCCAGCAAGCCACCCACTTATGTGTATCGACTATCCCAGTCACGCTCGTGGACCCCAGCGTCCTCCAGTTCATCGGAGTATATACAATAGTGAGAGTCTAACCGAATCCAATGATGTCCTATCTCAATTGGATTCTACGACTCTTGAATATGTTCTAGATCACGGCCTTGGAGATCAGTCCCAGGGTTGTCCCATAGCCCTGTGATCTAAGGACTTCTATCCTTATGCGTAGATAATTATTACATAAGATAAAGTTGACCATTTAATAAAGTGCATTTATTAATCGAAATTGAATAGTTCCTCATTTATTACAATAAATGCTCGCCATACAGTTGGCTTGCAGGACACTATTTCTATCATAATCACAATGAAATAAGTTTACGGAAAATTAAATAGAAACCGAAGAAATATAATGCTAAAGACTGTAAAATTAATCAAACCGAGGCCTGTGTGAAAACACAGTGTCCTTAAGACAAATTCGCTCCCTCACCCTTCCGGTTCGTGCTTGAGGTTGTTTGAACGTTCGTCTCCCAGGATTCAACGGTATAAACAAATGAGCTTCGCACCAAGCTATTTGCAACAAACTGAAACACTTTTGAACTCTAAAATAGATAAGAAGAAGAGAGGATTGCTTTTGTTTTTGTGTGTCTCAACTAATAGAAAGAACCAGAATTTATAGGATGGGAATGAGGGTAAAATCGGAATAAAATAATATTAATGGAGATTTCCGTTACGGGAGTTACAACTCCATAAATACGGAGGTTACAAAATTTAAAAAAATTGTTGTTACACTTTTAATTTTCAATTTTTCCAACAATCCCCCACAAGAATGAAAATTGAATAAATTCCTAACACGAAGTTCTAAGAAGATAGAGTTCAGCGGTAGACACTTGCATAGGATATGTAGGAGTAACCCTTTGAACCTTCCCTTGAGAAAGTATGTTTACTTTACTGGCTGATCAGTAGACACGGTGTCCTTGAATTGTTCTGCTGTTTATGTAAACGATGACATACTCCTCACACGCATCTTACCTCGTAATGTTTCAGTTCTTACGGTTATGTCCGTTTTGGCCATGGACATCTGCCTGGTTCAGCAAGAGTTTTTAAGAATTGTGCCCTATACAATTCCCTTTGAAGCGGCCCTTCTTCTCTCTCACATAGGTGATTCATTTCCTTAGAGTATCTCGAGTTACTCTCTTTACAAGAATCATAAAAAGCTTGGCTTAACCTTATTCATCCATTATCACTGTTTTCATCATATGAATGGACTTGAGGGTAAAACCCCCACAGTGACTTAACTAAACCTTTGCGGTTAGGTTGTCCCTTTGAACCTAGATCTTGGGATCTCCAGTCAATTAGGTTGGGTTTTCCTACGCTAAGTTTTTATTCCATGGGCTTTAGTCCCATTCCTTTTGATGACTTAGCAACTATCTCTCTTGTTAACCCTTTGGTTAGCGGATCCGCTAGATTATCCTTTGACTTTACATAGTCAATAGTAATCACTCCATTTGAGAGTAGTTGTCTAATGGTATTATGCCTTCGTCGTATATGCCTAGACTTACCATTGTACATTTTACTATGTGCTCTTCCAATCGCAGATTGGCTATCACAGTGAATGCATACTGCTGGCACAGGTTTAGACCATTGTGGAATACCCTCTAAGAATTGGCGTAGCCACTCAGCCTCTTCCCCACATTTGTCTAGAGCTATAAACTCAGACTCCATTGTAGATCTGGCTATCACAGTTTGTTTAGAGGATTTCCAAGATACAGCTGCACCACCTAAAGTGAATACATATCGACTGGTGGATTTTGAATCTTTTACATCAGATATCCAGTTTGCATCACTGTATCCTTCTACAACAGCTGGATATCTTGTATAATATAGCCCATAGTTATGAGTATACCTTAAGTATCTCAGTAACCTAATTATGGCTTTCCAGTGGTCAGTACCAAGATTACTAGTATATCTGCTTAGCTTACCTACAGCGTATGCTATATCCGGTCTTGTACAACTCATCAGGTACATTAGACTTCCAATAACCCTTGAGTACTCCACTTGAGAGATGCTCTCACCTTTATTCTTTGATAAAGGTTGACTTGGATCTATAGGAGTTTTGGCCTCATTAGAGTCATACTTATTGAATTTTTCAAGAATTTTTCCAATATAACTGGATTGAATCAAAATAATGCCATCTGATTTTCTCGTGATTTTAACTCCCAGTATCACATCTGCTAGACCCATATCTTTCATTTCAAATCTAGCATTCAACATATCCTTTGTGGATTTAATCATCTTATCATTACTTCCAACGATAAGCATGTCGTCAACATAGAGACAAAGAATGACATAGCCATCTTTTGTTTCTTTCACGTAAATGCATTTGTCGCATTCACTGGTTTTGAAACCTTTCTCCAACATCACATCATCAAATTTCTGATGCCACTGTTTCGGAGCCTGTTTTACGCCATACAATGACTTAACCAGTTTACAGACTTTCTTTTCTTTCCCTGGAGCAGAAAAACCCTCAGGTTGTTCCATGTAAATTTCTTCTTCCAAATCTCCATTTAAGAAAGCTGTTTTTACATCCATTTGATGTACTTCTAAGTTTCGCAAAGCTGTGATAGCAAGTATCATCCTAATGGAAGTTATTCTCGTCACAGGAGAATACGTATCAAAGTAATCAAGGCCTTCTCGTTGCCGATAGCCTTTTATTACTAGTCTGGCCTTGCATTTATCAATTGTTCCATCTGGTTTCATTTTCCGTTTGAAAATCCACTTATATTCTAGTGGTTTGCAACCTGGAGGAAGATCAACTAACTCCCAGGTATGGTTTTGCAAGATGGAATCAATTTCACTATTGATTGCCTCTTTCCACAAAGGTCCTTCAGAAGAAGTTACAGCTTCTTTGAAGGTTTGAGGTTCAGTTTCGAGCATATATGTTAGAAAATCTGGGCCAAAAGATTTTTCTATCCTTGCTCTTTTACTTCTTCTTGGCTCAACCTCAGTTGGCTCATCATCAGTTACCTGTTCAGACTCATGGTCTTGACTATGAGTTCTTTTTGATGAACTCACTTCTTTTCTCGTTTTTGCTGGAAATATATCTTCAAAGAAAGATGCATTTCTAGATTCCATTATCGTGTTTTTGTGAATCTCTGGATTTTTAGATTCATGCACAAGAAACCGATAAGCATTACTGTTCTGAGCATAACCTATGAATATGCAATCTACAGTATTCGGTCCTATCCTTTCTTCCTTGGGTGTTGGTACTACCACTTTGGCAAGCCACCCCCACACTCGCAAGTATTTGTAAGAAGGTGTTCGACCTTTCCATAATTCATATGGAGTTTTTCTCCTGATTTTTCCCGGGTATCTTATTTAAAAGATAATTGCTAGATAGGATAGCTTCCCCCCACATGTTCTGTGGTAATCCAAAACTTATCAACATTGAATTCATCATTTCTTTCAATGTTCGATTTTTCCTTTCCGCAATTCCGTTTGATTGTGTGAATAAGGTGTTGTTACCTCATGTATGATTCCGTGTTCAGCACAGAATTCACTAAATGGTGACACATATTCACCACCTCCATCACTTCGAAGTATTTTGATCTTTTTATCAAGTTGATTCTCAACTTCTTTTGTGAATAGAATGAATTTATCTATCGCTTCACTTTTTGCTCTTAGCAAATATACATAGCAATATTTAGTACAATCATCAATGAAGGTAATAAAATAATTATAACCTCCCATTGATTGCACACATTTAAGATCACTTATGTCGCTATGTATCAAATCGAGTGGTTTAGTATTCCTTTCAACCTTTTGAAAACACGTTCTCGTTAATTTAGCTTCAATACAAGTTTCACACTTGTGCTTTTGATCAATTTGAAATTTAGGGATATGTTTCAAATTTATTAATCTACGCAGGGAATCGTAGTTAACATGTCCTAGTCTACCATGCCATAGATTAGGATACTCAAGCAAGTAAGCAGAATTATTAACTTTATTAATAACTTTAGGTTTAATAGCCATTACATTCAGCTTAAACATTCCGCCACATTCATATCCCTTTCCAATAAACATACCACTCTTGGTTAAAATAAATTTGTCAGACTCTAAAACAAGGCGGAAGCCATGCTTGTTCAGCAGCGTCCCAGAAACCAGATTCTTGCGGATATCTGGCACATAGAGGACATTTTTCAGAGTCAGCTCCTTTCCAGAGGTCATTTTGAGAATTACATTCCCTTTGCCTTCTATAGCTGATGTAGCCGAGTTTCCCATGAATAGTTTTTCTCCATTCTGGACCGGCTCAAAAGTGGTAAACACTTCCCTGTCGGAGCACACATGCTTTGTAGCCCCTTTATCTACCCACCACTCTTTAGGATTAGAGTCAACCAAATTCACCTCTGAAACAACTGCACAGAGGTCCATGTCACCACTGTCTTCAACAACATTGGTTACACTGGGTTTCTTATTTTTCGGTAGCCTACAATCTGCCGATTTGTGACACATTTTGTCACAATTGAAGCATTTCCCTTGAAACTTGGTTTTCTTGGAAATACCGCATTTTGGTCCCATCTTCGACCCTTTGTTATTCTCTTTGAACTTTGAGCTTTGACCATGTTCCACGATATTAGCCTTAGGTTCAGTAGAAGAGAGCCCTATTTTCTCAGATTTCCTGTTGTCTTCTTCAATACGAAGCCTAACAACAAGATCCTCCATGCTCATTTCCTTTCGCTTGTGCTTAAGGTAATTTTTTAAATCCTTCCATGCAGGGGGTAACTTTTCAATGACACAAGCCACCTGGAAGGTTTCACCGAGCTCCATCTTTTCAGCCTGAATTTCATGAAGAATCAGCTGAAATTCTTGCACTTGGGTCATAAGTGGTTTGGAGTCCACCATCTTGTAGTCCAAAAACTGACCCACAACGAATTTCTCGGTACCGGCATCTTCAGTTCTATATTTCCGGTCCAAGGCTTCCCAAAGTTCCTTTGCAGACTTTTTGTCAGAGTATACATCATAGAATGAATCACTCAGACAATACATGACGTAGTGTCGGCAAAGGTAGTCCGACTAGTTCCAGCCATCAAGAGCAATGAGGAAGGCAGTATCTTGCTCCCCTTCTTTCTTGGGTGGATCCTCGGTTAAAAACCTCACCAGGCGCAAAGTGGTCAGATAGAACAATATTTTCTGCTGCCATCTTTTGAAATTCAGGCCGTTGAATTTCTCCAGTTTTTCAGCTTGGCTCAGAGGTGCCACAGCTCCAGCTTGGCTCAGAGTTGCCATAGCTTGGTTTGGTACTGGAGCTCAAGATGAGTTCCCAGTTACCACAACTTCAGTGTTCTCATTGGTTGCCATTTCTGAAACCAAAACACAATTGTCAATTTCCACAAAGGAAATTCAGAAATATTTAAGTGAGTATCTTAACAAGATTACAACACTAAATTTTCTATTCCAAAATTCGTTGTATTCGAAAATGTTTTTCCAAATTTTGCAAATAATTTTTCTATCCCAAGATAGATATTTAATAACCAATTTTGAAATCAAATTAATGTTTCTCAAATCAAATTTCCAAGGACTCCAAAAATTTTCTTGTTCCAACTATGTAAACTTTTGGAAATAAATAATAGATGGAGGTCCAATTGTGCTAATACTTTGCAATTAATTAAACCTTATGTAGTAAAGTCACGTAACAGTCAATGCATTACCAAACTTAATTTTTGGATCACCTTGGAAAGATCTTGAATTCTATGTAACAGTAAACTTTAATTTTTTTTTTCAAGTTTTAAAAACCAGCAACAGCAAACTTTGTTCTCACTGTTCGGAAAAAAAAATTCTTGATGATATTACTTAATAAGTAATCAAAACCTGGGATGTAAATTTGGAATTGGCAACCAAAATTTCTATCCAAAAAAAAAAAAGTCCGTAACAGTTTATTAAACAAGTTATGAAAAGAGGAAACCAATTTTCCGAATTGGAAACAAAATTTCCTGTCCAAAAAAAATTTAAGTAGGTCCTGAAAACACAAGATTTAGTGGTGAAAATAAACTCACGAAAATAGTTTCTGAACCAAACTTACTAATCAAAACAAGTTTGAAACGATTTGGTTAACAAATTTCCCGTAAACAGGTTTTGTAAGAGTTTTCCTTTTAACGGAAGTTAGTGAAAACGAATTTGTCTTAAGATTGTTACAACTTGCGTATAGGAATACAGTACAAAGTAATGATTAATCACAATGAAATAAGTTTACGGAAAATTAAATAGAAACCGAAGAAATATAATGCTAAAGACTGTAAAATTAATCAAACCGAGGCCTGTGTGAAAACACAGTGTCCTTAAAACAAATTCGCTCCCTCACCCTTCCGGTTCGTGCTTGAGGTTGTTTGAACGTTCGTCTCTCAGGATTCAACGGTATAAACAAATGAGCTTCGCACCAAGCAATTTGCAACAAACTGAAACACTTTTGAACTCTAAAATAGATAAGAAGAAGAGAGGATTGCTTTTGTTTTTGTGTGTCTCAACTGATAGAAAGAACTAGAATTTATAGGATGGGAATGAGGGTAAAATCGGAATAAAATAATATTAATGGAGATTTTCGTTACGGGAGTTACAACTCCATAAATACGGAGGTTACAAAATTTAAAAAAATTGTTGTTACACTTTTAATTTTCAGTTTTTCCATCCCAAGATCTAGGTTCAAAGGGACAACCTAACCGCAAAGGTTTAGTTAAGTCACTGTGGGGGTTTTACCCTCAAGTCCATTCCTATGATGAAAACAGTGATAATGGATGAATAAGGTTAAGCCAAGCTTTTAATGATTCTTGTAAAGAGAGTAACTCGAGATACTCTAAGAAAATGAATCACCTATGTGAGAGAGAAGAAAGGCCGCTTCAAAGGTTGTATAGGGCACAATTCTTAGAAACTCTTGCTGAACCAGGCAGATGTCCATGGCCAAAACGGACATAACCGTAAGAACTGAAACATTACGAGGTAAGATGCGTGTGAGGAGTATGTCATCGTTTACATAAACAGCAGAACAGTTCAAGGACACCGTGTCTACTGATCAGCCAGTAAAGTAAACATACTTTCTCAAGGGAAGGTTCAAAGGGTTACTCCTACCTATCCTATGCAAGTGTCTACCGCTGAACTCTATCTTCTTAGAACTTCGTGTTAGGAATTTATTCAATTTTCATTCTTGTGGGGAATTGTTGGAAAAACTGAAAATTAAAAGTGTAACAACAATTTTTTTTTTAAATTTTGTAACCTCCATATTTATGGAGTTGTAACTCCCGTAACGGAAATCTCCATTAATAATATTTTATTCCGATTTTACCCTCATTCCCATCCTATAAATTCTGGTTCTTTCTATCAGTTGAGACACACAAAACCAAAAGCAATCCTCTCTTCTTCTTATCTATTTTAGAGTTCAAAAGTGTTTCAGTTTGTTGCAAATAGCTTGGTGCGAAGCTCATTTATTTATACCGTTGAATCCTGGGAGACGAACGTTCAAACAACCTCAAGCACGAACCGGAAGGGTGAGGGAGCGAATTTGTCTTAAGGACACTGTGTTTTCACAGAGGCCTCGGTTTGAATTATTCGTTACTGTTGTTCTAAATTTTCTGTCCAAATTATATTCTTTATTGTACTTAAATTTCTAGTTTTCCTTTTACGTATACTTATTTTGTAACAAAGCCTTCGGTTGGAGATGATCTTTCATTTCTCAGCAAATTGGTAGACAACAGTTGATTTCTCTAATAATTGTTTTCTGAAATTCATTTTGTAAGATCTAGAATAAAAGTCTATAGTTTGTGTATTGTAAATCATGATACACTTTTTTTTTTCTTTTTTTTTGGGTACAAAATCATGATACGCTTTTGTTTAGTTCTTATTTGTACATTTGGGAACAAACACGTCAAATTCACGAGTACATGTACCGAAACAAAATTGATTTATATTTGTTTCCTTTAATTTCTCAACACATGATATGAACACAATGATTAAGGCTTCTGGATATGAACTTTGAGAAACCATTAAAGGAACATAATTCTTTTAGTTTCTTTGAGAAAATTCTGCTAATTGCATTCTCTGCTCAAATTTGGTGTTCTTGCTTTGCTTTATTTCTAATATTGGGAAAGAAGGGCTTCATTTAAATTATCGTGTTGTTATTTGCTATTTAATTTTGGTTGTTTAATTTATTTATGGACTATGATAGCCTCACAGCCAAGCATCACAGTCCAACATCACAGCCCAATAAATAAATTAAAAAAATTATTTCAAAAAACCTATTAAACAGGTAGCAGGTAACACAACTAACTTTAAATATATAAAACATGGGCTGTACAATGGCTGTGAAACTAAGGGCTGTTATATAATCATTTTCCTTTATTTATCATGTCTTATTTCAGGGGCATAAGTTTCAAAATTGTAAGCCTTATTGGAATTTGTTTTATGTATATGGTGAATAATTATATATAATTGCATGACAAATGAATGTGAGTGAACATGGAGTTCGTGGATATTGGGAATGGTGTTTCCTCGGATTAAAACAATATATTCAATATGAATTAATAAATTGAACCAGATGGGATCAATTAAAATTACCTATGAAGACTATATGCCGGTAAGATACTAATACTCCTTTCCAGCTGTATTCGCTTGTAGGATGGAATCCATGAGCAAGCTTGGTTTTATGCCATTGAATGTATCTAGCGTGAACCACATTCAGATCTGGATTATATTTTAGGTGGCTTTGTTTTTAATCCACATTTAGATTTGGGCCACAATTTTTTTTTTTTTTGGTAAAACATCATGGAACTAAATTTATCAAACCATGAAAACCCAACACCCACCATTAATAATCATCATATGTATACCAACTTCAAACTCATGCCAAGCCTTAATATAATTTTCTTTTTTTGGTTTTGCTTGGAAAATGGGCTATTATTTAAAATGTTTATTATCTTTGTTTGGAAAATAATTATTCCATGTTCATTTGTAATTTTGTACATTTATATAACAAAATATCACATCATATGGCGCAGGCATACTCCAAAAAGAATATATATATATAGTAAGAGAATATTGGGGTTAAGAAGGAGTATTTTGTGTAATAAGTTCGATTAAGTTTATTTATGACTAATCTTGAATCAAAATTTTGATTTTTTAGTGTAGGTTTCAATTAGCTAAATATTGAACAAAAATTCAAAAACTTTTCGTATACATTAGAAAACATTGTAAAGAAATAAATAAACTAAGAAAATTAAAGGAGCCTTAAGGAAAATAAAATATTTCGCAACTACACATTTTCGATTCCACTGTACTTTTCATATTTTGGACGAAAATATTAAAAGTTCTTATCATGAACATATTATTATTACCCCTAAAATAAAAATAGAGGCTGGATACCCAATTAGTCTTGGGCTCTTTCTAAAATACGGGCCAGGGTTTGGATAGATTAAACTCAAACCCATCTCAGCTCCCCCTTAATTAACTACTATCAAATAGGGTTTGTCAATGGAACGGATTTTAATATGAATTCGGTCCGACTTCATTTCGATTATTATCATATTTATTCGATTAGAGATTTATAACTTGTTTGGTTGTATGGAAAGTGAGGGAAAATTGTGGGAAAATAAAAAAGAATAGAGAAAGAATGTCATTTTCCACTACATGTTTGATTGTCAAGAAAACTATTTTCTTGCAGATGTTTGGTTGTCAAGAAAGTTTAGAAAAAGAAGTATTTTTTTTTATAAATATCTCCGTTTAATTATAAATACTTTTAAAATTGTAAAATATATTTTAAAATTTATATATTGTCTTTTGCTATCTGCACTTTTATAGTTTCAAGATAAGAATTATATTTTCTTTTGATTGTTTGCATCTGAAATGGGTATTTTTTGAGATATTTTATGGGGGTATAACTGCTATTGTGACTTGAGAGAATATTTTTTTGCTAATAATAAATAAGCACAAAGGAGATTTTGGTAAAAAAAATCACAAATAGGAGGTTTGATAGTTATACAAAGTACGAAGGGTGTTTTGCAATTTACTCTAAATTTTTCCCAATATTTTCCTAGGATTTTCCCATCAAATTAGTGGGAAAATTTTTTATTCACAAAATTTTCTTGCAGGAAAGTTGAAGGAAAATCCTTTCTAAAAAACAAGTGAGAGAAAATAAAACTGACTTTCCTTAACTTTCTCTCAATTTCCCTACAATCAAATAATACATTAATGAGTTTGATCTGATTATGAAGATCCGCAGTCCAACATAAATGGAGCAAATATGAATATAGAGTAATCCGGTTTATTAAGAATTTATGTCTGAAGACATTATATTGAATGTAATATCTCTTATTTATATACGCATTATCTTAATCAATGTAAAAATAAAAGCATTTGTCATCCTTCAAAACCTTAATTTTATTAAAAACGAACCTAAAAGGTTTCATTAAAAATGCTAATAAATTGACCCATTTTTGACCGGTTTGGCCAGAATATATAAAACATATATATGAACACATAATTCATGCCTTAAATGACGAAAATCCGTACTCAGTCATCCACAAAACCTTTTAAATTTTAATGCTCCTATAAAACAATTGGATTGCATAGAATTTCAAAGATAACGAGATCTGTAAGTGGGAAAAGGAAGCAATTTTTTTTTTTTTTTTGAGATTTTAATAGATCCGGTTGTAGTTTTGATTAATCCGAGCGATATCGGACCGGCCAGTTTAGAAGTTAGTACAAGTAGGAAATCGGATTCGGATCCGGGTAGAACCCGATCCGATTCATTGACAGCCTTAACAGTATCAAATTAGCCCTAATTTGATTTGAATTGTCAGTAACTTTATCTGCTTTTTTAGACTTTTATTTTAAGCAAAACCCACAATCTTCCTCAATTCAAATCAATCCCTAACTACCATCTCCACGAGCGCCGCCGTACCGCCGTACCGCCACAACCTCCTTCTCCGCCATCTCTCTCTCGGCCCAGATAAGTAAGTTACAGAGGTACTTACTCACAATCTTCCTCAATTCAAAATCAATCCCTAGCCACCACCCCCACCCGCGCCGCCGCACCACCACCACCGCACCGCCGTCCGCCGTCCGCCGCAACCTCCTGCTCCGCCGTCTCTCTCTTTCGACCCAGATTAGTAATTTAAAGAGGTACAATTAAAATTTAAAAACCCCAATTTTATTCCTTTTTTTTGTTAAAAAGTTAATTAATCTTAAAACCCCAATTCAAAGTGGTAGATTTATTTTTGTACTGGATCAAACCGAACCTTACCGAACCGAACCGAAATTTTCGGTTTGGCAAATGGTACGAGATTCCAGAATACCGAACCAGCCAGTATACCGAAATTCGGTACTGTTCAGTTAGGTTTTACCGTTTGCACTGCCCTACTCTGGATCATATGTATTTTATTTATTGTGGATATGTTTGTTGTGGTTCGTGCTTATAGAAATTAGCAACCTATGCAATTTTGTTGGCTTTTGATGTGAAATTTAGAGGAAAATTGGAATGTAATACTATAAAAGAATATAATGTCTGCGAATGATTCTACATAACTTCTCAAATGTTGATGAACTGGAGTATAATTAAGTGACAAAATTGTCTGAATATTCAAAGAAAGAAAAACAGTAAATGTCCAAGCCTTATCCATACCTTTAGTTTTGAACATGATAACATCCAAATAAATTTACGTTTTCGGTTTCACATTTATTTCATTATTTTGGTTTATTTTTTGCTGATTTAAAATCAGCGTGAAGACCCTTGTTTTGGACTTTTGGGTAAAAATCTTAGATTTCGGTGAGTAAATTTTAAATCTTAGTTCATTTTTTGTGTGGAGATAGCTCTACTTTAAAACTCTAGTATTGTTTTTTATTCAAGTTAATCTGACTTTATTGAAATAATTATACTGAGCACCCCGCATACTTCTTTCCCAATGGAATTTTGGGGTTATCTGTGTGAATTGGGGAATATTTTGCTCTTACCGAATATAAGGTTACACTCTGCATACTTTTTTTTGTTTCCGATGAATTTTGAGGATATCTGTGTGACTTGGGGAATATTTTCTCTTGCAACAAATATTGGTAATTCTCAGCGCAATTTATATAATTTAGTACTTATTCGTCGAATATCTGGGATAAAAAATTTGAACACACTTAATTGACAGGCTGGTGTATTCACATTATTTTATTAAAGTAATTTCATTTCAAAACTTAGACTACCTTTTTATGGTTGTTGTCAAGGGGTCTTGATCTGTTCAACACCTGAACATACATGCATGATTGTTGGCTCTGTTACTGGGATTCATTTTCCATGCACTTGAGAATGTAGAAGAAGTTGGTGGTTTTACTAAGATAGTTTGAATAGCAGGGGCATGAGATAGTTACAATATGTCCTTAACTTGAACCTTAAATTCCAATATTATAACTTCCGTAATCTATATGATGACTTCTACACCTAAAATTTTCCATAACCTATATGATAACTACCTGAAAGGATCATCTTAGATACTGCTGTGTTTCCTTAAAAGAGATATAGGACTGGTCATTGGATAGTTCAAATATTTATTATCAATTTAAGTGAAGGTGTTTTTTTCTAATGAATATTGAAGGTGTTTTGATGTTTAATTCTTTTTGTTACAAGAGCTAGAGCACAATTAAGGCTTTGTAAATCTTATTTCTTAGCTCGATTTTTCTTTCTTCCTTGTTCAATCACCTTTTCTCTAGGTTTATTTCACTGGTGAGCTGCACATGCTCTGCCATGCAAAAATATCGTAGATTCACTGCGTGGTGTTGAACTTTGTTAGGGACAAGTTTGGAGTGTCATGAAATAAATTTTGTTAGTTTTGAATTCATTCTATACACCTCCATCATATATATGTCTCAGAGCATTATTATAGCTTTTGGTTTTAAGTGTTGTTCTGAGAGCCTTTTCTTTTGTATGCATTTTTCTAAAAGCTTTTGCCTTTAGCAAATGTTCAGGGATACTGTTTCTGTCTGTGCTCATTTGTTCGATCTGTAACTTTGTTTTCAAGTTAGTTTTATGTTAGTCGATATAGAGAAGTTGTTTTTAGTCTGTCTCAGTACCAAAAATTTTGTTTACAATTTATAGGTTGTCAAAGAAAAAAAATGAAAAATAAGTGCACTGCTCAAAATTTTGTTGGACAAAGTCTTTTCTTTCTATTAGGGGCAAGTTTGACAATAAGACATATCTTGGAAGGAATTAATCTAACCAAACACAAAAGTGGACTAATTTATTTCCCTCTGTTAGACCATATTTAAAATAAACGCATGATAATTTAGTGGACCCGAATAATATTATAACCTCAAGTGCAAATTTTGGCTATCTTACTGCGCAACCAAACGCTGCCAAATTGTATTTTAATAAAAGTCAGGAATTCTGTCAATTTTTTTTTAATAATTGATTGGTTTCTTGTGTAACTGATTAGATAAAGCTTATTATCAACGAGTAATTAAGCACTTTATGAATTGCTTATAAATTATAACATTATTTAATAGTTTGGTTCTTCCATGCCACCTTATGGATGTTTATAAATTGGGCTCAATAACATTACCTTAATCAACAACTATTTTCCTGATTGTTGTGCTAATTTTTGTATATCTGTCGAACAATTTTTTAGCTTTTCATAATTATGAATAAGTTGATAAAAAATTCTTATCAACCTTAACTTTGTAGATTAAATCAGCAGCCCACTATTGACCTGGCCCAATTATTTGTGCCGATTCCTACAGTTTGTATACCATTGACAAGTACATAATACAGATCAAACCAATTTTATTTTTTCAAAAAGGAAAGGGGAAAAAGTACATAAATTTACTTAACACCAAGTAGAAAGGAGAGTAGGATACTTGTATCCGAAGATGTCGTATAGAGGACGCGGACGCGGACGTGGCTATGGACGTGGCCCACCAGCCAAGGAGTTGCCCTTTGAACTGTTTCCGGTAAAACAAATTTATTGAATTCTTATGATTCTTCCTATGTTTTTTGGTGGAATTAGGTTTGATTAAGTGAAGATGATTTAGGAAATTGAGGGATTGGGCAAAGCAGAATATTCAACTGCGAATATACAGTTAATCAAGTGGTCTTCTAATCTGCAGAAGTATTGGAACTCCTCTCCTTATTTTTATGAAGATAGAAGCCAACGCACTGAGAGTAAGTTATCTTTTTCTTTATCTTTTTGAATTCTCTTAGTCTCTAATTTGAAAGAACAGTTTTTTGGTGTTTTATAAATAGCATATCATATATTAGTGTGAGCATATGAGGTGGCAATCTTGGGGAGTTAGCAAATCAGGTCTGTAATATGAGGTAGCAAATTTGGTCCTAAATCATACATTTTTTGACTATTTTATGACACTAATTATTTTAGGAGAAAAATCCGTCTTTTCATCCAACACCATTTTTTTAAACCTAAGAATTTTAGTCTATCATAATCCCTTAATGTCAAATCGCAAGTTCTACCAAATTGATGTAGGAAACCTCTATATTAGAAATTTCCCTGAATAGTTATATATACAACACAATATATTCCCTTCTACTTCCCACAACATCCCATTCTCGATTTCGTTATAGGGAAACGAATAAAAAAGAAGATCATAGCCTGAAGATTAAAGTATATTTGGTGTAATTAATATTAAATGAACATCAACAGATCAACTGTATATAAGCAGGGGAGAGTACTAGGGTTGCTTAATTAGACACCCCAACCAAAAGCATCACATAATTGCATAATCAGGAACATACATACATACATATTAGACTATATATATGTTTAGCAAAAAGCCAACCTCGATTATTGAATAATTTTGTAATTGAAAATAGATCAAGCCTATTCTATTTGAACGATAGTTGAGATTGTTCAACATATATACCATCACAGCAACTAATATTTGTGAGGGTATGGGTAGGGGGTAGCTTTAACTGGTCAAAGGTTCAATTCAGTTATTTTTGGAAAATCAAACAATTTCTTGTTTCTTCGTTATGAAATTCACTAACACAGACACTAAAACAGGCATATATATAGTAGTTTGCTAATCAAGTACTACTATGTAAAATCAATCCTGGATTTCCCGCATAGAAATTAACATATCACTATAATAAATAGTCTATGCACAAGTCTAGAAAATTAAGTACTCTACATATATTATTCGAAAATATGATAAATACAGGCAAGGGAGAAACTTACCAGATATAAGATCCTTGTAAACCAACATGATTGCAAATAACTCTTTTGATTTAGTTTGTCCAGCAGAAATTAATTTCACAGAGAGAAGATGCACAGGTTAAGAATGTAATACTAATTAGGATGAATAGAAACTTGGGGCAATTGAAGTTATTGAATTTGGTTAGGAAGAAAGGGATTCAGGCAGACGGATCGGAGCCCGACATAGGATAGGAGATCGCCTATTTGGTATTACATTCTTTAAGTTCATTCTTTAAGTTCGCTTAATTTAAATGAACCCGAGAGTGTAATGGTTTCCAATTTAAATTTCTTAACTGTAGTTCAAGTTTGAAAACTTTAAGGACTCACCTGTGCAACACTAATCCCAGGTTACAAGCAGCATTAATATAAGATGAAACATGTAAGTAGCTAGCTAATTCATTAGGACAAAATATGTAGAAGACTGTAAATGCTCTACATAGAGCTAATACCGATTCCCCCTCCTGTGATTTGAAAAAGAGCATTTTACCCCCTGTGAAAATTTTAAAGGAGCAATTTACCTCCTTCAGCTGGCGAGTGTAACTCACTCTCCGAAATTGAGAGTGGGCATGAAAAGTGTTTTTGTAACATATGGTGGTAATGTGCAACACATTTATCATAACACAGGGGGGCAAAGTGCCACATTTATCATAACACAAGGGGGTAAAGTGCCACACATAAGAGGGTTGTTTTGTCAATTCGTATCTTTTTCAAGTTTAAAAATGTCAGGGAGGCAGTGTGAGACTTTATAAGATCATAGGGGGTAAAGCTCTCTTTATCAAATCACAGGGGTGTAACTTCAACATTATGAATTTCACAGCGGTTTAAATTGCCATTAACTCGCTCGAAATATATATGGCATTTCCCTCTTTTATTAGGTAATCCAAGTTTTATCAGAAAGTCTTAGTTGAGGAAAGGTTTGAGTTTGTATTATGACCAGTTGAAAAATATTGAGTAGAGTTGCTTATATAATGTACCTTCATCTTATACATGATTAAACTAAACAATCACACATATAACACTTTGATTGAGGAAGGTTCATCAGAACTGAAAGATGTTCTGAATGAAATTGAATTTCTTAAGTTTGTTTCTGGAACGATTTTAATTCCACTAATCTACACGCTGGTGATCAGTTTGATCTCATATATGTCCTAACTTGTGCTTGCAGAAGTACAAAAATTAGACATAGAAAGGTATTCCGACAGGAATTTGCAAGCAACAAAGGCCAAGCCACCACTCTGGCACTTCATAAAGTTGGATACTGATCATATTCCTGCCGAACTTGCGATTAGAGGTTTACGGTTACATCTATTTTGAGAATAATTAACAGTCTTAAGAGAATATATATGTCAGTAAGTTATTATCTCACTGTGCCTTCATATTTTGGTGTCATGAATTGAAACAGGCGAGATGGAGAAACAAGTCGTTAAAAGAGTACGATGGAACCCAGACTCAGGTATACAAACAAATCATATTCTTATTTAAATGGTTATATTGATGGTTATATTCTTATTTTTAGTTTCTATTTCGATTGTTAGCAAAAGCCAGATCAATTATTGGTGATCTAAGTATTTTAAATTCTTGTTCTGTAGTTTTCACCGGTGGTTATGGGTTGTCCTTTAAGTTTGGAAAATAGATTTGTTTGCATAAAGTATTTGGATGAATTATACATATATCTTCAATGCAGATACCTTTTTCAAGGTTCTTTAATTTCAGTAATGTCTCAATTTTTTTTTGGGAAGTTAAAAAGAAAAAGAAAAAAGCATGTGTAATTGAAGTTAATTTGTATTCATAATGAGTTATTTATACATTAATCTTATGAGTTGATGGACGTGTTCAAATGACAGACTCGAAGATGGATCTCTTTGAGAAGCTCGAACAGAAATATGAAGTAAAAAATTCACACCTTCCAAATAATACTTTATTCTTAGGTTTTAAAATTATTTTGTTTGAAGCATATTTTTTACTTGATTATGTTTTTTATCTCTTCAAATTAAAAAAAAACGTACAGGGCCAAGAAGGAAAGGAAAAGAAAGAAAAAGAAAATGAAAACGAGGAAGAAAATAATGAAGAAGAAGATGGAGAGGAAGAAGGGGAATACTCTGATGATGGTGATTACGGGCAGGTAAGCTACAAACCTCTGATGTTCAATTGCACACATTTCAATCTACTTTTGTTTTTCCTTCATGTTTACGATTTTTATACGAGTAAATACCCTTTGTTCTTCTGTTATTTCGTATTTCAAGGCTTTCTTCTAAAATGAATCATACTGGATTTAAATGACGAGTTAAGGAAATTTACCCCTTGTGATATGCATAATTTTCGATTTACCCCTTTGTGATTTGAAAAAGAGCGTTCAACCAACCCCTCCCCCCCCAAACCACGAGTCCTTATAAAAGTTTCACATTGACTCCCTGATATCTTTAAACTTAAAAAAAGATAAGAATTGACAAACTACCTCTCTTATATATGGCATTTTACCCCCTTATGTTATGATTGTTATGATAAATGTGGCACTTTACCCATGTGTTATGATAAATCGCACTTTACCCCCCCTGTGTTATAATAAATGTTGCAAATTAACCCCATGTGCTACAAAAACACTTTCATGCGCACTCTTCAGTTGAAGGAGATAAATTGCTCCATTAAAATTTTCACGCCGGGGGGGGGGGGGGGGGGGCGGTAAAGTGCTCTTACTCAAATTGCATGGGGATAAATTGAACATTATGAATATCACAGGGAGATAAATTGGCATTAGCTCTTTAAATGACTTACATTGTAAAATCGAAATATTCAAGTTCCCATTGATATTCTGAACATTTTCCCAGGTGAAGATATTTACACGGCTATTAATATTTTTGCAATTTTGCAGGGTGAAGATTTTGACGATGATGAAGATGATTACAATATGGCAGATGATGACAATGGTATGTTAAATGTGGCCCATGCTTTCTGCATTAGCAGTTCATTTTTCTTTTTTTCTTAAGCCTATGTTTGGTTTATGGATTTAAGTGAGTAAAATGATACTTAAAATGCCAAAGAACAAAAAATGAAACTCAATGTATCATTGGATGCAAGATAAACCATTTTTCTTAGCGTTTTACTCATTGAAATTCATGAATCAAACAAAGCCTAAAGGATCATCGATTTTGTAGATGTTTGACATTCCATTGGAAATTGATGATAAAATTTTTATTTGCAGAGGGGCCATATTATTGAGGTTTTATGCTGGGAATTTCCCTCCAACCTGATTCTACTCCAGTCGAGTTTCACACCAAGTTCTCTCTTACACTCTTTTTAGAGCAAGCCATGAGAGCTTTTAGAGTCAAGCTTGGTTGATTCTTTTTTGGCGTTCAACCTCCTAAATTTACTAGAATTATTTAGATATAAAAAATTTATATAAATAAAGTAATACACTAGCTTACAATTTATAATTTAACTGCACAGAAAACTCATTAAAGTCGTGAATTCAATAATAAAATAGTAGAATAAGCTTTCATTTTTTTATTTCACTTGGCAAGATTATTATTTGAAATTTATTTAATTTATTGGATACAGACTGTTTCAAAAAACGGGTCGTGCTATAAACTAGCAATCCATGTAATATTTTTATTTCTGTTTTTTGTGATAGGGATTTCCTTGTAAGTGGGTTTAGTTTTTCGTATTATTTTGCAGCAAAAAATTGTAGTCTTAAAATTCTTATTTTTTGGTTTGTTCATTTTGTCAAGAAAACTAATACTATAACTGTTAAGAAAGAAAAAAACTACAAAGTACAAACGAATAAGGAGGTAGATCTCATGGTTTATGAACTTTGGACCTTGTTCATATTATTACATCACCCAAACCAATGAGTCAATGTACATGTCAAGAAAACTAATTAATACTATTAAAAAAGACTAATAACTAACATGGAGCTCCCTGAGATTATGTGTAATTATTGTCCAATCCCATTCGACTATCATGAATTAACAAAAAGATAATGCACTTTCTCTAAGGACAAAATTTGTTAAGATATGTGCCTTATTCGTTACAAAAACTTTTTGTAAAGATAGTTTTTGTCGCCTTTTCTCGTCCCAAAAACCTGGTCGCTAGAAGTTATTGTAATGAATATTGTTCGCTCGTTACAAGTGCATTTGTAATATGTGCCTTATTCGTTACAAAAACTTCCCGTAAAGATAGTTTTTGTCGCCTTTTCTCGTCCCAAAAACCTGGTCGCTAGAAGTTATTGTAACAAATATTGTTCGCTCGTTACAAGTGCATTTGTAACGCAAAAAAATTTCCCTACAATATGTCTACAATTAGTAAGGAAATTGTCCTCACAAAAGTTAGCAACCATCCTTACAAAATATGTCTGTCCTTACAAATATTTGAATTTGCATTATTCTTTATTGAATAGTTTTAGGAATAATTTCGTTATAAATAATAATTTTGGACAAATTGATGTCCTCACAAATAACTAAATTTATAATATTCTTTAATTTCAATATATATATATATATACATATATATATATATATATATATATATATATATATATATATATATATATATATATAACTACAATACAATTAAATTTATTACAAGTTACAAAAAGCAATATGTAAAAGAATATTTTATTAGCATAACTCAAAGATATAATACAGAGTTATTACAAAAAAATCGTTAGGGATAATCTCAATCTATATATTAAGTAGCTCAAATAAGATAATATACATTGCAATTACAGAGTTTCCCAACAACAAAATATATATAAGAAAAGTGCACGAAAAATGCACATATAAAAACGTATTTTTTGGTTTGTCCATTTTGTCAAGAAAACTAATACCATAACTGTTTAAGAAAAAAAAAAACTACAACGTACAAACGAATAAGGAAGTAGATCTCATGGTTTACAAACTTTGGACCTTGTTCATATTATTACATCACCCAAACCAATGAGCCAATGTACTTATTATGTCAAGAAAACTAAAAAGATTAATAACTAACAGGGAGCTCCTTGAGGTTAGGTGTAATTATCGTCCAATCCCCTTCTACTATCATAAATTAATTACAAGATAATGCACTTTCTGTAAGGACAAAATCAGGGGCGGAACTAGAGAGATTCGATTGGGGGGGGGGGGCGAGATTTTTTTGATAGCAAACTCATTATCATTTTTATGCCGTGATAAAATGAAATAAAGTAATGATGTTTTTTTATTCAATAAAAGGTGAAAAAATATAGTGCTAATTTTTTTAAATAATCCATTTAACAAATTATTTAAGGAATTAATCAAACGTAGAAGCATTTTATGACATAAATTTAATTATGTGAAGAAAATGCTATAAAAGTATCAAAATTAACACTAAAATTACTCTTTTTTAACTGCTTTTATTGTTCTTGAGTGCATTTATGAAAATTAAATATTTTTATCATAATATATTTACATTTTCAATTCAAGGTAATATGTTAGTCTAGCTAAAAAACATTTATAAGAAAGAAACAGTTAAAAGAATGAAAAATTGATTAGCATAAAACATTTAAAAGAAACAAAAATAGCATAAACCATATAATACAGTAGATGGAAAATAGCAAAAAGTATTAAGATATAATGGAAGTGACTATCAGACATTGAACCTGAACCAACTTGGCACAACTGCAGTACACTAGCCACTGGACCATTATCTTTTCTTAATCAATATTTACAATGATATTTAATATATAAACCTAGTACGGATTGTTCTTGGGGGGCCAGCCCCTTAGGCGGTCCGCCACTGGACAAAATTTGTTACAATATGTGCTTTATTCGTTACAAAAACTTTCTGTAAAGACAATTTTTATCGCTTTTTCTCGTCCCAAAAACCTGGTCGCTAGAAGTTATTGGAACGAATATTGTTCGCTCGTTACAAGTGCATTTGTAACGCAAAAAAATTTCCCTACAATATGTCTACAATTAGTAAGGAAATTGTTCTCACAAGATCTAGCAACCATCCGTACAAAATATGCATGTCCTTACAAATAATTGAATTTGCAATATTCTTTATTGAATAGTTTTAGTAATAATTTCATTACAAATAATAATTTAGGACAAAATTGATGTCCTCACAAATAACCAAATTTATAATATACTCTAATTTCAATATATATGTATATAAACTACATTACAGTTAAATTTATTACAAGTTACAAAAAGTAATATGTAAAAGAATATTTTATTAGCATAACTCAAATATATAATACAAAGTTATTACAAAAAAATCACTTGGGATAATCTCAATTTATATATTAAGTAGCCCAAATAAGATAATATACATTGCAATTACAGATTTTCCCAACAACAAAATATATATAAGAAAAGTGCACATATAAAAACGTATTTTTTGGTTTGTCCATTTTGTCAAGAAAACTAATACCATAACTGTTAAGAAAGAAAAAAAACTACAACGTACAAACAAATAAGGAAGTAGATCTCATGGTTTACGAACTTTGGACCTTGTTCGTATTATTACATCACTCAAACCAATGAGCCAATGTACTTATTTAGTCAAGAAAACTAATTAATACTATTAAAAAAGACTAGTAACTAACAGAGAGCTCCTTGAGGTTAGGTGTAATTATCGTCCGATCCCCTTCGACTATCATGAATTAATTACAAGATAATGCACTTTCTGTAAGGATAAAATCAGGGGCGGAACTAGAGAGTTTTGATTGGGGGTTTGGGGGGGAGGGGGCGAGATTTTTTTAATAGCAAACTCATTATCATTTTTATGTCGTGATAAAATGAAATAAAGTAATGATGTCTTTTTATTCACTAAAGGTGAAAAAATATAGTGCTAATTTTTTTAAAGAATCCATTTAACAAATTATTTAGGCTGTGTTTGGTTTGAGGATTTGAGGAAGTGTAAAAAATGAAAATCTATGAAAAGTAGAATCAAAGAAAACATAGATTTTCAAGTTTGTTTGGCTGCTAAGAAAACTTATGTGTAAAATAAATTTCTTGAAAATAATTTTCATTTATTTTGTTTGGTTTCCGAGAAAATAGAGAGGAAAAACAAATAAAAACACAAAATGAGTTGTAACACATGTTTTTATTTTTATTTTTTATTTATCTTTTTTCTTATCAAAATGATATATATTCTTTTACATCAATATAAAATTTTATTTAAAATGATTTATACTTTACAAAATTAATATGAAAACAAAAAATCAAGTCCAGTATTCATAGGATAACAAAATTCACAACTAGAATCCTTAATCGCTTTTACATCGATCCATCCATGTCAAACAACATCAAGCTATATGTCATATACACTTTACATAGATCAATAATTTCATTTAAAATGACTTATAAGAGTCGAAAATCATATAAAATGGAAAACATGCCAAATATACAAAGGACATCAAACAAAATTCTCAATATCCATTAACATGAAACTAATATGAAGCATAAAATCCAATATCCATATGCAACAACAACAAAAAAATCAATGTCATTAACACTCATCCATGTCATTGACATCAAGCTAATACCAAATTCTTAAATTTTGAAGTACTACTCATCAAATAAGTTTGAACCAAATTTTACCAACAACCAGATTTTCTTTTTCTCTGCTGGGCACTTGTTGAACGCACGGGCTGATTTTTGATCCTCCGTAAGGCTTTGGTACACAGTCATTTGTGAAATATCAGACATACCACCTACTCCGGCAATCTCCTCTAGCAATTGATCTTCTGTATAGCCTGGTTCCATTGCAGCAGCAATCCTATCCATCCCACCTCTCAACCACTTAAGTTCTTCACTTACCACATCAACCATCCTAGTCTTCTTCTCTTTGGCTCTTCATCAACTTTTTGTAGTCTATTGGAACTTTGGATGAGGAAGATATGTCATTCTCATCGGAAAAATCTATTCCTACATTATCATCAACCTTATCTATTTGTTCCTCTAGAGTATCACTATCGCATGCCCCATTATTTTGTTCTTTCGCCCAATGAAGTTTCTTTTGTTTTGGGCCAGCTGCCTTGCTTCCTGTAGCACGATCTTTTCCAAAAAGCTCATCTAGCTTTTTATAATTAGGAATAGGAGTGAATCAATATTGACTCGAAAGGGGCTTTGCTTATATCATTTGAATTAAAATATCTTAGTATCATATAAAGTCTCATTGTGTATTTGAGATGAAATGAATTAAAATTGATGAGCAAGCTCAATATCATGCCCACATCCAATTGTTCCTCTGTGAAAAAAACCTAAAATTTGAACACCTAAAAAGTCACTGGTATTCAAGTAGTCTACTATTTTGCCTTCTACTACTTTGCTGCTGAATTTATACATATTTACATCTTAGTCATTGAACTATTCATTTTAAATCTCAATTTCCAAGGTCTTATTATGCTGATTTCAATAAAATTATTTATTAAAAATAAAATGATTACCAATTCTTTTCAATAAAACCATATAATACAATAAACATCAGAAATGTAATTGTATCAGAAATAAGGATTTCAATATTAGTATGACACAATATCTTATCATGTACACTACTAACCACAATTGCTACTAATGAAAACAAGTTGATGCACGATCAAGACCAAATTTTAATTCATATGATGTCAATAAAAAAGTTGATTGGATATGATTCACATATAGTAAACAAACAAAAAAAAAAATCAGTCAGAGGTTTACCTTAATATAAACTGCCCATACCGAAGGTTCTGCTTCTATCATTTTGTTTGAGTCGTTATATCCAAATCCACTACCATTTTTAGCATATCTCGGAGCAATGCAAGATGCTTCTTCAAAGTCCTTACACGATTCCTCACATGGGTTGGATCACAAGATATGTTAAACTTATCGGACACCGCTCTTGATGTAGCTCTATAGGCAGCTTTAGTAAAAGTTCCTCCAATCTTTTGTCCTTTGAGGTTTTACTCCATAAGTGAGTAAAAGTGCATGCAACTAATACATCAAGAGGTGGACCAAGGTGGACCCGAATAATATTATAACCTCAAGTGCAAATTTCGGCTATCTTACTGCGCAACCAAACGCTGCCAAATTGTATTTTAATAAAAGTCAGGAATTCTGTTTTTTTTTAATAATTGATTGGTTTCTTGTGTAACTGATTAGATAAAGCTTATTAGCAACGAGTAATTAAGCACTTTATGAATTGCTTATAAATTATAACATTAT
This sequence comes from Penstemon eatonii, assembly GCA_038501285.1. NCBI lineage: Eukaryota > Viridiplantae > Streptophyta > Magnoliopsida > Lamiales > Plantaginaceae > Penstemon > Penstemon eatonii. The sequence continues at coordinate 27,624,831 of CM076715.1, read as the reverse complement.
TTAATAGTTTGGTTCTTCCATGCCACCTTATGGATGTTTATAAATTGGGCTCAATAACATTACCTTAATCAACAACTATTTTCCTGATTGTTGTGCTAATTTTTGTATATCTGTCGAACAATTTTTTAGCTTTTCATAATTATGAATAAGTTGATAAATTTTTTTATCAACCTTAACTTTGTAGATTAAATCAGCAGCCCACTATTGACCTGGCCAAATTATTTGTGCCGATTCCTACAGTTTGTATACCATTGACAAGTACATAATACAGATCAAACCAATTTTATTTTTTCAAAAAGGAAAGGGGAAAAAGTACATAAATTTACTTAACACCAAGTAGAAAGGAGTGTAGGATACTTGTATCCGAAGATATCGTATAGAGGACGCGGACGCGGACGTGGACGTGGCTATGGACGTGGCCCACCAACCAAGGAGTTGCCCTTTGAACTGTTTTCGGTAAAACAAATTTATTGAATTCTTATGATTCTTCCTATGTTTTTTGGTGGAATTAGGTTTGATTAAGTGAAGATGATTTGTTTCATTGTAGTAAATTGAGGGATTGGGCAAAGCAGAATATTCAACTGCGAATATACAGTTAATCAAGTGGTCTTCTAATCTGCAGAAGTATTGGAACTCCTCTCCTTATTTTTATGAAGATAGAAGCCAACGCACTAAGAGTAAGTTATCTTTTTCTTTATTTTTTTGAATTCTCTTAGTCTCTAATTTAAAGAACAGTTTTTTGGTGTTTTATAAATAGCATATCATATATTAGTGTGAGCATATGAGGTGGCAATCTTGGGGAGTTAGCAAAGCAGGTCCTGTAATATGAGGTAGCAAATTTGGTCCTAAATCATACATTTTTTTACTATTTTATGACACTAATTATTTTAGGAGAAAAATTCCGTCTTTTCATCCAACACCATTTTTTTAAACCTAAGAATTTTAGTCTATCATAATCCCTTAATGTCAAATTGCAAGTTCTACCAAATTGATGTAGGAAACCTCTATATTAGAAATTTCCCTGAATAGTTATATATACAACACAATATATTCCCTTCTACTTCCCACAACATCCCATTCTCGATTTCGTTATAGGGAAACGAATCAAAAAGAAGCTCACAGCCTGAAGATTAAAGTATATTTGGTGTAATTAATATTAAATGAACATCAACAGATCAACTGTATATAAGCACGGGAGAGTACTAGGGTTGCTTAATTAGACACCCCAACCAAAAGCATCACATAATTGCATAATCAGGAACATACATACATACATATTAGACTATATATATGTTTTGCAAAAAGCCAACCTGGATTATTGAATAATTTTGTAATAGAAAATAGATCAAGCCTATTCTATTTGAATGATAATTGAGATTGTTCAACATATATACCATCACAGCAACTAATATTTGTGAGGGTATGGGTAGGGGGTAGCTTTAACTGGTCAAAGGTTCAATTAAGTTATTTTTGGAAATTCAAACAATTTCTTGTTTCTTCGTTATGAAATTCACTAACACAGACACTAAAACAGGCATATATATAGTAGTTTGCTAATCAAGCACTACTATGTAAAATCAATCCTGGATTTCCCGCATAAAAATTAACATATAACTATAATAATTAGTCTATGCACAAGTCTAGAAAATTAAGTACTCCATATATAATTCGGAAATATGATAAATACAGGCAAGGGAAAAACATACCAGATATAAGATCCTTGTAAACCAACATGATTGCAAATAACTCTTTTGATTTAGTTTGTCCAGCAAAAATTAATTTCACAGAGAGAAGATGCACAGAACAAATTAAGAATGTAATACTAATTAGAATGAATAGAAACTTGGGGCAGTTGAAGTTACTGAATTTGGTTAGGAAGAAAGGGATTAGGGCAGACGGATCGGAGCCCGACATAGGATAGGAGATCGCCTATTTGGTATTACATTCTTTAAGTTCGCTTAATTTAAATGAACCCGAGAGTGTAATGGTTTCCAATTTAAGTTTCTTAACTGTAGTTCAAGTTTGTAAACTTCAAGGACTCACCTGTGCAAAACTAATCCCAGGTTACAAGCTGCATCAATATAAGATGAAACATGTAAGTAGCTAGCTATTTCATTAGGACAAAATATGTAGAAGACTGTAAATGCTCTACATAGAGCTAATGCCGATTCCCCCTCCTGTGATTTGAAAAAGAGCACTTTACCCCCTGTGAAAATTTCAAAGGAGCAATTTACCTCCTTCAACTGGCGAGTGTAACTCACTCTCCGAAATTGAGAGTGGGCATGAAAAGTGTTTTTGTAACATATGGTGGTAAAGTGCAACACATTTATCATAACACAGGGGGGCAAAGTGCCACATTTATCATAACACAGGGGGGTAAGTGCCACATTTATCATAACACTAGGGGGTAAAATGCCACATATAAGAGGGTTATTTTGTCAATTCGTATCTTTTTCAAGTTTAAAAATGTCAGGGAGGCAGTGTGAGACTTTATAAGATCATAGGGGGTAAAGCGCTCTTTATCAAATCACAGGGGGGTAACTTCAACATTATGAATATCACAGCAGTGTAAATTGCCATTAACTAGCTCGAAATATATATGGCATTTCCCTCTTTTATTAGGTAATCCAAGTTTGATCACAAAGTCTTCGTTGAGGAAAGGTTTGAGTTTGTATTATGACCAGTTGAAAAATATTGAGTAGAGTTGCTTATATAATGTACCTTCATCTTATACATGATTAAACTAAACAATTGAGGAAGGTTCATCATAACTGGAAGATGTCTGAATGAAATTGAATTTCTTGAGTTTGTTTCTCGAACGATTTTTATTCCACTAATCTACACGCTCGTGATCAGTTTGATCTCATATATGTCCTAACTTGTGCTTGCAGAAGTACAAAAATTAGACATAGAAAGGTATTCCGACAGGAATTTGCAAGCAACAAAGGCCAAGCCACCGCTCTGGCACTTCATAAAGTTGGATACTGATCATATTCCTGCCGAACTTGCTATTAGAGGTTTACGATTACATCTATTTTGAGAATAATTAACAGTCTCAAGAGAACATATTTGTCATTAAGTTATTATCTCATTGCGCCTTCATATCTTGTTGTCATGAATGGAAACAGGCGAGATGGAGAAACAAGTCGTTAAAAGAGTACGATGGAACCCAGACTCAGGTATACAAACAAATTATATTCTTATTTAAATGGTTATATTGATGAGACATTCTAAGGAGAATTGGGTCATTTAATTTCTATTTCGATTGTTAGCAAAAGCCAGATCAATTATTGGTGATTTGAAGTATTTTAAATTCTTGTTCTGTAGTGTTCAACGGTGGTTATGGGTTGTCATTTAAGTTTGGAAAATAGCTGTGTTTGCACAAAGTATTGATATGAATAATACAATATATCTTCAATGCAGATACCTGTTTTAAGGTTCTTTAATTTCAGTAATGTCTCAAATTTTTTTTGGGAAGTTAAGAAAAAGAAAAAGACAAAAGCATGTGTAATTGAAGTTAATTTGTATTCATAATGAGTTATTTATACATTAATCTTATGAGTTGATGGACGTGTTCAAATGACAGACTCGAAGATGGATCTCTTTGAGAAGCTCGAACAGAAATATGAAGTAAAAAAATTCCCACCTTCCAAATAATACTTTATTCTTAGCTTTTTTAAATTATTTTGTTTGAAGCAAATTTTTACTTGATTATTTTTTTTATCTCTTCAAATTAAAAAAATGTACAGGGCCAAGAAGGAAAGGAAAAGAAGGAAAAAGAAAATGAAAACGAGGAAGAATATAATGAAGAAGATGAAGAGGAAGAAGGGGAATACTCTGATGATGGTGATTACGGGCAGGTAAGCTACAAACTTCTGATGTTCAATTGCACACATTTCAATCTACTTTTTTTTCCCTTCATGTTTACGATTTTTATACGAGTAAATATCCCTTTGTTCTTCTGTTATTTCGTATTTCAAGGCTTTCATCTAAAATGAATCATACAGGATTTAAATGACGAGTTAACGGAAATTTACCCCCTTGTGATATGCATAATTTTCGATTTACCCCTTTGTGATTTGAAAAAGAGCGTTCAACCCCCCACCCCTCCCCCCCCCACCCACCAAAACCCCGAGTCCTTATAAAAGTTTCATATTGCCTCCCTGACATCTTTAAACTTAAAAAAGATAAGAATTGACAAACTACCTCTTATATGTGGCATTTTACCCCCTTATGTTATGATAAATGTGGCACTTTACCCATATTTATGATAAATCGCACTTTACCCCCTGTGTTATAATAAATGTTGCACATTACCCCCATGTGTTACAAAAACACTTTCATGCGCACTCTTCGGTTGAAGGAGGTAAATTGCTCCATTAAAATTTTCACGGGGGGGGGGGGGGGGGGGTAAAGTGCTCTTATTCAAATTGCATGGGGATAAATTGCACATTATGAATATCACATGGAGATAAATTGGCATTAGCTCTTTAAATGACTTATATTGTAAAATCAAAATATTCAAGTTCCCATTGATATTCTGAATATTTTCCCAGGTGAAGATATTTACACGGCTATTAATATTTTTGCAATTTTGCAGGGTGAAGATTTTGACGATGATGAAGATGATTACAATATGGCAGATGATGACAATGGTATGTTAAATGTGGCCCATGCTTTCTGCATTAGCAGTTCATTTTTCTTTTTTTTCTTAAGCCTATGTTTGGTTTATGGATTTAAGTGAGTAAAATGATACTTAAAATGCCAAAGAACAAAAAATGAAACTCAATGTATCATTGGATGCAAGATAAACCATTTTTCTTAGCGTTTTACTCACTGAAATTCATGAATCAAACAAAGCATAAAGGATCATCGATTTTGTAGATGTTTGACATTCCATTGGTAATTGATGATAAAATTTTTATTTGCAGAGGGGCCATATTATTGAGGTTTTATGCTGGGAATTTCCCTCCAACCTGATTCTACTCCAGTCGAGTTTCACACCAAGTTCTCTCTTACACTCTCTTTTTAGAGCAAGCCATGAGAGCTTTTAGAGTCAAGCTTGGTTGATTCTTTTTTGGCGTTCAACCTCCTAAATTTACTAGAATTATTTAGATATAAAAAATTTATATAAATAAAGTAATACACTAGCTTACAATTTATAATTTAACTGCACAGAAAACTCATTAAAGTCGTGAATTCAATAATAAAATAGTAGAATAAGCTTTCATTTTTTTATTTCACTTGGTAAGATTATTCTTTGAAATTTATTTAATTTATTGGATACAGACTGTTTCAAAAAACGGGCCGTGCTATAAACTAGCAATCCATGTAATATTTTTATTTCTATTTTTTGTGATAGGGATTTCCTTGTAAGTTGGTTTAGTTTTTCGTATTATTTTGCAGTAAAAAATTGTAGTCTTAAAATTCTTATTTTTTTGGTTTGTTCATTTTGTCAAGAAAACTAATACTATAACTGTTAAGAAAGAAAAAAACTACAAAGTACAAACGAATAAGGAGGTAGATCTCATGGTTTATGAACTTTGGACCTTGTTCATATTATTACATCACCCAAATCAATGAGTCAATGTACATGTCAAGAAAACTAATTAATACTATTAAAAAAGACTAATAACTAACATGGAGCTCCCTGAGATTATGTGTAATTATTGTCCAATCCCATTCAACTATCATGAATTAACTAAAAGATAATGCACTTTCTCTAAGGACAAAATTTGTTAAGATATGTGCCTTATTCGTTACAAAAACTTTTTGTAAAGATAGTTTTTGTCGCCTTTTCTCGTCCCAAAAACCTGGTCGCTAGAAGTTATTGTAATGAATATTGTTCGCTCGTTACAAGTGCATTTGTAATATGTGCCTTATTCGTTACAAAAACTTTCTGTAAAGATAGTTTTTGTCGCCTTTTCTCGTCCCAAAAACCTGGTCGCTTGAAGTTATTGTAACAAATATTGTTCGCTCGTTACAAGTGCATTTGTAACGCAAAAAAATTTCCCTACAATATGTCTACAATTAGTAAGGAAATTGTCCTCACAAAAGTTAGCAACCATCCTTACAAAATATGCCTGTCCTTACAAATATTTGAATTTGCATTATTCTTTATTGAATAGTTTTAGGAATAATTTCGTTATAAATAATAATTTTGGACAAATTGATGTCCTCACAAATAACTAAATTTATAATATTCTTTAATTTCAATATATATATATATACATATATATATATATATATATATAAACTACAATACAATTAAATTTATTACAAGTTACAAAAAGCAATATGTAAAAGAATATTTTATTAGCATAACTCAAAGATATAATACAGAGTTATTACAAAAAAATCGTTAGGGATAATCTCAATCTATATATTAAGTAGCTCAAATAAGATAATATACATTGCAATTACAGAGTTTCCCAACAACAAAATATATATAAGAAAAGTGCACGAAAAATGCACATATAAAAACGTATTTTTTGGTTTGTCCATTTTGTCAAGAAAACTAATACCATAACTGTTTAAGAAAGAAAAAAAACTACAACGTACAAACGAATAAGGAAGTAGATCTCATGGTTTACAAACTTTGGACCTTGTTCATATTATTACATCACCCAACCAATGAGCCAATGTACTTATTATGTCAAGAAAACTAAAAAGATTAATAACTAACAGGGAGCTCCTTGAGGTTAGGTGTAATTATCGTCCAATCCCCTTCTACTATCATAAATTAATTACAAGATAATGCACTTTCTGTAAGGACAAAATCAGGGGCTGAACTAGAGAGATTCGATTGGGGGGGGGGGCGAGATTTTTTTAATAGCAAACTCATTATCATTTTTATGCCGTGATAAAATGAAATAAAGTAATGATGTTTTTTTATTCAATAAAAGGTGAAAAAATATAGTGCTAATTTTTTTAAATAATCCATTTAACAAATTATTTAAGGAATTAATCAAACATAGAAGCATTTTATGACATAAATTTAATTATGTGAAGAAAATGCTATAAAAGTATCAAAATTAACACTAAAATTACTCTTTTTTAACTGCTTTTATTGTTCTTGAGTGCATTTATGAAAATTAAATATTTTTATCATAATATATTTACATTTTCAATTCAAGGTAATATGTTAGTCTAGCTAAAAAACATTTATAAGAAAGAAACAGTTAAAAGAATGAAAAATTAATCTAGCATAAAACATTTAAAAGAAACAAAAATAGCATAAACCATATAATACAGTAGATGGAAAATAGCAAAAAGTATTAAGATATAATGGAAGTGACTATCAGACATTGAACCTGAACCAACTTGGCACAACTGCAGTACACTAGCCACTGGACCATTATCTTTTCTTAATCAATATTTACAATGATATTTAATATATAAACCTAGTACGGATTGTTCTTGGGGGGCCAGCCCCTTAGGCGGTCCGCCACTGGACAAAATTTGTTACAATATGTGCTTTATTCGTTACAAAAACTTTCTGTAAAGACAGTTTTTATCGCATTTTCTCGTCCCAAAAACCTGGTCGCTAGAAGTTATTGGAACGAATATTGTTCGCTCGTTACAAGTGCATTTGTAACGCAAAAAAATTTCCCTACAATATGTCTACAATTAGTAAGGAAATTGTTCTCACAAGATCTAGCAACTATCCGTACAAAATATGCATGTCCTTACAAATAATTGAATTTGCAATATTCTTTATTGAATAATTTTAGTAATAATTTCATTACAAATAATAATTTAGGACAAAATTGATGTCCTCACAAATAACCAAATTTATAATATACTCTAATTTCAATATATATGTATATAAACTACATTACAATTAAATTTATTACAAGTTACAAAAAGTAATATGTAAAAGAATATTTTATTAGCATAACTCAAAGATATAATACAAAGTTATTACAAAAAAATCACTTGGGATAATCTCAATTTATATATTAAGTAGCCCAAATAAGATAATATACATTGCAATTACAGATTTTCCCAACAACAAAATATATATAAGAAAAGTGCACATATAAAAACGTATTTTTTGGTTTGTCCATTTTGTCAAGAAAACTAATACCATAACTGATAAGAAAGAAAAAAAACTACAACGTACAAACAAATAAGGAAGTAGATCTCATGGTTTACGAACTTTGGACCTTGTTCGTATTATTACATCACCCAAACCAATGAGCCAATGTACTTATTTAGTCAAGAAAACTAATTAATACTATTAAAAAAGACTAGTAACTAACAGAGAGCTCCTTGAGGTTAGGTGTAATTATCGTCCGATCCCCTTCGACTATCATGAATTAATTACAAGATAATGCACTTTCTGTAAGGATAAAATCAGGGGCGGAACTAGAGAGTTTTGATTGGGGGTTTGGGGGGGAGGGGGCGAGATTTTTTTAATAGCAAACTCATTATCATTTTTATGTCGTGATAAAATGAAATAAAGTAATGATGTCTTTTTATTCACTAAAGGTGAAAAAATATAGTGCTAATTTTTTTAAAGAATCCATTTAACAAATTATTTAGGCTGTGTTTGGTTTGAGGATTTGAGGAAGTGTAAAAAATGAAAATCTATGAAAAGTAGAATCAAAGAAAACATAGATTTTCAAGTTTGTTTGGCTGCTAAGAAAACTTATGTGTAAAATAAATTTCTTGAAAATAATTTTCATTTATTTTGTTTGGTTTCCGAGAAAATAGAGAGGAAAAACAAATAAAAACACAAAATGAGTTGTAACACATGTTTTTATTTTTATTTTTTATTTATCTTTTTTCTTATCAAAATGATATATATTCTTTTACATCAATATAAAATTTTATTTAAAATGATTTATACTTTACAAAATTAATATGAAAACAAAAAATCAAGTCCAGTATTCATAGGATAACAAAATTCACAACTAGAATCCTTAATCGCTTTTACATCGATCCATCCATGTCAAACAACATCAAGCTATATGTCATATACACTTTACATAGATCAATAATTTCATTTAAAATGACTTATAAGAGTCGAAAATCATATAAAATGGAAAACATGCCAAATATACAAAGGACATCAAACAAAATTCTCAATATCCATTAACATGAAACTAATATGAAGCATAAAATCCAATATCCATATGCAACAACAACAAAAAAATCAATGTCATTAACACTCATCCATGTCATTGACATCAAGCTAATACCAAATTCTTAAATTTTGAAGTACTACTCATCAAATAAGTTTGAACCAAATTTTACCAACAACCAGATTTTCTTTTTCTCTGCTGGGCACTTGTTGAACGCACGGGCTGATTTTTGATCCTCCGTAAGGCTTTGGTACACAGTCATTTGTGAAATATCAGACATACCACCTACTCCGGCAATCTCCTCTAGCAATTGATCTTCTGTATAGCCTGGTTCCATTGCAGCAGCAATCCTATCCATCCCACCTCTCAACCACTTAAGTTCTTCACTTACCACATCAACCATCCTAGTCTTCTTCTCTTTGGCTCTTCATCAACTTTTTGTAGTCTATTGGAACTTTGGATGAGGAAGATATGTCATTCTCATCGGAAAAATCTATTCCTACATTATCATCAACCTTATCTATTTGTTCCTCTAGAGTATCACTATCGCATGCCCCATTATTTTGTTCTTTCGCCCAATGAAGTTTCTTTTGTTTTGGGCCAGCTGCCTTGCTTCCTGTAGCACGATCTTTTCCAAAAAGCTCATCTAGCTTTTTATAATTAGGAATAGGAGTGAATCAATATTGACTCGAAAGGGGCTTTGCTTATATCATTTGAATTAAAATATCTTAGTATCATATAAAGTCTCATTGTGTATTTGAGATGAAATGAATTAAAATTGATGAGCAAGCTCAATATCATGCCCACATCCAATTGTTCCTCTGTGAAAAAAACCTAAAATTTGAACACCTAAAAAGTCACTGGTATTCAAGTAGTCTACTATTTTGCCTTCTACTACTTTGCTGCTGAATTTATACATATTTACATCTTAGTCATTGAACTATTCATTTTAAATCTCAATTTCCAAGGTCTTATTATGCTGATTTCAATAAAATTATTTATTAAAAATAAAATGATTACCAATTCTTTTCAATAAAACCATATAATACAATAAACATCAGAAATGTAATTGTATCAGAAATAAGGATTTCAATATTAGTATGACACAATATCTTATCATGTACACTACTAACCACAATTGCTACTAATGAAAACAAGTTGATGCACGATCAAGACCAAATTTTAATTCATATGATGTCAATAAAAAAGTTGATTGGATATGATTCACATATAGTAAACAAACAAAAAAAAAAATCAGTCAGAGGTTTACCTTAATATAAACTGCCCATACCGAAGGTTCTGCTTCTATCATTTTGTTTGAGTCGTTATATCCAAATCCACTACCATTTTTAGCATATCTCGGAGCAATGCAAGATGCTTCTTCAAAGTCCTTACACGATTCCTCACATGGGTTGGATCACAAGATATGTTAAACTTATCGGACACCGCTCTTGATGTAGCTCTATAGGCAGCTTTAGTAAAAGTTCCTCCAATCTTTTGTCCTTTGAGGTTTTACTCCATAAGTGAGTAAAAGTGCATGCAACTAATACATCAAGAGGTGGACCAAGGTGGACCCGAATAATATTATAACCTCAAGTGCAAATTTCGGCTATCTTACTGCGCAACCAAACGCTGCCAAATTGTATTTTAATAAAAGTCAGGAATTCTGTTTTTTTTTAATAATTGATTGGTTTCTTGTGTAACTGATTAGATAAAGCTTATTAGCAACGAGTAATTAAGCACTTTATGAATTGCTTATAAATTATAACATTATTTAATAGTTTGGTTCTTCCATGCCACCTTATGGATGTTTATAAATTGGGCTCAATAACATTACCTTAATCAACAACTATTTTCCTGATTGTTGTGCTAATTTTTGTATATCTGTCGAACAATTTTTTAGCTTTTCATAATTATGAATAAGTTGATAAATTTTTTTATCAACCTTAACTTTGTAGATTAAATCAGCAGCCCACTATTGACCTGGCCAAATTATTTGTGCCGATTCCTACAGTTTGTATACCATTGACAAGTACATAATACAGATCAAACCAATTTTATTTTTTCAAAAAGGAAAGGGGAAAAAGTACATAAATTTACTTAACACCAAGTAGAAAGGAGTGTAGGATACTTGTATCCGAAGATATCGTATAGAGGACGCGGACGCGGACGTGGACGTGGCTATGGACGTGGCCCACCAACCAAGGAGTTGCCCTTTGAACTGTTTTCGGTAAAACAAATTTATTGAATTCTTATGATTCTTCCTATGTTTTTTGGTGGAATTAGGTTTGATTAAGTGAAGATGATTTGTTTCATTGTAGTAAATTGAGGGATTGGGCAAAGCAGAATATTCAACTGCGAATATACAGTTAATCAAGTGGTCTTCTAATCTGCAGAAGTATTGGAACTCCTCTCCTTATTTTTATGAAGATAGAAGCCAACGCACTAAGAGTAAGTTATCTTTTTCTTTATTTTTTTGAATTCTCTTAGTCTCTAATTTAAAGAACAGTTTTTTGGTGTTTTATAAATAGCATATCATATATTAGTGTGAGCATATGAGGTGGCAATCTTGGGGAGTTAGCAAAGCAGGTCCTGTAATATGAGGTAGCAAATTTGGTCCTAAATCATACATTTTTTTACTATTTTATGACACTAATTATTTTAGGAGAAAAATTCCGTCTTTTCATCCAACACCATTTTTTTAAACCTAAGAATTTTAGTCTATCATAATCCCTTAATGTCAAATTGCAAGTTCTACCAAATTGATGTAGGAAACCTCTATATTAGAAATTTCCCTGAATAGTTATATATACAACACAATATATTCCCTTCTACTTCCCACAACATCCCATTCTCGATTTCGTTATAGGGAAACGAATCAAAAAGAAGCTCACAGCCTGAAGATTAAAGTATATTTGGTGTAATTAATATTAAATGAACATCAACAGATCAACTGTATATAAGCACGGGAGAGTACTAGGGTTGCTTAATTAGACACCCCAACCAAAAGCATCACATAATTGCATAATCAGGAACATACATACATACATATTAGACTATATATATGTTTTGCAAAAAGCCAACCTGGATTATTGAATAATTTTGTAATAGAAAATAGATCAAGCCTATTCTATTTGAATGATAATTGAGATTGTTCAACATATATACCATCACAGCAACTAATATTTGTGAGGGTATGGGTAGGGGGTAGCTTTAACTGGTCAAAGGTTCAATTAAGTTATTTTTGGAAATTCAAACAATTTCTTGTTTCTTCGTTATGAAATTCACTAACACAGACACTAAAACAGGCATATATATAGTAGTTTGCTAATCAAGCACTACTATGTAAAATCAATCCTGGATTTCCCGCATAAAAATTAACATATAACTATAATAATTAGTCTATGCACAAGTCTAGAAAATTAAGTACTCCATATATAATTCGGAAATATGATAAATACAGGCAAGGGAAAAACATACCAGATATAAGATCCTTGTAAACCAACATGATTGCAAATAACTCTTTTGATTTAGTTTGTCCAGCAAAAATTAATTTCACAGAGAGAAGATGCACAGAACAAATTAAGAATGTAATACTAATTAGAATGAATAGAAACTTGGGGCAGTTGAAGTTACTGAATTTGGTTAGGAAGAAAGGGATTAGGGCAGACGGATCGGAGCCCGACATAGGATAGGAGATCGCCTATTTGGTATTACATTCTTTAAGTTCGCTTAATTTAAATGAACCCGAGAGTGTAATGGTTTCCAATTTAAGTTTCTTAACTGTAGTTCAAGTTTGTAAACTTCAAGGACTCACCTGTGCAAAACTAATCCCAGGTTACAAGCTGCATCAATATAAGATGAAACATGTAAGTAGCTAGCTATTTCATTAGGACAAAATATGTAGAAGACTGTAAATGCTCTACATAGAGCTAATGCCGATTCCCCCTCCTGTGATTTGAAAAAGAGCACTTTACCCCCTGTGAAAATTTCAAAGGAGCAATTTACCTCCTTCAACTGGCGAGTGTAACTCACTCTCCGAAATTGAGAGTGGGCATGAAAAGTGTTTTTGTAACATATGGTGGTAAAGTGCAACACATTTATCATAACACAGGGGGGCAAAGTGCCACATTTATCATAACACAGGGGGGTAAGTGCCACATTTATCATAACACTAGGGGGTAAAATGCCACATATAAGAGGGTTATTTTGTCAATTCGTATCTTTTTCAAGTTTAAAAATGTCAGGGAGGCAGTGTGAGACTTTATAAGATCATAGGGGGTAAAGCGCTCTTTATCAAATCACAGGGGGGTAACTTCAACATTATGAATATCACAGCAGTGTAAATTGCCATTAACTAGCTCGAAATATATATGGCATTTCCCTCTTTTATTAGGTAATCCAAGTTTGATCACAAAGTCTTCGTTGAGGAAAGGTTTGAGTTTGTATTATGACCAGTTGAAAAATATTGAGTAGAGTTGCTTATATAATGTACCTTCATCTTATACATGATTAAACTAAACAATTGAGGAAGGTTCATCATAACTGGAAGATGTCTGAATGAAATTGAATTTCTTGAGTTTGTTTCTCGAACGATTTTTATTCCACTAATCTACACGCTCGTGATCAGTTTGATCTCATATATGTCCTAACTTGTGCTTGCAGAAGTACAAAAATTAGACATAGAAAGGTATTCCGACAGGAATTTGCAAGCAACAAAGGCCAAGCCACCGCTCTGGCACTTCATAAAGTTGGATACTGATCATATTCCTGCCGAACTTGCTATTAGAGGTTTACGATTACATCTATTTTGAGAATAATTAAAAGTCTCAAGAGAACATATATGTCATTAAGTTATTATCTCATTGCGCCTTCATATCTTGTTGTCATGAATGGAAACAGGCGAGATGGAGAAACAAGTCGTTAAAAGAGTACGATGGAACCCAGACTCAGGTATACAAACAAATTATATTCTTATTTAAATGGTTATATTGATGAGACATTCTAAGGAGAATTGGGTCATTTAATTTCTATTTCGATTGTTAGCAAAAGCCAGATCAATTATTGGTGATTTGAAGTATTTTAAATTCTTGTTCTGTAGTGTTCAGCGGTGGTTATGGGTTGTCATTTAAGTTTGGAAAATAGCTGTGTTTGCACAAAGTATTGATATGAATAATACAATATATCTTCAATGCAGATACCTGTTTTAAGGTTCTTTAATTTCAATAATGTCTCAAATTTTTTTTGGGAAGTTAAGAAAAAGAAAAAGACAAAAGCATGTGTAATTGAAGTTAATTTGTATTCATAATGAGTTATTTATACATTAATCTTATGAGTTGATGGACGTGTTCAAATGACAGACTCGAAGATGGATCTCTTTGAGAAGCTCGAACAGAAATATGAAGTAAAAAAATTCCCACCTTCCAAATAATACTTTATTCTTAGCTTTTTTAAATTATTTTGTTTGAAGCAAATTTTTACTTGATTATTTTTTTTATCTCTTCAAATTAAAAAAATGTACAGGGCCAAGAAGGAAAGGAAAAGAAGGAAAAAGAAAATGAAAACGAGGAAGAATATAATGAAGAAGATGAAGAGGAAGAAGGGGAATACTCTGATGATGGTGATTACGGGCAGGTAAGCTACAAACTTCTGATGTTCAATTGCACACATTTCAATCTACTTTTTTTTTCCCTTCATGTTTACGATTTTTATACGAGTAAATATCCCTTTGTTCTTCTGTTATTTCGTATTTCAAGGCTTTCATCTAAAATGAATCATACAGGATTTAAATGACGAGTTAACGGAAATTTACCCCCTTGTGATATGCATAATTTTCGATTTACCCCTTTGTGATTTGAAAAAGAGCGTTCAACCCCCCACCCCTCCCCCCCCACCCACCAAAACCCCGAGTCCTTATAAAAGTTTCATATTGCCTCCCTGACATCTTTAAACTTAAAAAAGATAAGAATTGACAAACTACCTCTTATATGTGGCATTTTACCCCCTTATGTTATGATAAATGTTGCACTTTACCCATATTTATGATAAATCGCACTTTACCCCCTGTGTTATAATAAATGTTGCACATTACCCCCATGTGTTACAAAAACACTTTCATGCGCACTCTTCGGTTGAAGGAGGTAAATTGCTCCATTAAAATTTTCACGGGAGGGGGGGGGGGGTAAAGTGCTCTTATTCAAATTGCATGGTGATAAATTGCACATTATGAATATCACATGGAGATAAATTGGCATTAGCTCTTTAAATGACTTATATTGTAAAATCAAAATATTCAAGTTCCCATTGATATTCTGAATATTTTCCCAGGTGAAGATATCATGGTTACACGGCTATTAATATTTTTGCAATTTTGCAGGGTGAAGATTTTGACGATGATGAAGATGATTACAATATGGCAGATGATGACAATGGTATGTTAAATGCGGCCCATGCTTTCTGCATTAGCAGTTCATTTTTCTTTTTTTTTCCTTAAGCCTATGTTTGGTTTATGGATTTAAGTGAGTAAAATGATACTTAAAATGCAAAAGAACAAAAAATGAAACTCAATGTATCGTTGGATGCAAGATAAACCATTTTTCTTAGCGTTTTACTCACTGAAATTCATGAATCAAACACAGCCTAAAGGATCATCGATTTTGTAGATGTTTGACATTCCATTGGAAATTGATGATAAATTTTTGATTTGAAGAGGGGCCATATTATTGAGGTTTTATGCTGGGAATTTCCCTCCAACCTGATTCGACTCCGGTCGAGTTTCGCACCAAGTTCTCTCTTACTCTCTCTTTTTAGAGCAAGCCATGAGAGCTTTTAGAATCAAGTTAAAACTTTGTCTTGGTTGATTTTTTTTGGTGTTCAACCTCCTAAATTTACTAGAATTATTTAGATCTAAAAAATTTATATAAAGTAATACACTAGCTTACAATTTGTAATTTAACTGCACATAAAACTCATTAAAATCGTGAATTTATTAATAAAATAGTAGAATAAGCTTTCATTTTTTTATTTCACTTGGCAAGATTATTCTTTGAAATTTATTGGATACAGACTGTTTCAAAAAAGGGGTCGTGCTATAAACTAGCAATCCATGTAATATTTCTATTTCTGTTTTTTGTGATGGGGATTCTCTTGTAAGCTGGTTTAATTTTTCGTATTATTTTGTAGTAAAGAATTCTAGTCTTAATTATCAAAAAAAGAAACTTATTTTTTTGTTTGTCCATTTTGTCAAGAAAACTAATACTAAAACTGTTAAGAAAGAAAAAAACTACAAAGTACAAACGAATAAGGAAGTAGATCTCATGGTTTACGAACTTTGGACCTTGTTCATATTATTACATCACCCAAACCAATGAGTCAATGTACATGTCAAGAAAACTAATTAATACTATTAAAAAAGATTAATAACTAACATGGAGCTCCCTGAGATTAGGTGTAATTATCGTCCAATCCCCTTCGACAATCATGAATTAACTACAAGATAATGCACTTTCTGTAAGGACAAAATTTGTTAAGATATGTGCCTTATTCGTTACAAAAACTTTCTGTAAAGATAGTTTTTGTCGCCTTTTCTCGTCCCAAAAACCTGGTCTCTAGAAGTTATTCTTACGAATATTGTTCGCTCGTTACAAGTGCATTTGAAAGGCAAAAGAATTTCCCTACAATATGTCTACAATTAGTAAGGAAATTGTCCTCACAAAAGTTAGCAACCATCCTTACAAAATATGCTTGTCCTTACAAACAGTTGAATTTGCAATATTCTTTATTGAATCGTTTTAGTAATAATTTCGTTATAAATAATAATTTAGGACAAATTGATGTCCTCACAAATAACTAAATTTACAAGATTCTTTAATTCCAATATATATATATATATATATTAATATAAACTACATTACATTTAAATTTATTACAAGTTTCAAAAAGTAATATGTAAAATAATATTTTATTAGCATAACTCAAAGATATAATACAGAGTTATTACAAAAAATCACTTGGGATAATCTCAATCTATATATTAAGTAGCTCAAATAAGATAATATATACTGCAATTACAGAGTTTCCCAACAACAAAATATATGTAAGAAAAGTGCACGAAAAGTGCACATATAAAAACGTATTTTTTGGTTTGTTCATTTTGTCAAGAAAACTAATACCATAACTGTCAAGAAAGAAAAAAAACTACAAAGTACAAACGAATAAGGAAGTAGATCTCATGGTTTACGAACTTTGGACCTTGTTCATATTATTACATCACCCAAACCAATGAGCCAATGTACTTATTATGTAAAGAAAACTAATTAATACTATTAAAAAAGAATAATAACTAACAGGGAGCTCCTTGAGGTTGGGTGTAATTATCGTCCAATCCCCTTTGACTATCATGAATTAATTACAAGATAATGCACTTTCTGTAAGGACAAAATCAGGGGCGGAACTAGAGGGTTTCCATTGGGGGGGGGGGAGGGGGCGAGATTTTTTAAATAGCAAACTCGTTATTATTTTTATGCCGTGATAAAATGAAATAAAGTAATGATGTCTTTTTATTCAATAAAAGGTGAAAAAATATAGTGCTAATTTTTTTTAAGAATCCATTTAACAATTTATTTAAGGAATTAATCAAACATAGAAGCATTTTATAACATAAATTCAATTATGTGAAGAAAAAAAATTCTATAAAAGTACCAAAATTAACACTAAAATTCCTCTTTTTTTTTACCGCTTTTATTGTTCTTGAGTTTTTACCGCTTTTATTGTTCTTGAGTGCAATTATTAAAATTAAATATTTTTATCATACTATATTTACATTTTCAATTCAAGGTAATATGTTAGTCTAGCCAAAAAACATTTATAAGAAAGAAACAATTAAAAGAATGAAAAATTAATCTAGCATAAAACATTTAAAAGAAACAAAAATAGCATAAACCATATAATACAGTAGAAGGAAAATAGCAAAACATATTAAAAATAAATAGTAAAACATATTAAAAATAACGGAAGTGACTATCATGCATCAAACCTGAACCAACTTGGCACTACTGCAATACACTAGCCATTGGACCATTATCTCTTCTTTATCAATATTTACAATAATATTTCATATATAAACTTAATACGGATTATTGCCCTCCCCCCCACCCCCCACCCCCCCCCCCCCACCTTAGGCGGTCCGCTCCTGGACAAAATTTGTTACAAATGTGCTTTATTCGTTACAAAAACTTTATGTAAAGACAGTTTTCGTCGCCTTTTCTCGTCCCAAAAACTTGGTCGCTTGAAGTTATTGTAACGAATATTGTTCGCTCGTTACAAGTGCATTTGTAACGCAAAAGAATTTCCCTGCAGTATGTCTACAATTAGTAAGGAAATTGTTCTCACAAGAGCTAGCAACCATCCTTACAAAATATGCTTGTCCTTACAAATAATTGAATTTGCAATATTCTTTATTGAATAGTTTTAGTAATAATTTCATTACAAATAATAATTTAGGACAAATTGATATCCTCACAAATAACCAAATTTATAATATTCTTTAATTTCAATATATATATATATATATAAACTACATTTCAATTAAATTTATTACAAGTTACAAAAACTAATATGTAAAATAAAATTTTATTAGCATAACTCAAATATACAGAGTTATTACAAAAAAATCACTTGGGATAATCTCAATCTATATATTAAGTAGCTCAAATAAGATAATATACACTGCAATTACAGAGTTTCCCAGCAACAAAATATATTTAAGAAAAGTGTACGAAAAGTGCACATATAAAAAACTTATTTTTTGGTTTGTCCATTTTGTCAAGAAAACTAGGATTTTTCTAGGGTGCGGGCATGTGAATTATGCCCTCACATGCGGGAAGCCTCATCATGCCGTTCATTTGGCTCATGTTGATCTGGATCGTTGATTAGTTAACTTGGTCAAAATGAATTTGTAACTATTCACTTAAATTACAATATACCTAATTTAACCTTTCAATTAATTTTCTTCTAAAAAAGAAAATCGGCCATTATATAAAATGACCACTTTACCCCCGATATTATTAATTGACTTTGACAATTTTGCAAATTGACCCCTATGTTTCGCGATTTTACGAATTGAATTATTTTGCTTCTAAAAAAATATAAGAAAATCTTCTTTCATATAAAAGACCGCTTTACCCTCAATTTTGATATTAATTGACTTTGACAATTTTGCAAATTGACCCCTATGTTCCACGATTTTACGAATTGAATTATTTTGCTTCTAAAAAAATATAAAAAACCTCCTTTCATATAAAAAGACCGCTTTACCCCCAATTTTGGTAATAATTGACTTTGACAATTTTGCAAATTGACCCCTATATTTTGCGATTTTACGAATTGAATTATTTTGCTTCTAAAAAAATATAAAAAAACTGCCTTTCATATAAAAAGACCGCTTTACCCCCAAATTTTGATAATAATTGACTTTGATAATTTTGCAAATTGACCCCTATGTTCCGCGATATTACGAATTGAATTATTTTGCTTCTAAAAAAATATAAAAAACCGCCTTTCATATAAAAAAACCGCTTTAGAAAAAAATATGGAAAAGATGAAGATAGTACCCAAAATATAGGCAAAGGCAAATGGACCAAGAACCACTTTTACATAAGGAGCCATAGCCATTTTTTACTGTTTAATAGAATCCCAAGTCGGTACTTTTATCAAACACTACAGAACATTAGCAACATATAAGGTTGCATTGTTCTCCCAAACCAGATTAAGGTTAAAAAAAAGGATTTGATATTGACTACCTCAGAGACATTCAGTACAATGGTGTCAAAATTCAAAACTAAAATTATTCAGAAGAAGACCATGAAAATCTGAAGTCGAAGTGCAGAGGACAATAGACCATCAATCAACAATACAAAAATAATCAAGTAACTAACTGCAGGAGAAGAACAAGATAAAACAAAAGTTCAAGCAAGCACATTTGAATTAGAATTTCAAGACTGAACATATCAGAAGACTAAATCAACTTAACATGAAATTATTTGCTATATACTATGAAATCCAACCCCAATATTCAACATCCAAGAATTTAATCACAATTCTGTAATTCATGCTCTTATTTATCAAGATTTCCCTAAATGAAATTCCACTTCGGTTCAATGATAGAGTCGGAACAAGTCAAAGACAACTTTATAACAAAACTAATCGCACAATAAAAAAACCCAAGGTAAATTAATCGAAGTTATCAACAATAAAAGAGTCAAATTAACTAAAAAAATATCCCAGAAAAGAAGTTAACATGCCAATATCTCCAAAAATTTAAAAATAATACCAATACAAGACGGAAATAGAAGTAAAATATTTGAGCTCAATTTAAACCGACGGGACTGCATAAATTTGAAGGGACGTCCCTTTTATATGAATCATATAACTCAAGCATCCCGTGCTTGCCCCCGTCTTTCTTTATTTCGTGCATTGTGGGCATGGTCCTCCTCTTCATCAATAGACAGCTCTTCCTCTTGATCTCCTTGCGGCTGCGGTGGTAGATTTATTCACCTAGGAAGAGGAGGTTGCTGAAGAGCGTTGAATCGGTCATCTCTAAGTACCGCAATGAACATTGTATGCCTATCACTCATGGCATAGACGAATCGAGCCAACTATCTTGCTTGTCACTTATGTTTTGGACGAGCTGAGTCAAATCACGAATCTCATCCCGGATATCCGTCTGTTCCTGTGTTCTTGGCATTCTTGGCTGCATTTCCACTTGCTCACCTTGTTGATCGCCTTGAACCTGTTGACCTTCTTGACCCTCTTGATCTGGCTCACTGAATGAGTAGACTTTACCGGTGTAAGGACTCATGTATTCTAGCTTCAATGTCTTGCAGAGAGTATGGGTGTTGATCGAGCCAGTCAACTTAGTTTCTTCGCTAATCTCCCCAAAGTCGACCCCGACATTTCTACACAAGCCATCAATGAGGTGCGGAAACACGAAGCTTCTAATGTTAGCTTTCTTTCTTGAAATTATTTCCTCAAGCACTTCATTTATAATCCGACTAACATTTATTGTAAGCCCTCGGGTGAGTGCATATAGAAAGGCGATGCGATTCTCACCGTAAAAGGTGTTGTATTTAGCTGGACGGAAGTGAGCTAGCAAGACCAAGGACCAAGCTTTCGCTTCTTGAGTCAAGGGGTTATGTGCAACCTTCGGAATACCTTCAACAACGGTTCTGGGCAAAGTGATGGACTCTTTCATTTCATCCATAGTTATATCATCGTCGTTGAATAATTCTTCGAGCTCATCATCCCGATTCGCAGGCCATTCGATCTTGTAGTAGGCATTAATAGTGTCCGGATCGAATTTGACCTCCCTGCCCCTCACACTTATGGCTTTGTCATATATATTCCAACCGGCGTTAGCATAAAATTCCCTAACAACTTCGCTGACGAAAGTCTCACGAGGTGGATGTTTCAAGAATTCGGTCTTGCTTCAATCTGCTCATACATATACGGAAAGGCCTCCCTTTCATATGTAACAAATCTCTCGGAGACAAACGACCAACCTTTGTCCTCCGTATATGCATCCGAGGCCGGCTTAGATAAGAATCTGTAGGTGTCGTACTCCTCCTCGACTACCTTTTTATTCCCCTTTGCTTCCCTCTTCATCTTAGGAGGTTCACTAGAACTTGCTCCTTGCGATTTTTTTTTTCATATTCGAACTTTGATCCCCCTTTATTTATTTCAAATGTGCAAGAATGTCCCCTCAAACTTAAGTCACAACCACACTACAACTTCCTCAAAAAAATATCAATAGATATCCAAAACCAAAAGCTAACAAAGAAAACAAATTATTCTCACAGGCAATTTATCGAACACTTGGCATACCAAACCGAAAAATATCTCTATCAAGCAATGGACCATATCAATCCAATCCAACCAACAACAATCATGACAAACAAGTAGAGTTAAGCTATTTTTACCTCAATAATCGCCAAAATCTAACAATGCAATATAAATCGAGAACTTGGTGGGAATTTAGGTTTGTTTGATTTAGGGTGGATTTTGGAGGTTAGGGATTGAATTTGTTGTGTGGATGTTGTTTAATTGGTGAGACGTGTGATTGTGGGACGAATTTTTCAAATTTGAAGAAGAAAATTTGTAATGTAATTTTTTTGAATGAGGGGGATTTGCGTAGAGGGTTTGGACGAGATGAAATTATGAGTTGAAGAAAGCATAAGTTGTTTACTTATGCTTCTTGTCTCGTCGCGGTGAGCTTGAACCTCGCTGTGGCGAGACGGGTTGTTTAGATTTTTAAACTGTTACACTCGCCGCGGCGAGTGTTACCCTCACCGCGGCGAGACACTGCCAAGTCCTCACCGCGATGAACCTTTGACTCGCCGCGGTGAACTCTCTGCCCATAGCTCACTGCTGCGAGACTAGTCATCGTCTCCGTAATTTGATATTTTTTCCATAATTTCAAAAAAAAATACAAGTCGGTCGTTATTTCGAAGAAATTGTCTATTAGATGGTTCTGTGAGACCAAGTCCTCGTTAATTTCATATTTTGTCCATAATTTCAAAAAAAATACGAGTCGATCGTTATTTCGAAAAAATTGTCTATTAGATGGTTATGTGAGACCAAGTCCTCCTTCATTTGATATTTTGTCCATAATTTCAAAAAAAAAAAAAATACGAGTCGGTCGTTATTTCGAAGAAATTGTCTATTAGATGGTTCTATGAGACCAAGTCCTCCGTAATTTGATATTTTGTCCATCGGTCGTTATTTCGAAGAAATTGTCTATTATATGGTTATGTGAAACCAAGTCCTCCGTAATTTGACATTTTGTCCAAAAAAACGAGTCGGTCGTTATTTTGAAGAAATTGTCTATTAGATGGTTCTGTGAGACCAAGTCCTCCGTAATTTGATATTTTT
Organism: Penstemon eatonii; assembly: GCA_038501285.1. Taxonomy (NCBI): domain Eukaryota; kingdom Viridiplantae; phylum Streptophyta; class Magnoliopsida; order Lamiales; family Plantaginaceae; genus Penstemon; species Penstemon eatonii. Next base: position 27,601,816 of record CM076715.1, on the reverse strand, counting down.
TTCATAATTTCAAAAAAAATACGAGTCGGTCTTTATTTTGAAGAAATTGTCTATTAGATGGTTATGTGAGACCAAGTCCTCCGTAATTTGATATTTTGTCCATAATTTAAAAAAAATACGAGTCGGTCGTTATTTCGAAGAAATTGTCTATTAGAAATTGATTTCGCAAGCTACAATAAAATAGGCTTCAATCCTCATAATTTTAAGAAATCATGCATATATGAAAATTTATATAAAAAAGAAATAAAATTTTGCCAATAACAATATTTATTAATCTAAAAGTAATACTACTAATACGAATGAGTTTGCATTTCAACAGTTTCAGAATTAATATAATTTAAAGTTCCTCATCACTTGGTCCACTACTCGGATACTCTTCTCCTCATTCAGATGTCACATCCGGTTCCTCATTTTCTTCCTCACCTTCCTTTAGTTCATCTTCACCCACGACTCCGTCGGCATGAATCTGCTCCACAATAGCATTTCTAGGTTGAGGTGGGTGGACTGCCGAAAAAATGATGTCTAGTTCCCCCCCAGTATATTTCACCTTGATTACGGTACCTCTTCACCCACCATTTGAATTGCATTTCCTGTTGCACGAAAATAAAATAAATACATCATTTCAATGTAGATAATTTTAATTTCTATCTGACACGTTAATAAAAACATTGGTGAATGAGTTACCTTAAGAAGCATTTCCCATACTTCGGCACTGGCTAGCAATCTGTTATCGTCCAATCTCCTTCGACTATCATGAGTTAATTACAAGATAATGCACTTTCTGTAAGGACAAAATTTGTTACAATATGTGCCTTATTCGTTACAAAAACTTCTTGTAAAGACAGTTTCCATCGCCTTTTTTTGTCCCAAAAACGTGATCGCTAGAAGTTATTGTAACGAATATTGTTCGCTCGTTACAAGTGCATTTGTAATGCAAAAAAATTTCCCTACAATATGTCTACAATTAGTAAGGAAATTGTCCTCACAAGAGTTAGTAACCATCCTTACAAAATATGCTTGTCCTTACAAACAAACAGTTGAATTTGCAATATTCTTTATTGAATAGTTTTAGTAATAATTTCGTTATAAATAATAATTTAGGACAAATTGATGTCCTCACAAATAACCAAATTAATAATATTCTTTAATTTCAATATATTTATATATGTATGTATATAACTACATTACAATTAAATTTATTACAAGTTACAAAAAGTAATATGTAAAAGAATATTTTATTAACATAACTCAAAGATATAATACAGAGTTATTACAAAAAAATCACTCGGGATAATCTCAATCTATATATTAAGTAGCTCAAATAAGATAATATACACTGCAATTACAGAGTTTCCCAACAACAAAATATATATATATTAGAAAAGTGCATGAAAAGTGCACATATGAAAACTATTTTTTGGTTTGTCCATTTCGTCAAGAAATCTAATACCATAACTGTTAAGAAAGAAAAAAAAACTACGAAGTACAAACGAATAACGAAGTAGATCTCATGGACGAACTTTGGACCTTGTTCATATTATTACATCACCCAAGTCAATGAACCAATGTACTTATTATGTCAAGAAAACTAATTAATACTATTAAAAAAGACTAATAACTAAGAGGGAGCTCTCTGAGGTTAGGTGTAATTATCGTCCAATCCCCTTGGACTATCATTAACCAACTACAAGATAATGCACTTTCTGTAAGGACAAAATTTGTTACAATAAGTGCCTTATTCGTTACAAAAACTTTCTGTAAAGACAGTTTTCGTCGCATTTTCTCGTTCCAAAAACATGATCGCTAGAAGTTATTGTAACGAATATTGTTTGCTCATTACAAGTGCATTTGTACGCAAAAAAAAATTCCCTACAATATGTCTACAATTAGTAAGGAAATTGTCCTCACAAGAGCTAGCAACCATCCTTACAAAATATGCTTGTCCTTATAAATAGTTGAATTTGCAATATTCTTTATTAATTGAATAGTTTTAGTAATAATTTCGTTACAAATAATAATTTAGTACAAATTGATGTCCTCACATATAACCAAATTTATAATATGCTTTAATTTCAATATATATATATATATATATAAACTACATTACAAATTAAATTTATTACAAGTTACAAAAAGTAATATGTAAAAGAATATTTCATTAGCATAACTCAAAGATATAATACAGAGTTATTACAAAAAATCACTTGGTTTAATCTCAATCTATATATTAAGGAGCTCAAATAAGATAATATACACAATTACAAAGTTTCCCAACAACAAAATATATATAAGAAAAATGCACGAAAATGTTCACTTAATAAAACTGATATTTCCTTACTAATTTTGTGTACATTTAGTAATATGTCACGAAAACTGAAATTTCCTTACTAATTTCAGAAAAACAACATTTCAGTTTCTGTCAAGATTTCCGAAAAATCGTAATTTGCACTTTAGTCCAATATGTTCCAAAATTGTAGTTTTGGCCCAAAATGAATTATGCTAATTTACCCGAACACATAACATATCATAACAAGCATGAATCCATACTCAGAACACAACAAACAAATATACACATAGATTTTGAAGTGTGCAGGCCTTTTTTCGTATGAGAGTAATGAATTTGGCTCTGATACCATTTTTGGAATATTGCTCGATTGTCAAACAACAAAAATTGCGGAATTTAAAAATTTCGAACAAATCCCAAGCCTGGGAAAGATTCATCTATCTCATACGAAAGGGTTGAATCATAAATACAACAATTGTATTAATAAAGTGGTAATCGAAAATTACCTCACCACGTACATGGTGGTGGTTTTTTTTCGGTCTTCTCTTTGTTCACTAGAGCACTTCAAACGTCGTGCCTCTAGAGTGGTCCACACAAGAAGGATTGTAGCAACACCTCCAAGTCACAGACTTAGAACTAGAGCTTGAAGGTTTGTCAATGGAGAAAGAAGCTAGGAGATTAAGATCTAGATCCAGACTCAGGATCTTTGGCGTTTTGGTGTATCATAATATTTATGCTGAGACATAATTAATTAGAAAAACATTTGGACCTAGTGCACCTAATGTAGATCTGGAAAAATGGGCCAGAACCCAAGGCATAAGCCATGACCTGTTAATAATATTTACACTATATTTACACTATTTATTGGGTTAAATTGGGTTGGGCTGATTTTAAAGTGCAGGTTGAAAGTCAGAACTATGAGGCATCATATTATGCGGATGAAGAAGTTGGGAACAAAAATAAGTAATCGCGAAGAGGTTAACAAAAGTAGACTTAGTGTGAGTTCATGGGGTTCGTCAAAACTTTCTGGTTATTAGTATTATTTGTTTTCTCAGACACTTTTTGGTTATCTAGAGTTCAGAGTTTAATTGCCATTTTCAAAAGCGAGAGCTACTTCATGAACTTGCATATTTGATAAAACCTGAACCGAACTTACTGGATTTATTTTGTGCAGGGGTTGCATGGCAACAATGGGTATTTATTTTGTACTACAGAATTGCACAAAGCGGTCTTGGTGAAGAGTTGCCCAATGATGAGCCGCACGCAATGGTCAATCTTGACGAGGTAATATTGGTGTCCTCGGACCATCGGAATCTATTACTTTGCCGGGTGGTTGATATGAGTTGCTGATTATCTCAAAATCTAGATTCCCGTTTGAATGAATTCTGATTCTTTTGTCAGGAAACCTGACGCTTCAATTTTTTTTTGGGTAGAAATTGTTTATATTTAGCAATGCAATATATTGCGTGTCCTGATGTTTACAAGATTCTTTTGTTATGCTTTTTTAACATGTTAGCTTGCCTCTTTTTGGGTATCAACTGGAGTTTTGGCTGTTGAAGGCATTTTTGTTTTCATATTTTAGTTGTGATATAAAATTCTGATTCGTGGGCATAAAAAAAGAATTATTGAGAAAATTGAGAGAAGAATCATTTATTTCAAAAGTAGAAATGGTGTTTATCTTGCTAGCTTTTCTCAAACACGAATTTTTTTTTGATATGCCAAACAAACATGCCCAAAAAAGTCATGAACGCAACGACGGTATACGATGTGATGCAATTAATTTAACTTTTATTTACAACATAAAATTAAAATAAAGTAAAATATTATAATTTGTTATTATTGTGTTGCGCCATATCATTCCCAACCTTCATAATTTGATATAAAAATTAAATTCCTAGTCCCTGTCTCCCTGAATTTGGTCTGTTGGTTATGGGCCTTCTAGCCCAACATTACCTAAACCTAAAAAGGGCCCATATTCTATTTTAGCTTACGTGTTTACTGGGTCAAACCATTAGTGAGAGTGGGCCGTCTTTGTATGCAGAGTAAGTTACAATACGTTTTCTTTATTTGTTTTGGCTTAATTCCACTTTGTACCTTACAAATATGAGCATTTTCCATTTTGTACCCTAGAAAAAAATGTATCCCACTTTATATCCTACAAACCACTATTTCATTTCGTATTGCACCCTCAACCATTTTCAGCCCATTAAGTAGCCTGAGTAAGGATAAATCAGTTCATTCACATTATTAACTACCACAATTTTCCTTCAAAAACAATATATGGCAAAATTGTATATCACCATAATAACTTAAAAAAAAAGGCTGAAAAATAGAAAACAAGTTTTATGTGTACCATATTCTCAATTTCTCCTCTTTCTTCTTCAATCCAGTCAAGTGCCGTCTTTTTCTTTTATATGTTTGAAGAAAAATGTCTTGGGTGCTAAGAATAGAGAATGAATTGTGTTAACCATATTCTCAACTTCTCATCTTTTTTACGTTGTGCATTTTCATTTTCATCAACAACTCTATTATACTTGTTTGTAGAATTAGTAATTAGGGATAATTAGGAATAACTACATGTACATCCTCAAAATTACTCTAGGTTAGTTTCAATAATTATATGTAAAAAGTGAAAAAGAAAAAGGCGGCACTGGACTTGACTTGAAGAAGAAAGATGAGAAATTGAGTAAACCCTAAGTCCCCGTAAGACTTGTTTTCTATTTTTCAGATTTTTTTAAAGTTATTATGGAGATATGTTATTTTACCCATATATTGTTTTTGGGGAAAAATTGGGGTGGTTAATAATGTGAATGAACGAATTTACCCTTACTCCGGCAACTAAAATGGGCTAAAAATGATTGAGGGTATAATCTGAAATAAAATAGTGGTTTATAAGGGGCAAAGTGAAATATCTTTTTTTGTAGGGTGTAAAGTGAAAAATGCTCCTATTTATAAGGTGCAAAGTAATATTAGCCTTTTTATTCTCTGTTTCAATAATTTAGAAGAACTCTTAAGTAATTGCCACTGATCATTTTGCAACTCTTTAATTGATCCATAAGTTAAATTTGTTAGCCTTTCATCAAAGATGTTGTTGGATACCGGAGGCAAAATTTTATTTTTGGCCCTCTGCAGTGGCTGCGTTTTAAAGTTGGTTATTTATTTTAGTGTTTCGACAATATAAGTCTTTTATTATGTGTGTGTCATCATTTTTTGTCCTTATCGCTGGGAAATATTAATTATTGCCAAAAATCATCAATATTTTTTCTTAATTGATCGGATCTTCTTTTTTGCCGTATATTATCAATTTATGCCTTATCTGACCAACAAATTTAACTTCAATCCAAAATTGCAAAATATTTTTCTTATTTGATCGGATTTTTTTTTTCAGATTTCGACTCTAAAATTTGCAAGTCCAAGTCACTTAATGGCCCTATTAACTTCAAATTTTGATGAAAAATGATTAAAGTTCCCCCTAGAAATCGACGATACATTTTTTACTTATAAAGAAATAAATAGGTCAAATTTGCAAAATAGATATTAGTTTGAAACACCATTACATGGTGGAACTTGAATTGGGGGTATAATATAGTGTATTTCATAGAAAATTATGACATTTTTTGATGTATAGAGAAACTTTGAGGCAAATGTGTAATTTGACATATTTATTTCTTATAAATATAAGACTAGCCAACACCCCGTGCTATGCATGGATTAAAAAAAAAATTATTTCATACAACTAAAATATTAATTATTTTTATTTTCATAACTTTAAAGGATTGCAAAATAGTTCTATCTATCTAGATTATAAGATCCACATGAATATATTTTTGGATCTGAATTATAAATTCATATTTTATTCAATTACTCCAGCATAACTATTTAGAAGGTTATTTCATGTCATTATAAGTTTTTCATAGGTTAGTCTCAATCTTAATCATCTTCAAATAATTTGTAATTTATTGCAAAACTCTTTAAAGTCGTGAATTTATTAATAAGATAGTAGAATAAGCTTTCATATTTTTTATTTCCCTTAGCAAGATTATTCTTTGAAGTTTATTTAAACGGACTATTTCAAAAAACGTGGTCGTGCAATAAACTAAGTAGCAATCCATGTAATGTTTTTATTTCTGTTTTTTATGACAGGGATCTCCTCGTAAGTTGGTTTATTTTTCGGGTAATTTTTTAGTAAAAAATTTTTTATTATAAAAATATAAAAATTGTCATAATCTTTGTCTCTGATTTTTCTAGTTCAATCCATGTGGGATCGAACCTAGGCCCACAAAGGTTATAGAGAACAAGCTGGGATTGCTTTTATGATGGAGGATTTCCATTTTTTTATTTTGTTGTACCCTTCCCTTAATTTGGTGATATGGAGTCTAAAAAAAAAAAAAAAAAAAAACTTATTTTTCGGTTTGTCTATTTTGTCAGGAAAATTAATACTATAACTGTTAAGAAAAAAAATATCTACAAACGAATAAGGAAGTAGATCTCATGGTTTACAAACTTTGGACCTTGTTCATATGATTACATCACTCAAACCAATGAGCCAATGTACTTATTATGTTAAGAAACTAATTAATACTATTAAAAAAGACTAATAACGAACATGAAGCTCCCCTGAGGTTAGGTGTAATTATCGTCCAATTTCCTTCGACTATCATAATTACAGGGACCTCCTATAAGGTTTCAAAAGAATTACATTCGTTAGGGTTCCATTTGTTTTTGCTGACGTCATCGCCAATTTTTTATTGAACTTCCTATTTTACCCTTAGGGTTACTGTAGCTATTTTGATGGACAATTATGTCATTGTTATGTTTAATTAATATGAGGGTTTTCTTCGAAATTATAAGCATAAGTATGGTTCAAATGTTACAAATTTACATGAAATTTATAATTAGTTTATTGGTGTATGTATATTCTTAAATAAAAATATAATAACACATCAATATTTTTTCATAATGCTTTTACAATTAAAGTACAAGGAAAAAAAAATTATGATTAATTATAAGAAAAACATTTTATAACATAAATAAAAATATAAATATATTCAACTTTCACATTTAATCAGTAATTTTAATAATTTAAAAATAAATTAATAATTTAAATACAATGATAAATGAATGAATTACATTTAATCAAGAGAAAAAAAAATTGAACATAAATTATTAGACATTATAAAAATGCTCACATGTTTTTGTCCAAAAAGTAAATATTCATTCAAATACACGATTTAGTAAAATAGTTATAATAAAATGATAAATATTATATCAATAAAGAAATTAATATATATTATTTTAAAAACAAATTAATACTTGAGTAATAATCTATTAATCATGCTTACTTTGAATACGACATTTGATTTACCCGTGGAGTATTTGCTTTGATGTTAAATTGATGAATGTCTCCCCTTGTTATTATATTGCATCAATTTTGTGGTTCACTAATAGTAGTGCGTAATAGAAAATGATTGAGGGTGAGTTTGACCTAGGGATTCGAAAATCAATTATAGGAGAATTAATTTTATTAAAATGGATTTTAACAATAATTGATTATGATAAAATTCAATTATAAAATAATTACTTTTGGATAATAGCTTTGCAAAAGTAACACTTTAGTTACTTCTAATATAAGTTGATTTTTATCTTCTGAAGATTCCAAAAGTGATTATGATAGTGAGGGCCAAACACCATTAATATCACGATTGACTAAAATCAATTTCTATAATTGGGGCCAAACACTTCATAAATCACAATAAATGTCTAGAAGTGTTTTTCAAAGCTCCCACCGCCGCGCCAAACTCACCCTGAATTTAGTTAAATATGCTTATTTGGTATTTGTTTGAATATGTTTATCAAAAACTTCAATTTGATTTCTTGTAATCTATATTATATTATTATACCTTATAAGTAGCGATGGAGGTTGCTACAGTGCAACCCCATTTCTTTTCCCTTTTTTTTAATTGTTCTATTGCTAAAACGACGTCGTTTTGAGCAATTTTCGATGATTTTGTGCTTCATCAGTTTTTCTTTTTCCTTTTCATTTGATGGCTCAAGTGATGGTCCGTATATGCTTGTGGGCCATTTGCTTTAAACCTTTTCTTTTCCGTTCTTACAAAAATCAATTAATTAATTTCCCTCTTCATCTATCTCTCCCCTTCTACGTTTCCTCTCACATATCCAGCCTTCACCCTAAATCTTTCTCACCTCCAATCTCTTTCTTCCCTACATTAATTATTGGTTCCAGTTTTGTTTATTCTCTCACCTCCTAAAGATCTAACTCTTGATTTGATTTTAATTGTTCGATTTTGTTTATTCTCTTCCTCTACCTTTTCGCAAAACCAGTGTTCTATTTCTTAAGGAACCGAAAATCACAGGCTCGACATCTACGTGTGTGTACAAGTAAAAATTATATTGGCTGTTTAGATTAATTGCACTCTTCGAATCTTTGTTTGTATTTCATTTTCCATGACTCCCTTTTCAAATATCTGGGATATCTTCAATTGATTAATTTTTTTATTTTATTTTTTAAAATTATTTTAGGGATGCCTAAGGAAGAAACAGTGTGACTTTTGGTCCTCTATGGTTTGGGTTGCCCCTTTTTCTTGTCCACGCTCTACTGTATGTTAAACTCAAAACCTTCATAAGTATTGTTCATTCATTTTTATAGGAATAAAAAATATAAATTTTTTGTTTGGATTCTAGATTTTTTTCTTTTTTAATAATATAAACCTGTTTTATTTGTTGAATGGGCTAAGCTACTTGGAGGCCTTGCAGTTCGGAGGTATAGATTTCTCATTTCGTTCATTCCGTTTTTTGTTATTATGACTTGTTGCAATGTATCGTTCCATGATTGGTAAAGTTTTGTGATGCGAAATCATCTTTGAATTGTAAGAATTCTTCACTGAAATAGGTTTCGATTTTCGATTCAGGTAGGGATGCTATATCAACTCCTGGCTTAACCACTAACAAACCCACACAGCAAGATTTATGATGCCCTTTCTCATCCGGAACTATAGCCCTGTATATTCAGTGTCCTTTTCATGGTTTTTGTAAACTCCACTCACATGAAAATGATTCCCAATCGTATAAAAATGACCAACTTATATCTGAAACCAAGTTTCGAGGCAATTTTTTGCCAGAGATAAAGATTATGATATTATGAAATAAAAAAAATGGATTTCCAATTTCTTACACTTATTATAAATATATATAGAGAATCCGATGCCGTGTAGGAAAATACAAGGATTTTGGGTATGATTTTGTTAAAATCTAAAAGACACGTATAGGATTCCTAATATAAGACACCAAGACCCTTCATGATGATACTTAAAACTTTGATACGTAGGTGCTCGACAGTTCTTTTATCCTTGGTTATGCAAAGAGTCTTTCGTGGACTTAAGGATGTGAAAACTCCGTTATGTGCAGCAGGTAAGCATTCTAACATCCTTAAAAGGTATTTCAAGATAATGAATGATATGTCTTCTTTATATAATCAGTTGAATGAGATGAGTACTATTATTGTTTAGAGATTTAACAAATATGGTTTTGGACATAATGTTCATGTTTTATCAAATTATTTTAAATAATAAGTATTTTTGTATCTTAGTTGAGAGTTATTTGCAATTTAATGTCTACAAAAATACATGGAAGTATTTTAGTTGAGTTTAATTTATTTGTGGCATCCCTATACTGATATAATTACTATAGAATGGGTAACTGGTGAATAAGACCTTCCATACATTGTTTTTGGGAGCATTATATATGTACTATATTGTAGCAAAACTTTCTTTTACAAAATTGTAGCATTTTCTCCCTTTAAATGCAGAAGATAAATTCAGAGGGTAGAATTGTAAAGCATATAGGGCACAAAATAATAATGAAGAAAAATTATAACATGACTATTTCCTTACGGATGAAGGATTGGAGAGAGCAGGGAGAGTTAAAAAGTGTGCCATGTACAACTGATAACCAAACTTTTTTACTGCCTTCAATTATTATAAATTTTTCTCTACATAATTGCATAATACTTGTAATGATTTTGCCAAACCGCTGAGGATTATTCGGGATATGTCAAAGGTAGAAGATGCATATGATCACATATCACAAATTAGCTACTTACACACTCATGAGCTAGAAAGGGAATATGGAAACAACTGAGATTTAAGAAGAAAAGAAAGTGAATTGTCAATCTTCAAAATTTTCTGGAATTACAATGGCTTATTTATTTCTACTAAATGACATGATCTATTTTGAAGATTAAATATTTAGACTTGTGATTTATTGAAATGAATTATCAAAATTTTGGACACAATTATCAGTACTTTGTGAATTCAGTAAATAGCTATTACACTGACAAGTTCAACATCCTACAAGAAATAACAGATGAGGTTGATACAAGATTGAGTGCCGAATAAGAAAATTAATGTATGTAACATTAGACAAACAAATTTTGTATTGCATCTTATAATATAATAGAATAATTGTCTTGTGGAAGGTATGGTGAGAGAGAAGGCACTACAAGCTCATACCAGTAGAATGGGAAGTTCATTTTTTGGCAGATATCATATCAAACTCGTTGAAACCCAAACTTTTAACTTGACCTTTAAATGTTTTTGCATAGGCGAAACATATAGAATACACAAAATGAATCATAACCACAAACTTTTTCCCCTTTAACAAAAGATGGAACTTGATGATAGGTCTTTCCTGAAATTAGATTAATAGAAAAGTTAGTAAATATTGATACCGATGCGTACACAATTATATAAGAATGCAAGTGATAAAGTTGTAATTCATATTAAAAAAAATATGCTTAATTTTAAATGAAGGTATTCATAGCTACAAAGTCAGTAAGGATGATTGGATTTTTTTTCTTCTCTATGTACATATATAGTCTAAGATGAATATGATTTTGAGAAATATAGACATAACCAATAAATAGTATTAGGAAATCAAAAGTACCATTGACATAATCAAGAAAGTAATGAAAGAAAATCAAACCATAGCAAAATCAAACAATAGCAAGATGCATGAAAGAAATTTTTACATACACACGTTTAGGGAGTGATGGGTTTATATATGTACATAGGCCCAATTTTACTCTGCAGCTAGGGGTGTTCACTGTTCATCAAAACCGTGAAACCGCCCTAATGGATTGACCCAACATGGTCTTCTCGAAAAAAAAACTGCAAGTTACTATCGTGCTTGAGTTTATATTATTATTAAAAATCGCATACACCGCATCCGACCGCATTATATATATAAATAAGAAATTATATGAATTGTAATCTATTGTTTACATATATATGTATATATACTATTAACTTAATATATTACCTCCAAAGCTCAATATATCCCCTAAGAACTTGATTGCTCGACACAATTTATTATCAGTCCTTAATTTAAATTTTATTTGAACGACAACCACCAACATCAACTTTGATTATCAAGAAACTTTCTATTTTTTTATAGCTTGGAAAACTCCTTTTCAGTTCGGAAAACTTTGATAGAGTAACATAGTTCATGTCGTTCCAAAGTATAATTCACATATACCAGTTTCGTTCATTAGTGAAAATACAAAAACAAAATATATAGTGATAATTAATTTGTGCATTTAATTAATCAAATAATAAAAATCTAAAGTCGAAAAAGTTAAGACCGCAAAATCCGCCCCAACCCGAATGGACCGTAAAATACAATCTCAAGACTTGTTAGGTTGAGTTTGAGCAATATTATTAAAAAATCGCAAATATTGAATTGAATTTGAACGGGTATAAAGCTCTATACTATTATCATAAAACTCAACAATATTAAAGTTTTACCCACTTACAGTTTTCCTCACAAAGCCCAATTGATAAATCTAAAACGGGCCGTGCTATAAACTAGCAATCCATGTAATATTTTTATTTCTATTTTTTGTGATAGGGATTTCCTTGTAAGTTGGTTTAGTTTTTCGTATTATTTTGCAGTAAAAAATTGTAGTCTTAAAATTCTTATTTTTTGGTTTGTTCATTTTGTCAAGAAAACTAATACTATAACTGTTAAGAAAGAAAAAAACTACAAAGTACAAACGAATAAGGAGGTAGATCTCATGGTTTATGAACTTTGGACCTTGTTCATATTATTACATCACCCAAACCAATGAGTCAATGTACATGTCAAGAAAACTAATTAATACTATTAAAAAAGACTAATAACTAACATGGAGCTCCCTGAGATTATGTGTAATTATTGTCCAATCCCATTCAACTATCATGAATTAACTAAAAGATAATGCACTTTCTCTAAGGACAAAATTTGTTAAGATATGTGCCTTATTCGTTACAAAAACTTTTTGTAAAGATAGTTTTTGTCGCCTTTTCTCGTCCCAAAAACCTGGTCGCTAGAAGTTATTGTAATGAATATTGTTCGCTCGTTACAAGTGCATTTGTAATATGTGCGTTATTCGTTACAAAAACTTTCTGTAAAGATAGTTTTTGTCGCCTTTTCTCGTCCCAAAAACCTGGTCGCTTGAAGTTATTGTAACAAATATTGTTCGCTCGTTACAAGTGCATTTGTAACGCAAAAAAATTTCCCTACAATATGTCTACAATTAGTAAGGAAATTGTCCTCACAAAAGTTAGCAACCATCCTTACAAAATATGCCTGTCCTTACAAATATTTGAATTTGCATTATTCTTTATTGAATAGTTTTAGGAATAATTTCGTTATAAATAATAATTTTGGACAAATTGATGTCCTCACAAATAACTAAATTTATAATATTCTTTAATTTCAATATATATATATACATATATATATATATATATATATATATATATATATATATATATATATATAAACTACAATACAATTAAATTTATTACAAGTTACAAAAAGCAATATGTAAAAGAATATTTTATTAGCATAACTCAAAGATATAATACAGAGTTATTACAAAAAAATCGTTAGGGATAATCTCAATCTATATATTAAGTAGCTCAAATAAGATAATATACATTGCAATTACAGAGTTTCCCAACAACAAAATATATATAAGAAAAGTGCACGAAAAATGCACATATAAAAACGTATTTTTTGGTTTGTCCATTTTGTCAAGAAAACTAATACCATAACTGTTTAAGAAAGAAAAAAAACTACAACGTACAAACGAATAAGGAAGTAGATCTCATGGTTTACAAACTTTGGACCTTGTTCATATTATTACATCACCCAACCAATGAGCCAATGTACTTATTATGTCAAGAAAACTAAAAAGATTAATAACTAACAGGGAGCTCCTTGAGGTTAGGTGTAATTATCGTCCAATCCCCTTCTACTATCATAAATTAATTACAAGATAATGCACTTTCTGTAAGGACAAAATCAGGGGCGGAACTAGAGAGATTCGATTGGGGGGGGGGGCGAGATTTTTTTAATAGCAAACTCATTATCATTTTTATGCCGTGATAAAATGAAATAAAGTAATGATGTTTTTTTATTCAATAAAAGGTGAAAAAATATAGTGCTAATTTTTTTAAATAATCCATTTAACAAATTATTTAAGGAATTAATCAAACATAGAAGCATTTTATGACATAAATTTAATTATGTGAAGAAAATGCTATAAAAGTATCAAAATTAACACTAAAATTACTCTTTTTTAACTGCTTTTATTGTTCTTGAGTGCATTTATGAAAATTAAATATTTTTATCATAATATATTTACATTTTCAATTCAAGGTAATATGTTAGTCTAGCTAAAAAACATTTATAAGAAAGAAACAGTTAAAAGAATGAAAAATTAATCTAGCATAAAACATTTAAAAGAAACAAAAATAGCATAAACCATATAATACAGTAGATGGAAAATAGCAAAAAGTATTAAGATATAATGGAAGTGACTATCAGACATTGAACCTGAACCAACTTGGCACGACTGCAGTACACTAGCCACTGGACCATTATCTTTTCTTAATCAATATTTACAATGATATTTAATATATAAACCTAGTACGGATTGTTCTTGGGGGGCCAGCCCCTTAGGCGGTCCGCCACTGGACAAAATTTGTTACAATATGTGCTTTATTCGTTACAAAAACTTTCTGTAAAGACAGTTTTTATCGCCTTTTCTCGTCCCAAAAACCTGGTCGCTAGAAGTTATTGGAACGAATATTGTTCGCTCGTTACAAGTGCATTTGTAACGCAAAAAAATTTCCCTACAGTATGTCTACAATTAGTAAGGAAATTGTTCTCACAAGATCTAGCAACTATCCGTACAAAATATGCATGTCCTTACAAATAATTGAATTTGCAATATTCTTTATTGAATAGTTTTAGTAATAATTTCATTACAAATAATAATTTAGGACAAAATTGATGTCCTCACAAATAACCAAATTTATAATATACTCTAATTTCAATATATATGTATATAAACTACATTACAATTAAATTTATTACAAGTTACAAAAAGTAATATGTAAAAGAATATTTTATTAGCATAACTCAAAGATATAATACAAAGTTATTACAAAAAAATCACTTGGGATAATCTCAATTTATATATTAAGTAGCCCAAATAAGATAATATACATTGCAATTACAGATTTTCCCAACAACAAAATATATATAAGAAAAGTGCACATATAAAAACGTATTTTTTGGTTTGTCCATTTTGTCAAGAAAACTAATACCATAACTGTTAAGAAAGAAAAAAAACTACAACGTACAAACAAATAAGGAAGTAGATCTCATGGTTTACGAACTTTGGACCTTGTTCGTATTATTACATCACCCAAACCAATGAGCCAATGTACTTATTTAGTCAAGAAAACTAATTAATACTATTAAAAAAGACTAGTAACTAACAGAGAGCTCCTTGAGGTTAGGTGTAATTATCGTCCGATCCCCTTCGACTATCATGAATTAATTACAAGATAGTGCACTTTCTGTAAGGATAAAATCAGGGGCGGAACTAGAGAGTTTTGATTGGGGGTTTGGGGGGGAGGGGGCGAGATTTTTTTAATAGCAAACTCATTATCATTTTTATGTCGTGATAAAATGAAATAAAGTAATGATGTCTTTTTATTCACTAAAGGTGAAAAAATATAGTGCTAATTTTTTTAAAGAATCCATTTAACAAATTATTTAGGCTGTGTTTGGTTTGAGGATTTGAGGAAGTGTAAAAAATGAAAATCTATGAAAAGTAGAATCAAAGAAAACATAGATTTTCAAGTTTGTTTGGCTGCTAAGAAAACTTATGTGTAAAATAAATTTCTTGAAAATAATTTTCATTTATTTTGTTTGGTTTCCGAGAAAATAGAGAGGAAAAACAAATAAAAACACAAAATGAGTTGTAACACATGTTTTTATTTTTATTTTTTATTTATCTTTTTTCTTATCAAAATGATATATATTCTTTTACATCAATATAAAATTTTATTTAAAATGATTTATACTTTACAAAATTAATATGAAAACAAAAAATCAAGTCCAGTATTCATAGGATAACAAAATTCACAACTAGAATCCTTAATCGCTTTTACATCGATCCATCCATGTCAAACAACATCAAGCTATATGTCATATACACTTTACATAGATCAATAATTTCATTTAAAATGACTTATAAGAGTCGAAAATCATATAAAATGGAAAACATGCCAAATATACAAAGGACATCAAACAAAATTCTCAATATCCATTAACATGAAACTAATATGAAGCATAAAATCCAATATCCATATGCAACAACAAAAAAATCAATGTCATTAACACTCATCCATGTCATTGACATCAAGCTAATACCAAATTCTTAAATTTTGAAGTACTACTCATCAAATAAGTTTGAACCAAATTTTACCAACAACCAGATTTTCTTTTTCTCTGCTGGGCACTTGTTGAACGCACGGGCTGATTTTTGATCCTCCGTAAGGCTTTGGTACACAGTCATTTGTGAAATATCAGACATACCACCTACTCCGGCAATCTCCTCTAGCAATTGATCTTCTGTATAGCCTGGTTCCATTGCAGCAGCAATCCTATCCATCCCACCTCTCAACCACTTAAGTTCTTCACTTACCACATCAACCATCCTAGTCTTCTTTCTCTTTGGCTCTTCATCAACTTTTTGTAGTCTATTGGAACTTTGGATGAGGAAGATATGTCATTCTCATCGGAAAAATCTATTCCTACATTATCATCAACCTTATCTATTTGTTCCTCTAGAGTATCACTATCGCATGCCCCATTATTTTGTTCTTTCGCCCAATGAAGTTTCTTTTGTTTTGGGCCAGCTGCCTTGCTTCCTGTAGCACGATCTTTTCCAAAAAGCTCATCTAGCTTTTTATAATTAGGAATAGGAGTGAATCAATATTGACTCGAAAGGGGCTTTGCCTATATCATTTGAATTAAAATATCTTAGTATCATATAAAGTCTCATTGTGTATTTGAGATGAAATGAATTAAAATTGATGAGCAAGCTCAATATCATGCCCACATCCAATTGTTCCTCTGTGAAAAAAACCTAAAATTTGAACACCTAAAAAGTTACTGGTATTCAAGTAGTCTACTATTTTGCCTTCTACTACTTTGCTGCTGAATTTATACATATTTACATCTTAGTCATTGAACTATTCATTTTAAATCTCAATTTTCAAGGTCTTATTATGCTGATTTCAATAAAATTATTTATTAAAAATAAAATGATTACCAATTCTTTTCAATAAAACCATATAATACAATAAACATCAGAAATGTAATTGTATCAGAAATAAGGATTTCAATATTAGTATGACACAATATCTTATCATGTACACTACTAACCACAATTGCTACTAATGAAAACAAGTTGATGCACGATCAAGACCAAATTTTAATTCATATGATGTCAATAAAAAAGTTGATTGGATATGATTCACATATAGTAAACAAAAAAAAAAATCAGTCAGAGGTTTACCTTAATATAAACTGCCCATACCGAAGGTTCTGCTTCTATCATTTTGTTTGAGTCGTTATATCCAAATCCACTACCATTTTTAGCATATCTCGGAGCAATGCAAGATGCTTCTTCAAAGTCCTTACACGATTCCTCACATGGGTTGGATCACAAGATATGTTAAACTTATCGGACACCGCTCTTGATGTAGCTCTATAGGCAGCTTTAGTAAAAGTTCCTCCAATCTTTTGTCCTTTGAGGTTTTACTCCATAAGTGAGTAAAAGTGCATGCAACTAATACATCAAGAGGTGGACCAAGGTGGACCCGAATAATATTATAACCTCAAGTGCAAATTTCGGCTATCTTACTGCGCAACCAAACGCTGCCAAATTGTATTTTAATAAAAGTCAGGAATTCTGTTTTTTTTTTTAATAATTGATTGGTTTCTTGTGTAACTGATTAGATAAAGCTTATTAGCAACGAGTAATTAAGCACTTTATGAATTGCTTATAAATTATAACATTATTTAATAGTTTGGTTCTTCCATGCCACCTTATGGATGTTTATAAATTGGGCTCAATAACATTACCTTAATCAACAACTATTTTCCTGATTGTTGTGCTAATTTTTGTATATCTGTCGAACAATTTTTTAGCTTTTCATAATTATGAATAAGTTGATAAATTTTTTTTATCAACCTTAACTTTGTAGATTAAATCAGCAGCCCACTATTGACCTGGCCAAATTATTTGTGCCGATTCCTACAGTTTGTATACCATTGACAAGTACATAATACAGATCAAACCAATTTTATTTTTTCAAAAAGGAAAGGGGAAAAAGTACATAAATTTACTTAACACCAAGTAGAAAGGAGTGTAGGATACTTGTATCCGAAGATATCGTATAGAGGACGCGGACGCGGACGTGGACGTGGCTATGGACGTGGCCCACCAACCAAGGAGTTGCCCTTTGAACTGTTTTCGGTAAAACAAATTTATTGAATTCTTATGATTCTTCCTATGTTTTTTGGTGGAATTAGGTTTGATTAAGTGAAGATGATTTGTTTCATTGTAGTAAATTGAGGGATTGGGCAAAGCAGAATATTCAACTGCGAATATACAGTTAATCAAGTGGTCTTCTAATCTGCAGAAGTATTGGAACTCCTCTCCTTATTTTTATGAAGATAGAAGCCAACGCACTAAGAGTAAGTTATCTTTTTCTTTATTTTTTTGAATTCTCTTAGTCTCTAATTTAAAGAACAGTTTTTTGGTGTTTTATAAATAGCATATCATATATTAGTGTGAGCATATGAGGTGGCAATCTTGGGGAGTTAGCAAAGCAGGTCCTGTAATATGAGGTAGCAAATTTGGTCCTAAATCATACATTTTTTTACTATTTTATGACACTAATTATTTTAGGAGAAAAATTCCGTCTTTTCATCCAACACCATTTTTTTAAACCTAAGAATTTTAGTCTATCATAATCCCTTAATGTCAAATTGCAAGTTCTACCAAATTGATGTAGGAAACCTCTATATTAGAAATTTCCCTGAATAGTTATATATACAACACAATATATTCCCTTCTACTTCCCACAACATCCCATTCTCGATTTCGTTATAGGGAAACGAATCAAAAAGAAGCTCACAGCCTGAAGATTAAAGTATATTTGGTGTAATTAATATTAAATGAACATCAACAGATCAACTGTATATAAGCACGGGAGAGTACTAGGGTTGCTTAATTAGACACCCCAACCAAAAGCATCACATAATTGCATAATCAGGAACATACATACATACATATTAGACTATATATATGTTTTGCAAAAAGCCAACCTGGATTATTGAATAATTTTGTAATAGAAAATAGATCAAGCCTATTCTATTTGAATGATAATTGAGATTGTTCAACATATATACCATCCCAGCAACTAATATTTGTGAGGGTATGGGTAGGGGGTAGCTTTAACTGGTCAAAGGTTCAATTCAGTTATTTTTGGAAATTCAAACAATTTCTTGTTTCTTCGTTATGAAATTCACTAACACAGACACTAAAACAGGCATATATATAGTAGTTTGCTAATCAAGCACTACTATGTAAAATCAATCCTGGATTTCCCGCATAAAAATTAACATATAACTATAATAATTAGTCTATGCACAAGTCTAGAAAATTAAGTACTCCATATATAATTCGGAAATATGATAAATACAGGCAAGGGAAAAACATACCAGATATAAGATCCTTGTAAACCAACATGATTGCAAATAACTCTTTTGATTTAGTTTGTCCAGCAAAAATTAATTTCACAGAGAGAAGATGCACAGAACAAATTAAGAATGTAATACTAATTAGAATGAATAGAAACTTGGGGCAGTTGAAGTTACTGAATTTGGTTAGGAAGAAAGGGATTAGGGCAGACGGATCGGAGCCCGACATAGGATAGGAGATCGCCTATTTGGTATTACATTCTTTAAGTTCGCTTAATTTAAATGAACCCGAGAGTGTAATGGTTTCCAATTTAAGTTTCTTAACTGTAGTTCAAGTTTGTAAACTTCAAGGACTCACCTGTGCAAAACTAATCCCAGGTTACAAGCTGCATCAATATAAGATGAAACATGTAAGTAGCTAGCTATTTCATTAGGACAAAATATGTAGAAGACTGTAAATGCTCTACATAGAGCTAATGCCGATTCCCCCTCCTGTGATTTGAAAAAGAGCACTTTACCCCCTGTGAAAATTTCAAAGGAGCAATTTACCTCCTTCAACTGGCGAGTGTAACTCACTCTCCGAAATTGAGAGTGGGCATGAAAAGTGTTTTTGTAACATATGGTGGTAAAGTGCAACACATTTATCATAACACAGGGGGGCAAAGTGCCACATTTATCATAACACAGGGGGTAAGTGCCACATTTATCATAACACTAGGGGGTAAAATGCCACATATAAGAGGGTTATTTTGTCAATTCGTATCTTTTTCAAGTTTAAAAATGTCAGGGAGGCAGTGTGAGACTTTATAAGATCATAGGGGGTAAAGCGCTCTTTATCAAATCACAGGGGGGGTAACTTCAACATTATGAATATCACAGCAGTGTAAATTGCCATTAACTAGCTCGAAATATATATGGCATTTCCCTCTTTTATTAGGTAATCCAAGTTTGATCACAAAGTCTTCGTTGAGGAAAGGTTTGAGTTTGTATTATGACCAGTTGAAAAATATTGAGTAGAGTTGCTTATATAATGTACCTTCATCTTATACATGATTAAACTAAACAATTGAGGAAGGTTCATCATAACTGGAAGATGTCTGAATGAAATTGAATTTCTTGAGTTTGTTTCTCGAACGATTTTTATTCCACTAATCTACACGCTCGTGATCAGTTTGATCTCATATATGTCCTAACTTGTGCTTGCAGAAGTACAAAAATTAGACACAGAAAGGTATTCCGACAGGAATTTGCAAGCAACAAAGGCCAAGCCACCGCTCTGGCACTTCATAAAGTTGGATACTGATTATATTCCTGCCGAACTTGCTATTAGAGGTTTACGATTACATCTATTTTGAGAATAATTAACAGTCTCAAGAGAACATATATGTCATTAAGTTATTATCTCATTGCGCCTTCATATCTTGTTGTCATGAATGGAAACAGGCGAGATGGAGAAATAAGTCGTTAAAAGAGTACGATGGAACCCAGACTCAGGTATACAAACAAATTATATTCTTATTTAAATGGTTATATTGATGAGACATTCTAAGGAGAATTGGGTCATTTAATTTCTATTTCGATTGTTAGCAAAAGCCAGATCAATTATTGGTGATTTGAAGTATTTTAAATTCTTGTTCTGTAGTGTTCAGCGGTGGTTATGGGTTGTCATTTAAGTTTGGAAAATAGCTGTGTTTGCACAAAGTATTGGGATGAATAATACAATATATCTTCAATGCAGATACCTGTTTTAAGGTTCTTTAATTTCAGTAATGTCTCAAATTTTTTTTGGGAAGTTAAGAAAAAGAAAAAGACAAAAGCATGTGTAATTGAAGTTAATTTGTATTCATAATGAGTTATTTATACATTAATCTTATGAGTTGATGGACGTGTTCAAATGACAGACTCGAAGATGGATCTCTTTGAGAAGCTCGAACAGAAATATGAAGTAAAAAAATTCCCACCTTCCAAATAATACTTTATTCTTAGCTTTTTTAAATTATTTTGTTTGAAGCAAATTTTTACTTGATTATTTTTTTTATCTCTTCAAATTAAAAAAATGTACAGGGCCAAGAAGGAAAGGAAAAGAAGGAAAAAGAAAATGAAAACGAGGAAGAATATAATGAAGAAGATGAAGAGGAAGAAGGGGAATACTCTGATGATGGTGATTACGGGCAGGTAAGCTACAAACTTCTGATGTTCAATTGCACACATTTCAATCTACTTTTTTTTTCCCTTCATGTTTACGATTTTTGTACGAGTAAATATCCCTTTGTTCTTCTGTTATTTCATATTTCAAGGCTTTCATCTAAAATGAATCATACAGGATTTAAATGACGAGTTAACGGAAATTTACCCCCTTGTGATATGCATAATTTTCGATTTACCCCTTTGTGATTTGAAAAAGAGCGTTCAACCCCCCACCCCCCCCCCACCCACCAAAACCCCGAGTCCTTATAAAAGTTTCATATTGCCTCCCTGACATCTTTAAACTTAAAAAAGATAAGAATTGACAAACTACCTCCTATATGTGGCATTTTACCCCCTTATGTTATGATAAATGTTGCACTTTACCCATATTTATGATAAATCGCACTTTACCCCCTGTGTTATAATAAATGTTGCACATTACCCCCATGTGTTACAAAAACACTTTCATGCGCACTCTTCCGTTGAAGGAGGTAAATTGCTCCATTAAAATTTTCACGGGGGGTTAAAGTGCTCTTATTCAAATTGCATGGGGATAAATTGCACATTATGAATATCACATGGAGATAAATTGGCATTAGCTCTTTAAATGACTTATATTGTAAAATCAAAATATTCAAGTTCCCATTGATATTCTGAATATTTTCCCAGGTGAAGATATCATGGTTACACGGCTATTAATATTTTTGCAATTTTGCAGGGTGAAGATTTTGACGATGATGAAGATGATTACAATATGGCAGATGATGACAATGGTATGTTAAATGCGGCCCATGCTTTCTGCATTAGCAGTTCATTTTTCTTTTTTTTTTCCTTAAGCCTATGTTTGGTTTATGGATTTAAGTGAGTAAAATGATACTTAAAATGCAAAAGAACAAAAAATGAAACTCAATGTATCGTTGGATGCAAGATAAACCATTTTTCTTAGCGTTTTACTCACTGAAATTCATGAATCAAACACAGCCTAAAGGATCATCGATTTTGTAGATGTTTGACATTCCATTGGAAATTGATGATAAATTTTTGATTTGCAGAGGGGCCATATTATTGAGGTTTTATGCTGGGAATTTCCCTCCAACCTGATTCGACTCCGGTCGAGTTTCGCACCAAGTTCTCTCTTACTCTCTCTTTTTAGAGCAAGCCATGAGAGCTTTTAGAATCAAGTCAAAACTTTGTCTTGGTTGATTTTTTTTGGTGTTCAACCTCCTAAATTTACTAGAATTATTTAGATCTAAAAAATTTATATAAAGTAATACACTAGCTTACAATTTGTAATTTAACTGCACATAAAACTCATTAAAATCGTGAATTTATTAATAAAATAGTAGAATAAGCTTTCATTTTTTTATTTCACTTGGCAAGATTATTCTTTGAAATTTATTGGATACAGACTGTTTCAAAAAAGGGGTCGTGCTATAAACTAGCAATCCATGTAATATTTCTATTTCTGTTTTTTGTGATGGGGATTCTCTTGTAAGCTGGTTTAATTTTTCGTATTATTTTGTAGTAAAGAATTCTAGTCTTAATTATCAAAAAAAGAAACTTATTTTTTTGTTTGTCCATTTTGTCAAGAAAACTAATACTAAAACTGTTAAGAAAGAAAAAAACTACAAAGTACAAACGAATAAGGAAGTAGATCTCATGGTTTACGAACTTTGGACCTTGTTCATATTATTACATCACCCAAACCAATGAGTCAATGTACATGTCAAGAAAACTAATTAATACTATTAAAAAAGATTAATAACTAACATGGAGCTCCCTGAGATTAGGTGTAATTATCGTCCAATCCCCTTCGACAATCATGAATTAACTACAAGATAATGCACTTTCTGTAAGGACAAAATTTGTTAAGATATGTGCCTTATTCGTTACAAAAACTTTCTGTAAAGATAGTTTTTGTCGCCTTTTCTCGTCCCAAAAACCTGGTCGCTAGAAGTTATTGTAACGAATATTGTTCGCTCGTTACAAGTGCATTTGAAAGGCAAAAGAATTTCCCTACAATATGTCTACAATTAGTAAGGAAATTGTCCTCACAAAAGTTAGCAACCATCCTTACAAAATATGCTTGTCCTTACAAACAGTTGAATTTGCAATATTCTTTATTGAATCGTTTTAGTAATAATTTCGTTATAAATAATAATTTAGGACAAATTGATGTCCTCACAAATAACTAAATTTACAAGATTCTTTAATTCCAATATATATATATATATATTAATATAAACTACATTACATTTAAATTTATTACAAGTTTCAAAAAGTAATATGTAAAATAATATTTTATTAGCATAACTCAAAGATATAATACAGAGTTATTACAAAAAATCACTTGGGATAATCTCAATCTATATATTAAGTAGCTCAAATAAGATAATATATACTGCAATTACAGAGTTTCCCAACAACAAAATATATGTAAGAAAAGTGCACGAAAAGTGCACATATAAAAACGTATTTTTTGGTTTGTTCATTTTGTCAAGAAAACTAATACCATAACTGTCAAGAAAGAAAAAAAACTACAAAGTATAAACGAATAAGGAAGTAGATCTCATGGTTTACGAACTTTGGACCTTGTTCATATTATTACATCACCCAAACCAATGAGCCAATGTACTTATTATGTAAAGAAAACTAATTAATACTATTAAAAAAGAATAATAACTAACAGGGAGCTCCTTGAGGTTGGGTGTAATTATCGTCCAATCCCCTTTGACTATCATGAATTAATTACAAGATAATGCACTTTCTGTAAGGACAAAATCAGGGGCGGAACTAGAGGGTTTCCATTGGGGGGGGAGGGGGCGAGATTTTTTAAATAGCAAACTCGTTATTATTTTATGCCGTGATAAAATGAAATAAAGTAATGATGTCTTTTTATTCAATAAAAGGTGAAAAAATATAGTGCTAATTTTTTTTAAGAATCCATTTAACAAATTATTTAAGGAATTAATCAAACATAGAAGCATTTTATAACATAAATTCAATTATGTGAAGAAAAAAAATTCTATAAAAGTACCAAAATTAACACTAAAATTCCTCTTTTTTTTTACCGCTTTTATTGTTCTTGAGTTTTTACCGCTTTTATTGTTCTTGAGTGCAATTATGAAAATTAAATATTTTTATCATACTATATTTACATTTTCAATTCAAGGTAATATGTTAGTCTAGCCAAAAAACATTTATAAGAAAGAAACAATTAAAAGAATGAAAAATTAATCTAGCATAAAACATTTAAAAGAAACAAAAATAGCATAAACCATATAATACAGTAGAAGGAAAATAGCAAAACATATTAAAAATAAATAGTAAAACATATTAAAAATAACGGAAGTGACTATCATGCATCAAACCTGAACCAACTTGGCACTACTGCAATACACTAGCCATTGGACCATTATCTCTTCTTTATCAATATTTACAATAATATTTCATATATAAACTTAATACGGATTATTGCCCTCCCCCCCACCCCCCCACCCCCCCCCCCCCACCACCTTAGGCGGTCCGCTCCTGGACAAAATTTGTTACAAATGTGCTTTATTCGTTACAAAAACTTTATGTAAAGACAGTTTTCGTCGCCTTTTCTCGTCCCAAAAACTTGGTCGCTTGAAGTTATTGTAACGAATATTGTTCGCTCGTTACAAGTGCATTTGTAACGCAAAAGAATTTCCCTGCAGTATGTCTACAATTAGTAAGGAAATTGTTCTCACAAGAGCTAGCAACCATCCTTACAAAATATGCTTGTCCTTACAAATAATTGAATTTGCAATATTCTTTATTGAATAGTTTTAGTAATAATTTCATTACAAATAATAATTTAGGACAAATTGATATCCTCACAAATAACCAAATTTATAATATTCTTTAATTTCAATATATATATATATATATATATATATATATATAAACTACATTTCAATTAAATTTATTACAAGTTACAAAAACTAATATGTAAAATAAAATTTTATTAGCATAACTCAAATATACAGAGTTATTACAAAAAAATCACTTGGGATAATCTCAATCTATATATTAAGTAGCTCAAATAAGATAATATACACTGCAATTACAGAGTTTCCCAGCAACAAAATATATTTAAGAAAAGTGTACGAAAAGTGCACATATAAAAAACTTATTTTTTGGTTTGTCCATTTTGTCAAGAAAACTAGGATTTTTCTAGGGTGCGGGCATGTGAATTATGCCCTCACATGCGGGAAGCCTCATCATGCCGTTCATTTGGCTCAGGTTGATCTGGATCGTTGATTAGTTAACTTGGTCAAAATGAATTTGTAACTATTCACTTAAATTACAATATACCTAATTTAACCTTTCAATTAATTTTCTTCTAAAAAAGAAAATCGGCCATTATATAAAATGACCACTTTACCCCCGATATTATTAATTGACTTTGACAATTTTGCAAATTGACCCCTATGTTTCGCGATTTTACGAATTGAATTATTTTGCTTCTAAAAAAATATAAGAAAGTCTTCTTTCATATAAAAGACCGCTTTACCCTCAATTTTGATATTAATTGACTTTGACAATTTTGCAAATTGACCCCTATGTTCCACGATTTTACGAATTGAATTATTTTGCTTCTAAAAAAATATAAAAAACCTCCTTTCATATAAAAAGACCGCTTTACCCCCAATTTTGGTAATAATTGACTTTGACAATTTTGCAAATTGACCCCTATATTTTGCGATTTTACGAATTGAATTATTTTGCTTCTAAAAAAATATAAAAAAACTGCCTTTCATATAAAAAGACCGCTTTACCCCCAAATTTTGATAATAATTGACTTTGATAATTTTGCAAATTGACCCCTATGTTCCGCGATATTACGAATTGAATTATTTTGCTTCTAAAAAAATATAAAAAACCGCCTTTCATATAAAAAAACCGCTTTAGAAAAAAATATGGAAAAGATGAAGATAGTACCCAAAATATAGGCAAAGGCAAATGGACCAAGAACCACTTTTACATAAGGAGCCATAGCCATTTTTTACTGTTTAATAGAATCCCAAGTCGGTACTTTTATCAAACACTACAGAACATTAGCAACATATAAGGTTGCATTGTTCTCCCAAACCAGATTAAGGTTAAAAATAAGGATTTGATATTGACTACCTCAGAGACATTCAGTACAATGGTGTCAAAATTCAAAACTAAAATTATTCAGAAGAAGACCATGAAAATCTGAAGTCGAAGTGCAGAGGACAATAGACCATCAATCAACAATACAAAAATAATCAAGTAACTAACTGCAGGAGAAGAACAAGATAAAACAAAAGTTCAAGCAAGCACATTTGAGTTAGAATTTCAAGACTGAACATATCAGAAGACTAAATCAACTTAACATGAAATTATTTGCTATATACTATGAAATCCAACCCCAATATTCAACATCCAAGAATTTAATCACAATTCTGTAATTCATGCTCTTATTTATCAAGATTTCCCTAAATGAAATTCCACTTCGGTTCAATGATAGAGTCGGAACAAGTCAAAGACAACTTTATAACAAAACTAATCGCACAATAAAAAAACCCAAGGTAAATTAATCGAAGTTATCAACAATAAAAGAGTCAAATTAACTAAAAAAATATCCCAGAAAAGAAGTTAACATGCCAATATCTCCAAAAATTTAAAAATAATACCAATACAAGACGGAAATAGAAGTAAAATATTTGAGCTCAATTTAAACCGACGGGACTGCATAAATTTGAAGGGACGTCCTTTTATATGAATCATATAACTCAAGCATCCCGTGCTTGCCCCCGTCTTTCTTTATTTCGTGCATTGTGGGCATGGTCCTCCTCTTCATCAATAGACAGCTCTTCCTCTTGATCTCCTTGCGGCTGCGGTGGTAGATTTATTCGCCTAGGAAGAGGAGGTTGCTGAAGAGCGTTGAATCGGTCATCTCTAAGTACCGCAATGAACATTGTATGCCTATCACTCATGGCATAGACGAATCGAGCCAACTATCTTGCTTGTCACTTATGTTTTGGACGAGCTGAGTCAAATCACGAATCTCATCCCGGATATCCGTCTGTTCCTGTGTTCTTGGCATTCTTGGCTGCATTTCCACTTGCTCACCTTGTTGATCGCCTTGAACCTGTTGACCTTCTTGACCCTCTTGATCTGGCTCACTGAATGAGTAGACTTTACCGGTGTAAGGACTCATGTATTCTAGCTTCAATGTCTTGCAGAGAGTATGGGTGTTGATCGAGCCAGTCAACTTAGTTTCTTCGCTAATCTCCCCAAAGTCGACCCCGGCATTTCTACACAAGCCATCAATGAGGTGCGGAAACACGAAGCTTCTAATGTTAGCTTTCTTTCTTGAAATTATTTCCTCAAGCACTTCATTTATAATCCGACTAACATTTATTGTAAGCCCTCGGGTGAGTGCATATAGAAAGGCGATGCGATTCTCACCGTAAAAGGTGTTGTATTTAGCTGGACGGAAGTGAGCTAGCAAGACCAAGGACCAAGCTTTCGCTTCTTGAGTCAAGGGGTTATGTGCAACCTTCGGAATACCTTCAACAACGGTTCTGGGCAAAGTGATGGACTCTTTCATTTCATCCATAGTTATATCATCGTCGTTGAATAATTCTTCGAGCTCATCATCCCGATTCGCAGGCCATTCGATCTTGTAGTAGGCATTAATAGTGTCCGGATCGAATTTGACCTCCCTGCCCCTCACACTTATGGCTTTGTCATATATATTCCAACCGGCGTTAGCATAAAATTCCCTAACAACTTCGCCGACGAAAGTCTCACGAGGTGGATGTTTCAAGAATTCGGTCTTGCTTCAATCTGCTCATACATATACGGAAAGGCCTCCCTTTCATATGTAACAAATCTCTCGGAGACAAACGACCAACCTTTGTCCTCCGTATATGCATCCGAGGCCGGCTTAGATAAGAATCTGTAGGTGTCGTACTCCTCCTCGACTACCTTTTTATTCCCCTTTGCTTCCCTCTTCATCTTAGGAGGTTCACTAGAACTTGCTCCTTGCGATTTTTTTTTCATATTCGAACTTTGATCCCCCTTTATTTATTTCAAATGTGCAAGAATGTCCCCTCAAACTTAAGTCACAACCACACTACAACTTCCTCAAAACAATATCAATAGATATCCAAAACCAAAAGCTAACAAAGAAAACAAATTATTCTCACAGGCAATTTATCGAACACTTGGCATACCAAACCGAAAAATATCTCTATCAAGCAATGGACCATATCAATCCAATCCAACCAACAACAATCATGACAAACAAGTAGAGTTAAGCTATTTTTACCTCAATAATCGCCAAAATCTAACAATGCAATATAAATCGAGAACTTGGTGGGAATTTAGGTTTGTTTGAGGGTGGATTTTGGAGGTTAGGGATTGAATTTGTTGTGTGGATGTTGTTTAATTGGTGAGACGTGTGATTGTGGGACGAATTTTTCAAATTTGAAGAAGAAAATTTGTAATGTAATTTTTTTGAATGAGGGGGATTTGCGTAGAGGGTTTGGACGAGATGAAATTATGAGTTGAAGAAAGCATAAGTTGTTTACTTATGCTTCTTGTCTCGTCGCGGTGAGCTTGAACCTCGCTGTGGCGAGACGGGTTGTTTAGATTTTTAAACTGTTACACTCGCCGCGGCGAGTGTTACCCTCACCGCGGCGAGACACTGCCAAGTCCTCACCGCGATGAACCTTTGACTCGCCGCGGTGAACTCTCTGCCCATAGCTCACTGCTGCGAGACTAGTCATCGTCTCCGTAATTTGATATTTTTTCCATAATTTCAAAAAAAAATACAAGTCGGTCGTTATTTCGAAGAAATTGTCTATTAGATGGTTCTGTGAGACCAAGTCCTCGTTAATTTCATATTTTGTCCATAATTTCAAAAAAAATACGAGTCGATCGTTATTTCGAAAAAATTGTCTATTAGATGGTTATGTGAGACCAAGTCCTCCTTCATTTGATATTTTGTCCATAATTTCAAAAAAAAAAAAATACGAGTCGGTCGTTATTTCGAAGAAATTGTCTATTAGATGGTTCTATGAGACCAAGTCCTCCGTAATTTGATATTTTGTCCATCGGTCGTTATTTCGAAGAAATTGTCTATTATATGGTTATGTGAAACCAAGTCCTCCGTAATTTGACATTTTGTCCAAAAAAACGAGTCGGTCGTTATTTTGAAGAAATTGTCTATTAGATGGTTCTGTGAGACCAAGTCCTCCGTAATTTGATATTTTTTTCATAATTTCAAAAAAAATACGAGTCGGTCTTTATTTCGAAGAAATTGTCTATTAGATGGTTATGTGAGACCAAGTCCTCCGTAATTTGATATTTTGTCCATAATTTAAAAAAATACGAGTCGGTCGTTATTTCGAAGAAATTGTCTATTAGAAATTGAATTCGCAAGCTACAATAAAATAGGCTTCAATCCTCATAATTTTAAGAAATCATGCATATATGAAAATTTATATAAAAAAGAAATAAAATTTTGCCAATAACAATATTTATTAATCTAAAAGTAATACTACTAATACGAATGAGTTTGCATTTCAACAGTTTCAGAATTAATATAATTTAAAGTTCCTCATCACTTGGTCCACTACTCGGATACTCTTCTCCTCATTCAGATGTCACATCCGGTTCCTCATTTTCTTCCTCACCTTCCTTTAGTTCATCTTCACCCACGACTCCGTCGGCATGAATCTGCTCCACAATAGCATTTCTAGGTTGAGGTGGGTGGACTGCCGAAAAAATGATGTCTAGTTCCCCCCCAGTATATTTCACCTTGATTACGGTACCTCTTCACCCACCATTTGAATTGCATTTCCTGTTGCACGAAAATAAAATAAATACATCATTTCAATGTAGATAATTTTAATTTCTATCTGACACGTTAATAAAAACATTGGTGAATGAGTTACCTTAAGAAGCATTTCCCATACTTCGGCACTGGCTAGCAATCTGTTATCGTCCAATCTCCTTCGACTATCATGAGTTAATTACAAGATAATGCACTTTCTGTAAGGACAAAATTTGTTACAATATGTGCCTTATTCGTTACAAAAACTTCCTGTAAAGACAGTTTCCATCGCCTTTTTTTGTCCCAAAAACGTGATCGCTAGAAGTTATTGTAACGAATATTGTTCGCTCGTTACAAGTGCATTTGTAATGCAAAAAAATTTCCCTACAATATGTCTACAATTAGTAAGGAAATTGTCCTCACAAGAGTTAGTAACCATCCTTACAAAATATGCTTGTCCTTACAAACAAACAGTTGAATTTGCAATATTCTTTATTGAATAGTTTTAGTAATAATTTCGTTATAAATAATAATTTAGGACAAATTGATGTCCTCACAAATAACCAAATTAATAATATTCTTTAATTTCAATATATTTATATATGTATGTATATAACTACATTACAATTAAATTTATTACAAGTTACAAAAAGTAATATGTAAAAGAATATTTTATTAACATAACTCAAAGATATAATACAGAGTTATTACAAAAAAATCACTCGGGATAATCTCAATCTATATATTAAGTAACTCAAATAAGATAATATACACTGCAATTACAGAGTTTCCCAACCACAAAATATATATATATTAGAAAAGTGCATGAAAAGTGCACATATGAAAACTATTTTTTGGTTTGTCCATTTCGTCAAGAAATCTAATACCATAACTGTTAAGAAAGAAAAAAAAACTACAAAGTACAAACGAATAACGAAGTAGATCTCATGGACGAACTTTGGACCTTGTTCATATTATTACATCACCCAAGTCAATGAACCAATGTACTTATTATGTCAAGAAAACTAATTAATACTATTAAAAAAGACTAATAACTAAGAGGGAGCTCTCTGAGGTTAGGTGTAATTATCGTCCAATCCCCTTGGACTATCATTAACCAACTACAAGATAATGCACTTTCTGTAAGGACAAAATTTGTTACAATAAGTGCCTTATTCGTTACAAAAACTTTCTGTAAAGACAGTTTTCGTCGCATTTTCTCGTTCCAAAAACATGATCGCTAGAAGTTACTGTAACGAATATTGTTTGCTCATTACAAGTGCATTTGTACGCAAAAAAAAATTCCCTACAATATGTCTACAATTAGTAAGGAAATTGTCCTCACAAGAGCTAGCAACCATCCTTACAAAATATGCTTGTCCTTATAAATAGTTGAATTTGCAATATTCTTTATTAATTGAATAGTTTTAGTAATAATTTCGTTACAAATAATAATTTAGTACAAATTGATGTCCTCACATATAACCAAATTTATAATATGCTTTAATTTCAATATATATATATATATATATAAACTACATTACAAATTAAATTTATTACAAGTTACAAAAAGTAATATGTAAAAGAATATTTCATTAGCATAACTCAAAGATATAATACAGAGTTATTACAAAAAATCACTTGGTTTAATCTCAATCTATATATTAAGGAGCTCAAATAAGATAATATACACAATTACAAAGTTTCCCAACAACAAAATATATATAAGAAAAATGCACGAAAATGTTCACTTAATAAAACTGATATTTCCTTACTAATTTTGTGTACATTTAGTAATATGTCACGAAAACTGAAATTTCCTTACTAATTTCAGAAAAACAACATTTCAGTTTCTGTCAAGATTTCCGAAAAATCGTAATTTGCACTTTAGTCCAATATGTTCCAAAATTGTAGTTTTGGCCCAAAATGAATTATGCTAATTTACCCGAACACATAACATATCATAACAAGCATGAATCCATACTCAGAACACAACAAACAAATATACACATAGATTTTGAAGTGTGCAGGCCTTTTTTCGTATGAGAGTAATGAATTTGGCTCTGATACCATTTTTGGAATATTGCTCGATTGTCAAACAACAAAAATTGCGGAATTTAAAAATTTCGAACAAATCCCAAGCCTGGGAAAGATTCATCTATCTCATACGAAAGGGTTGAATCATAAATACAACAATTGTATTAATAAAGTGGTAATCGAAAATTACCTCACCACGTACATGGTGGTGGTTTTTTTTCGGTCTTCTCTTTGTTCACTAGAGCACTTCAAACGTCGTGCCTCTAGAGTGGTCCACACAAGAAGGATTGTAGCAACACCTCCAAGTCACAGACTTAGAACTAGAGCTTGAAGGTTTGTCAATGGAGAAAGAAGCTAGGAGATTAAGATCTAGATCCAGACTCAGGATCTTTGGCGTTTTGGTGTATCATAATATTTATGCTGAGACATAATTAATTAGAAAAACATTTGGACCTAGTGCACCTAATGTAGATCTGGAAAAATGGGCCAGAACCCAAGGCATAAGCCATGACCTGTTAATAATATTTACACTATATTTACACTATTTATTGGGTTAAATTGGGTTGGGCTGATTTTAAAGTGCAGGTTGAAAGTCAGAACTATGAGGCATCATATTATGCGGATGAAGAAGTTGGGAACAAAAATAAGTAATCGCGAAGAGGTTAACAAAAGTAGACTTAGTGTGAGTTCATGGGGTTCGTCAAAACTTTCTGGTTATTAGTATTATTTGTTTTCTCAGACACTTTTTGGTTATCTAGAGTTCAGAGTTTAATTGCCATTTTCAAAAGCGAGAGCTACTTCATGAACTTGCATATTTGATAAAACCTGAACCGAACTTACTGGATTTATTTTGTGCAGGGGTTGCATGGCAACAATGGGTATTTATTTTGTACTACAGAATTGCACAAAGCGGTCTTGGTGAAGAGTTGCCCAATGATGAGCCGCACGCAATGGTCAATCTTGACGAGGTAATATTGGTGTCCTCGGACCATCGGAATCTATTACTTTGCCGGGTGGTTGATATGAGTTGCTGATTATCTCAAAATCTAGATTCCCGTTTGAATGAATTCTGATTCTTTTGTCAGGAAACCTGACGCTTCAATTTTTTTTTGGGTAGAAATTGTTTATATTTAGCAATGCAATATATTGCGTGTCCTGATGTTTACAAGATTCTTTTGTTATGCTTTTTTAACATGTTAGCTTGCCTCTTTTTGGGTATCAACTGGAGTTTTGGCTGTTGAAGGCATTTTTGTTTTCATATTTTAGTTGTGATATAAAATTCTGATTCGTGGGCATAAAAAAAGAATTATTGAGAAAATTGAGAGAAGAATCATTTATTTCAAAAGTAGAAATGGTGTTTATCTTGCTAGCTTTTCTCAAACACGAATTTTTTTTTGATATGCCAAACAAACATGCCCAAAAAAGTCATGAACGCAACGACGGTATACGATGTGATGCAATTAATTTAACTTTTATTTACAACATAAAATTAAAATAAAGTAAAATATTATAATTTGTTATTATTGTGTTGCGCCATATCATTCCCAACCTTCATAATTTGATATAAAAATTAAATTCCTAGTCCCTGTCTCCCTGAATTTGGTCAGTTGGTTATGGGCCTTCTAGCCCAACATTACCTAAACCTAAAAAGGGCCCATATTCTATTTTAGCTTACGTGTTTACTGGGTCAAACCATTAGTGAGAGTGGGCCGTCTTTGTATGCAGAGTAAGTTACAATACGTTTTCTTTATTTGTTTTGGCTTAATTCCACTTTGTACCTTACAAATATGAGCATTTTCCATTTTGTACCCTAGAAAAAAATGTATCCCACTTTATATCCTACAAACCACTATTTCATTTCGTATTGCACCCTCAACCATTTTCAGCCCATTAAGTAGCCTGAGTAAGGATAAATCAGTTCATTCACATTATTAACTACCACAATTTTCCTTCAAAAACAATATATGGCAAAATTGTATATCACCATAATAACTTTAAAAAAAAGGCTGAAAAATAGAAAACAAGTTTTATGTGTACCATATTCTCAATTTCTCCTCTTTCTTCTTCAATCCAGTCAAGTGCCGTCTTTTTCTTTTATATGTTTGAAGAAAAATGTGTTGGGTGCTAAGAATAGAGAATGAATTGTGTTAACCATATTCTCAACTTCTCATCTTATTTACGTTGTGCATTTTCATTTTCATCAACAACGTAACTCTATTATACTTGTTTGTAGAATTAGTAATTAGGGATAATTAGGAATAACTACATGTACATCCTCAAAATTACTCTAGGTTAGTTTCAATAATTATATGTAAAAAGTGAAAAAGAAAAAGGCGGCACTGGACTTGACTTGAAGAAGAAAGATGAGAAATTGAGTAAACCCTAAGTCCCCGTAAGACTTGTTTTCTATTTTTCAGATTTTTTTAAAGTTATTATGGAGATATGTTATTTTACCCATATATTGTTTTTGGGGAAAAATTGGGGTGGTTAATAATGTGAATGAACGAATTTACCCTTACTCCGGCAACTAAAATGGGCTAAAAATGATTGAGGGTATAATCTGAAATAAAATAGTGGTTTATAAGGGGCAAAGTGAAATATCTTTTTTTGTAGGGTGTAAAGTGAAAAATGCTCCTATTTATAAGGTGCAAAGTAATATTAGCCTTTTTATTCTCTGTTTCAATAATTTAGAAGAACTCTTAAGTAATTGCCACTGATCATTTTGCAACTCTTTAATTGATCCATAAGTTAAATTTGTTAGCCTTTCATCAAAGATGTTGTTGGATACCGGAGGCAAAATTTTATTTTTGGCCCTCTGCAGTGGCTGCGTTTTAAAGTTGGTTATTTATTTTAGTGTTTCGACAATATAAGTCTTTTATTATGTGTGTGTCATCATTTTTTGTCCTTATCGCTGGGAAATATTAATTATTGCCAAAAATCATCAATATTTTTTCTTAATTGATCGGATCTTCTTTTTTGCCGTATATTATCAATTTATGCCTTATCTGACCAACAAATTTAACTTCAATCCAAAATTGCAAAATATTTTTCTTATTTGATCGGATTTTTTTTTCCAGATTTCGACTCTAAAATTTGCAAGTCCAAGTCACTTAATGGCCCTATTAACTTCAAATTTTGATGAAAAATGATTAAAGTTCCCCCTAGAAATCGACGATACATTTTTTACTTATAAAGAAATAAATAGGTCAAATTTGCAAAATAGATATTAGTTTGAAACACCATTACATGGTGGAACTTGAATTGGGGGTATAATATAGTGTATTTCATAGAAAATTATGACATTTTTTGATGTATAGAGAAACTTTGAGGCAAATGTGTAATTTGACATATTTATTTCTTATAAATATAAGACTAGCCAACACCCCGTGCTATGCATGGATTAAAAAAAAATTATTTCATACAACTAAAATATTAATTATTTTTATTTTCATAACTTTAAAGGATTGCAAAATAGTTCTATCTATCTAGATCATAAGATCCACATGAATATATTTTTGGATCTGAATTATAAATTCATATTTTATTCAATTACTTCAGCATAACTATTTAGAAGGTTATTTCATGTCATTATAAGTTTTTCATAGGTTAGTCTCAATCTTAATCATCTTCAAATAATTTGTAATTTATTGCAAAACTCTTTAAAGTCGTGAATTTATTAATAAGATAGTAGAATAAGCTTTCATATTTTTTATTTCCCTTAGCAAGATTATTCTTTGAAGTTTATTTAAACGGACTATTTCAAAAAACGTGGTCGTGCAATAAACTAAGTAGCAATCCATGTAATGTTTTTATTTCTGTTTTTTATGACAGGGATCTCCTCGTAAGTTGGTTTATTTTTCGGGTAATTTTTTAGTAAAAAATTTTTTATTATAAAAATATAAAAATTGTCATAATCTTTGTCTCTGATTTTTCTAGTTCAATCCATGTGGGATCGAACCTAGGCCCACAAAGGTTATAGAGAACAAGCTGGGATTGCTTTTATGATGGAGGATTTCCATTTTTTTATTTTGTTGTACCCTTCCCTTAATTTGGTGATATGGAGTCTAAAAAAAAAAAAAAAAAAAAAACTTATTTTTCGGTTTGTCTATTTTGTCAGGAAAATTAATACTATAACTGTTAAGAAAAAAAATATCTACAAACGAATAAGGAAGTAGATCTCATGGTTTACAAACTTTGGACCTTGTTCATATGATTACATCACTCAAACCAATGAGCCAATGTACTTATTATGTTAAGAAACTAATTAATACTATTAAAAAAGACTAATAACGAACATGAAGCTCCCCTGAGGTTAGGTGTAATTATCGTCCAATTTCCTTCGACTATCATAATTACAGGGACCTCCTATAAGGTTTCAAAAGAATTACATTCGTTAGGGTTCCATTTGTTTTTGCTGACGTCATCGCCAATTTTTTATTGAACTTCCTATTTTACCCTTAGGGTTACTGTAGCTATTTTGATGGACAATTATGTCATTGTTATGTTTAATTAATATGAGGGTTTTCTTCGAAATTATAAGCATAAGTATGGTTCAAATGTTACAAATTTACATGAAATTTATAATTAGTTTATTGGTGTATGTATATTCTTAAATAAAAATATAATAACACATCAATATTTTTTCATAATGCTTTTACAATTAAAGTACAAGGAAAAAAAATTATGATTAATTATAAGAAAAACATTTTATAACATAAATAAAAATATAAATATATTCAACTTTCACATTTAATCAGTAATTTTAATAATTTAAAAATAAATTAATAATTTAAATACAATGATAAATGAATGAATTACATTTAATCAAGAGAAAAAAAATTGAACATAAATTATTAGACATTATAAAAATGCTCACATGTTTTTGTCCAAAAAGTAAATATTCATTCAAATACACGATTTAGTAAAATAGTTATAATAAAATGATAAATATTATATCAATAAAGAAATTAATATATATTATTTTAAAAACAAATTAATACTTGAGTAATAATCTATTAATCATGCTTACTTTGAATACGACATTTGATTTACCCGTGGAGTATTTGCTTTGATGTTAAATTGATGAATGTCTCCCCTTGTTATTATATTGCATCAATTTTGTGGTTCACTAATAGTAGTGCGTAATAGAAAATGATTGAGGGTGAGTTTGACCTAGGGATTCGAAAATCAATTATAGGAGAATTAATTTTATTAAAATGGATTTTAACAATAATTGATTATGATAAAATTCAATTATAAAATAATTACTTTTGGATAATAGCTTTGCAAAAGTAACACTTTAGTTACTTCTAATATAAGTTGATTTTTATCTTCTGAAGAT
This sequence comes from Penstemon eatonii, assembly GCA_038501285.1. Taxonomy (NCBI): domain Eukaryota; kingdom Viridiplantae; phylum Streptophyta; class Magnoliopsida; order Lamiales; family Plantaginaceae; genus Penstemon; species Penstemon eatonii. The sequence goes on along the minus strand of CM076715.1, from coordinate 27,564,001 downwards.
TCCAAAAGTGATTATGATAGTGAGGGCCAAACACCATTAATATCACGATTGACTAAAATCAATTTCTATAATTGGGGCCAAACACTTCATAAATCACAATAAATGTCTAGAAGTGTTTTTCAGAGCTCCCACCGCCGCGCCAAACTCACCCTGAATTTAGTTAAATATGCTTATTTGGTATTTGTTTGAATATGTTTATCAAAAACTTCAATTTGATTTCTTGTAATCTATATTATATTATACCTTATAAGTAGCGATGGAGGTTGCTACAGTGCAACCCCATTTCTTTTCCCTTTTTTTTAATTGTTCTATTGCTAAAACGACGTCGTTTTGAGCAATTTTCGATGATTTTGTGCTTCATCAGTTTTTCTTTTTCCTTTTCATTTGATGGCTCAAGTGATGGTCCGTATATGCTTGTGGGCCATTTGCTTTAAACCTTTTCTTTTCCGTTCTTACAAAAATCAATTAATTAATTTCCCTCTTCATCTATCTCTCCCCTTCTACGTTTCCTCTCACATATCCAGCCTTCACCCTAAATCTTTCTCACCTCCAATCTCTTTCTTCCCTACATTAATTATTGGTTCCAATTTTGTTTATTCTCTCACCTCCTAAAGATCTAACTCTTGATTTGATTTTAATTGTTCGATTTTGTTTATTCTCTTCCTCTACCTTTTCGCAAAACCAGTGTTCTATTTCTTAAGGAACCGAAAATCACAGGCTCGACATCTACGTGTGTGTACAAGTAAAAATTATATTGGCTGTTTAGATTAATTGCACTCTTCGAATCTTTGTTTGTATTTCATTTTCCATGACTCCCTTTTCAAATATCTGGGATATCTTCAATTGATTAATTTTTTTATTTTATTTTTTAAAATTATTTTAGGGATGCCTAAGGAAGAAACAGTGTGACTTTTGGTCCTCTATGGTTTGGGTTGCCCCTTTTTCTTGTCCACGCTCTACTGTATGTTAAACTCAAAACCTTCATAAGTATTGTTCATTCATTTTTATAGGAATAAAAAATATAAATTTTTTGTTTGGATTCTAGATTTTTTTCTTTTTTAATAATATAAACCTGTTTTATTTGTTGAATGGGCTAAGCTACTTGGAGGCCTTGCAGTTCGGAGGTATAGATTTCTCATTTCGTTCATTCCGTTTTTTGTTATTATGACTTGTTGCAATGTATCGTTCCATGATTGGTAAAGTTTTGTGATGCGAAATCATCTTTGAATTGTAAGAATTCTTCACTGAAATAGGTTTCGATTTTCGATTCAGGTAGGGATGCTATATCAACTCCTGGCTTAACCACTAACAAACCCACACAGCAAGATTTATGATGCCCTTTCTCATCCGGAACTATAGCCCTGTATATTCAGTGTCCTTTTCATGGTTTTTGTAAACTCCACTCACATGAAAATGATTCCCAATCGTATAAAAATGACCAACTTATATCTGAAACCAAGTTTCGAGGCAATTTTTTGCCAGAGATAAAGATTATGATATTATGAAATAAAAAAAATGGATTTCCAATTTCTTACACTTATTATAAATATATATAGAGAATCCGATGCCGTGTAGGAAAATACAAGGATTTTGGGTATGATTTTGTTAAAATCTAAAAGACACGTATAGGATTCCTAATATAAGACACCAAGACCCTTCATGATGATACTTAAAACTTTGATACGTAGGTGCTCGACAGTTCTTTTATCCTTGGTTATGCAAAGAGTCTTTCGTGGACTTAAGGATGTGAAAACTCCGTTATGTGCAGCAGGTAAGCATTCTAACATCCTTAAAAGGTATTTCAAGATAATGAATGATATGTCTTCTTTATATAATCAGTTGAATGAGATGAGTACTATTATTGTTTAGAGATTTAACAAATATGGTTTTGGACATAATGTTCATGTTTTATCAAATTATTTTAAATAATAAGTATTTTTGTATCTTAGTTGAGAGTTATTTGCAATTTAATGTCTACAAAAATACATGGAAGTATTTTAGTTGAGTTTAATTTATTTGTGGCATCCCTATACTGATATAATTACTATAGAATGGGTAACTGGTGAATAAGACCTTCCATACATTGTTTTTGGGAGCATTATATATGTACTATATTGTAGCAAAACTTTCTTTTACAAAATTGTAGCATTTTCTCCCTTTAAATGCAGAAGATAAATTCAGAGGGTAGAATTGTAAAGCATATAGGGCACAAAATAATAATGAAGAAAAATTATAACATGACTATTTCCTTACGGATGAAGGATTGGAGAGAGCAGGGAGAGTTAAAAAGTGTGCCATGTACAACTGATAACCAAACTTTTTTACTGCCTTCAATTATTATAAATTTTTCTCTACATAATTGCATAATACTTGTAATGATTTTGCCAAACCGCTGAGGATTATTCGGGATATGTCAAAGGTAGAAGATGCATATGATCACATATCACAAATTAGCTACTTACACACTCATGAGCTAGAAAGGGAATATGGAAACAACTGAGATTTAAGAAGAAAAGAAAGTGAATTGTCAATCTTCAAAATTTTCTGGAATTACAATGGCTTATTTATTTCTACTAAATGACATGATCTATTTTGAAGATTAAATATTTAGACTTGTGATTTATTGAAATGAATTATCAAAATTTTGGACACAATTATCAGTACTTTGTGAATTCAGTAAATAGCTATTACACTGACAAGTTCAACATCCTACAAGAAATAACAGATGAGGTTGATACAAGATTGAGTGCCGAATAAGAAAATTAATGTATGTAACATTAGACAAACAAATTTTGTATTGCATCTTATAATATAATAGAATAATTGTCTTGTGGAAGGTATGGTGAGAGAGAAGGCACTACAAGCTCATACCAGTAGAATGGGAAGTTCATTTTTTGGCAGATATCATATCAAACTCGTTGAAACCCAAACTTTTAACTTGACCTTTAAATGTTTTTGCATAGGCGAAACATATAGAATACACAAAATGAATCATAACCACAAACTTTTTCCCCTTTAACAAAAGATGGAACTTGATGATAGGTCTTTCCTGAAATTAGATTAATAGAAAAGTTAGTAAATATTGATACCGATGCGTACACAATTATATAAGAATGCAAGTGATAAAGTTGTAATTCATATTAAAAAAAATATGCTTAATTTTAAATGAAGGTATTCATAGCTACAAAGTCAGTAAGGATGATTGGATTTTTTTTCTTCTCTATGTACATATATAGTCTAAGATGAATATGATTTTGAGAAATATAGACATAACCAATAAATAGTATTAGGAAATCAAAAGTACCATTGACATAATCAAGAAAGTAATGAAAGAAAATCAAACCATAGCAAAATCAAACAATAGCAAGATGCATGAAAGAAATTTTTACATACACACGTTTAGGGAGTGATGGGTTTATATATGTACATAGGCCCAATTTTACTCTGCAGCTAGGGGTGTTCACTGTTCATCAAAACCGTGAAACCGCCCTAATGGATTGACCCAACATGGTCTTCTCGAAAAAAAAACTGCAAGTTACTATCGTGCTTGAGTTTATATTATTATTAAAAATCGCATACACCGCATCCGACCGCATTATATATATAAATAAGAAATTATATGAATTGTAATCTATTGTTTACATATATATGTATATATACTATTAACTTAATATATTACCTCCAAAGCTCAATATATCCCCTAAGAACTTGATTGCTCGACACAATTTATTATCAGTCCTTAATTTAAATTTTATTTGAACGACAACCACCAACATCAACTTTGATTATCAAGAAACTTTCTATTTTTTTATAGCTTGGAAAACTCCTTTTCAGTTCGGAAAACTTTGATAGAGTAACATAGTTCATGTCGTTCCAAAGTATAATTCACATATACCAGTTTCGTTCATTAGTGAAAATACAAAAACAAAATATATAGTGATAATTAATTTGTGCATTTAATTAATCAAATAATAAAAATCTAAAGTCGAAAAAGTTAAGACCGCAAAATCCGCCCCAACCCGAATGGACCGTAAAATACAATCTCAAGACTTGTTAGGTTGAGTTTGAGCAATATTACTAAAAAATCGCAAATATTGAATTGAATTTGAACGGGTATAAAGCTCTATACTATGATCATAAAACTCAACAATATTAAAGTTTTACCCACTTACAGTTTTCCTCACAAAGCCCAATTGATAAATCTAAATATATTAACAACATAGTATTCATTTACTATGTCAGTTTCAAGTGTCACCATGGATATGTATTACACAGTTGCTTTCCACGTTAATATATAGATTGGATTAGTCATACCACTAGCTCTAACTTGTCATCTCCCCTAAAAAAAAAAAAAGCTCTAACTTGTCATCTCCCCTACTGCTGGGCACCAAGCACCGCGCCTTGCACGGTGCTCTTAACCTAGTATAGTATAAATAGCAACAGGCATGTGTGGCCTGTAATTTAGATTTTCCTTATACATAACAAAGCAACCCAAAATTGTCATGGATTTGGGTAAGATATTTTTATTTTAATTTTTCAAGGGTTTAATCCTTTTACGTCGGACATATTAAGTGGGGACCTTTCTCAACAGGAATTCGAACAAAGGTTTGCTACTTCGCAATTAATACTTATTTGGATGACTGAATATATATATTTTTGCAAGTATTTTAATTATAATCCCGGTGTAAAATGAAAGTTAATCCAAGTGTACTACTTGTATTAACATCCAAAATTGCAATGGATTTGGGTAGAACATATCGATTTGGGTGACTGAATAATTTTTTGTAAGTATTTTAATCATAATCTCGGGATAAAACGGAAATAACCTAAGTGTGGTATAATGATTAAGAAAAGATCTAAACCTTTATTAAATTTCTTTTTACTGAAATTTAATTAAAAATCTAAGATACCAGTTAAATAAGGAGCTAATGATAATTTACTCTCTTGTGATTTGTAGAATGTTTAATATACCCCTTGTAATTTGAAAAAGAGCATTTTCCCCCCTCCTTGAAAATTTTAAAGGAGCAATTTATCTTCTTTAACTGGAGAGTGTAAAACACTCGTTGAAATAGAGAATGAACATGAAGAATATTTTTGTAATATAGGGGTTAAAATGCAATATATATCATAACGAAAGGTAAAGTGCATCATTTATCATAACACATGGTAAAGTACAACATATAAGAGGGCTAGTTTGATCAATTCGTATCTTTTTTAAATTTAAAAATAGCAGGAAGATAGTGCAAAACTTTTATAAGATCACAGGGGATAAATTGCTCCTTTTAAATCACGGAAAGAGTAAATTAAACAATACACATATAACAACGAGTAAAATTCCCATTAACTCGTTAACTAATTTACAGCATAATTTGATAGCCATCCTTTTGTCACATCTCTTTATATTGTTCTATACTTGCTCAAGATTAGATAATATAAATGGAGCAATTCTTTAACATTTCGATTTCTTGTTTGCTTTAAATTTTTACCCTTAGCAATACATTTTCTTGGAAATTCCCAAGAAAGAACATAGTCTTCTTAATCAACATTTTTTACGACAATCCAGTCAAGTTCAAATACAAGAGATCGATGTCCACAATATATGACAATTGAGAGAGGCTCGTAGCAGCCGCGATTAGGTGTGGGGAGCTTTGGCAACTCTGTAATTATTCATAAATTGTGAATAGAATCAATTGATTATTAAGTGTGTGTAGTGCGTGTCTTGATGAAGTAAGGAAATTTTATTATTAGGATAAACACCACTAATGGTCCTCTTTATTATTAACGTTTTACATAGTGATTCTTTTGTGTTTTTTATTCTACGTTAGTCCCCAATATGAATTATTTGTTTCACTCTGGTCATTTACAAGGAATCTTTTACTTATAGTGTTACACTTTAGTCCCTCATAATTTTTTTGCATCAATTTAGTCCCTTATAAAATAGTTTCTTTATCATTTTAGTCCCTTATAAAACTGTTTTGACACTTTAGTTCATCTTGGACTTCTTGAAAATGACACAAGTGAAAAAAATAATTCATAATGGGGATCGCTATGTAAGAAGTTAATGATAAGGACCATTATTGATGTTTACCCTTAGTATTATATAAAAACTGAATTGTATAGTAATCGAACCCTAATCCCTACTACTTATACAAGGAGCAATAGACAAAAATACCCCCTATGATTTGTCTAATTCCCAAAAAAAACCCCTGTGTTATTTCAACTCCCAAAAATTCCTCTGTGTTTGGTTTTAAATACCACACTTAATCCAAGTATAATTTTACTTTTGACTTTTGGAGAAATGACAAGATTACCCCTATGTGTTTGTTTTTTATTAAATTCATTTTTTTTTAAAAAAATTAAGTATATACTACTTGGGTCGAGTGTGGTATTTAAAACCAAACACGGGGGATTTTGGAGGGATTTAAAATGACACAAGAGGATTTTTGGGAGTTAGATAAAACATATGGGGTGTTTTTGTCTTTCGATGTCAGGGGTAAAATTATCATATCAAAAGCAAAATATGAATAAAACTTGTAATTTTGACGTTTGAAACACACTCTCTTTTATAGGGGATGTAATCGACATTTACTTGAGATCACAGGGAAATTTTTAAGAGTTTAAATAACACAATTTTTTTTTTGGGAGTTAGACAAAGCATATGGAATGTTTTTGTCTTTTGCTCCTTATACAAGACTAAAGGCTGTGTAAAATAACTAAAACTAACCGACTAATTTTACATAGAAAGAGCACTTTCTCTTATAATAAGATACAAAGAATAAATAAATAAAAAAGAGAAATAAAATAGAACTATAATCCCTAATCCCTAATTCTTCCAGATTTCTTCAATTCCTCCAATATTGTCATCAGATTTCAGTTATGCTTGTTATTTGCTAGCCTTCATTTGCCAATTGCCAATCTAAAACCCTAAACACCTAAAAGTAACGATTTAAATAAAAAATTCTCTCTCATCTATTATCTCCGGCTAGCTTCACCGCCGCCGCCGCCGCCGCCACCTTTTCGTTCAGATTCAAAGGTTCGATCTCCTCTTTTTTTAATTTATGTTTCCTTCGTTTAAACACAGATTTGTGTGAATGTAGGCATTTCCTTTATATGTGGTAATAATTTTTTGTTGATTGATGATTTTTTAGTATTTTATTTTGTTGTTTTTCCCCCTCTCCTCTATCTGTAAGTCTTTCTTTCTCTTTCGCTGCTATGCATACATTCATTCCATTTATATGTGTATGTAGCTGATTAATCGTTATCATTTTTTTTTTAGTTTTACGGTTTTGTTGTTCGTAAAATTTAGTTAATAAAACTATTGAATTTCCAGAAATGAGCTCTGTTGTTAGAGAGAAGCATATCCGTACTGCCAGGAGGGCCCGATCGGGAAAGCTCGAACCCGATAATCCCACCGTCACTCATAACACCAACGGTGATGTGAAGAAATCTGTGAAGGTGAATTCTAAAAATTCTAGTATGGGTTTGAATGCTTTGAACCAGAACCTGAATTCCATGCTAAACCCGAACCCAAATTTGAATTCCGGGTTTGATGAAAGTGGGTGTGGGTACTGCACTGAGGAACAGTTGGAGGAGATACTCCTCAAGAATTTGGAGTTTTTGTATAACGAGGCTATAAAGAAGCTTGTGTCGTTGGGATACGATGATGACGTGGCTTTGAAGGCCATTTTGAGGAATGGGCATTGCTATGGTGGGATGGATGTTTTGACTAATATCTTGCATAACTCTTTGGCTTATTTGAATAGTGGTGGTGGTGGTGGAAGTAACGGAGACAAGGTTGAGGAACCCGAGCCTCCGTTTTCCGACTTGAGGCAGCTCGAGGAATATTCCCTGGCAGGGATGGTTTGTTTGTTGCAACAAGTCAAGCCCCATTTGAGTAAGGGTGATGCTATGTGGTGTTTACTGATGAGTGATCTCCATGTTGGACGTGCTAGTGTGATGGAAATTCCGGTTTTGCCCTCGCCCAGCGGTAGCGGTAGTGGGAGTGGGAGTGGCAATGGGAGTGAGAGTGACTTGGCTAATGGGAGTGCCCCTGCGGGAGTTGTTGGTAATGAGGGGCCAGTTGGGGTTACCCCAGCACTGTGTAGGTTTCATGGAGGTTGGGGTTTTGGGAATGGTGGGACTGCTGAGTTTCCGATGAATGGGTTTTTATCCTATGCATCAGAAATGGCTTTGCAGAGGGAGATTGAATGTCCCAAGAGGTTCAACCTTAGTCCATCAATGAAGAGTCTATTGAAGAGGAATGTTGCAATGTTTGCTGCAGGGTTTAGGGCAAGTTCGAAGCATTTTCACAACCAATCACAGGCTTGCCCCAGTTCTCTGTCTACTAGGGATTCATCCAGTGGCAGTGGTGGTACCGTAACTGAGGTACCACTTGGGCACAATGAAGATGCTCAGTATGCCAAGACAACCCAAGAAGTTGTCAACTCCATGATGACCAAGTTTAAGGACTTAAATCTACATGAGAATTCGGATCAAGGGTCGTTGGATGAGAAGGATGAAATGATCCTAAGTTTGATCCATGAGATAAAGGAGTTGGAAAAACAGATGAAAGATCGCAAGGAGTGGGCCCAACAAAAGGCAATGCAAGCTGCGAGAAGGCTTAGTAATGATTTGACTGAGCTTAAAATATTACGGATGGAGAGAGAGGAGACACAGAGACTAAAGAAGGGGAAACAAACACTTGAAGACAGCACCTTCAAGAAGGTCTCAGAGATGGAGAATGCTCTGAGAAAGGCAAGTGGTCAAGTTGACCGTGCAAATGCTGCTGTAAGGAAGCTTGAGATTGAGAATGCTGAAATTAAAGCCGAGATGGAGGCGTCTAAATTAAGTGCTTCTGAATCGGTCACAAGCTGCTTGGAAATTGCAAAGAGGGAAAAGAAGTACCTCAAAAAGCTTTTGGCTTGGGAAAAGCAGAAAGACAAAATGCAGGAAGATATTGCTGCAGAAAAACAGAAGATTGCAGAGTTGCAGCAGGAGTTGGCTGAAGTAGAGGCAGCCACAAAGGAAGCTGAGGTATGTCATGTTCAAAATTATGGAAATTTCATTTGACTTGTACAATGAAATATACATTATTAAGATAGCAGGTTTTGTGATTTCAAAGGAAAGAGTAAAACCTGTAAGAGAGCACTCTAATTATACTCCATTATTTAACGTATTGTAAATGTGACAAATTGTCAGTTTATATTCTTGAAAGTACATGTCAAACTCGTTTTCTTCTTTTTGTCTTTATGACTGGGTTGAAATTGTCCTTATATAACTCGACCGATGGACTTGCTATACAATATGGAGATATTATCTTTCTTCACTCTAGCTGTATTTTTCCTTTCTTTCAATGGATTTTTTTTTCTTTTTAAAAACGGTAATTTACAGATTAATCTATCATTCCTTCGTTTTAACATTTGCTATATTTTTCTAATATTTAAGCATTATAAATTGAACGAATATTATTTTTTAGAAAAAATTATTTTGGAAACTCCTTTGAATAGTCTTCCAAAAGTGTTTAATTGTTTAAGCTGATGTTGATCATACTAATTTATATGCATGGGATATTATATGTGATTCTGCAATATATATTAATGTTTTCTTAAAGGCGTCTTCAATGGAAAGATCATTTCCATTTTGCTTCACCCTTAATCACAGTTGTTAAAAGCGATTGAAGCGCTCGATATAGCGCGATTCAGGGCGACTCGCCCTCCCCTCGCCTTATTTTTAGGGTTTGGGAAAAGTGGCGCTTTTCCTGGCGTTAAGGCGCTATTCCGGCGCTTCATAACTCAGCAAAATGGTGCTTTTTCCAGAAATTGAAGGTGATGGGTTTAGGAAATTAAAAAAAAAGTTGCCTTTTTTTCCAGAAGAATAAAAAGGAAGGAAGAAGTTGAAGTCCTTGGCGGCGGCGGGGTAAAATGAGATAAGGAAGATTAGGGTTTGCAGACTTATTTTTCTCTTTTTTCCTTTTATTTATGATAAAGTGTCATGGCCCACCTCTTTACTTTCCCTTTTGTTTTGTCAATTTGATTATATATTGATTGTCTCTATGTTTGTTCATTTATGTTATATGATTATAGTTTATTTTTGGAGAATATATAATTATAATTGATATATATATATTAAATTGTACATGAGCGCTTTTCGCCTCGCTTCGTTCCAAAGCAAGGCGAGGCCTTGTCGCTTCGCGTCGCTTTTTGCTATTAACAACTATGCCCTTAATTCTCTGTTTATTGGATCCCAACTGATCGCCTGCTTCAGTTTTTATATCTTGGGAGAAAGATATACACCATTGAGATTTTATCTCTTAAGGTCAAATTTCCCGCTCCAATTGGAGGTTCATGCAGTGTCCGAGTTTTATGAATTGGTTTTTCTCTTCATTGTCTTGTGGTTTAGTAATGTTATCTTAATTGGGACAATTTCCATATATTTCTTCATTGATATATGTATATCTCGTACAAACTTCTAGAATTGCTTTCTTGTTTCTTTCTGCACACTCAAGCTGTTAAACCGGAAGGTGTAGTTCCTAAGCTAACTAGTTAAATGTGATGTCAAGGTTTCGTTTCCACTGCTCCCATATTTCTACATCCTGTACATGTTCTTTCCCATATATTATTATATATAATATTGTAATTTATTTGGCATGAAAGGCAAAGTGGAGGCAGGAGCAGAAGGCTAAAGAGCTAGCTGTTGCCAAGTTGGAGGAGGAACGTCGCCTCAAAGAAGCTTCCGAGGGCAACAACAAAAGAAGACTCGAGGCTCTTCGCTTAAAAATCGAGATAGATTCTCAGCGCCACAAAGATGATCTCCAGCGCCTTGAGCAAGAGTATGCACGTCTCAAAGAAGCTGCAGAATCCACTGAAACGGAACATCAAGCTAACGAGGTATTGACCGAAAACTCAAATGGTATAAACCCACAGGGAGAGACCATTGCAAGGCTTCTACATGAACTTGATGAGTTGGAAAATTCTACTGAAAAGGAGGTAAGCAATGATAGAGAATGCATGATTTGCTTGAAAGATGAAGTTTCTGTGGTTTTCCTTCCTTGTACTCATCAAGTTATATGTGCAAGTTGCAATGAGAATTATGAGAAGAAAGGTAAAGCTATATGTCCTTATTGTCGGGTTCCGATTGAACAAAGGATTCGTGTTTATGGTGCGAGTTCGTAGATGGGTTTGCTCAAGAAACCTCTTTAAAGGAAGACTTTTATGTATGTCTTTAAACTTTACATAGATTTCTGGGGTTTATGCGATAACTTGTTTGCTTGATTTTTATATGGTTTCTTGGATTAGCTTTATGGATGTTTATAAAGGGCAGACTTGTTTCCTGCTTGTGGTTTTCAGAATAATTGATATACTCATAAAATTTATGTGAGCTATTCTGAGCTTTTGCATATGGTTTTCATTCTTAAAACTTAAGCTCTAGGCTCCAGCTCGGGTTGTTATTATTTCTTTTTGGATAAAGTAATGAACCATAAAAATCAACAAAAGGGGAGAGAAAGTTTGAACCATAGATCAAAATTAGTTAAAGCTTTTGTTTTTGAACCAAAGGAAATGAAAATGAGATGTAATTTTAAAATTATTTGTTTGTATTTTAGGATTTTTTATTTTTCCTAATTTAGTAATTTTGAAATAGATTGTGAAAATCGTCACAGAAAAAACAAGAGCATCCCTTTACTACAATTATGAATGACAAGAAAACCCAATTGAAAACTTCACAATATTATAAAAAGAAGTAAAATAAGAATCCCAACACAAATTGAATATAACTAGCTTTTCTGACTGTTTTTTTTCTTTTTTTCTTTTTTTTTAATCAATCTAACAACACAAATGGAAGAATACATGTTTAGTTGCTACATGAACTAAATAGGATTTACTTACAGAAGGAAAACTAGCATTAACACACATCAAACAATAGAAATCCAAATGCATCTTGGAAATTTTCTTGTTCTTTTTCTTCTTTATTTTTCCCTTTTTCTTCTTTATTTTTCCCTTTTTCTTTTCAAATGAACCTGAAAATGATTAGGAATAATATGAGAATCTGCTGGGCCAAGCCGGGACCAAGGGAGTTTTATATTATGGAAGAATATATAATATTATTGGGCTAAAGGCCCATCAGCTTGCAAATTCAAGAGACAACAAGTATAAGATATTTACAGTTATAGAGATAACGGGTCGGACTTCGGTCTATCCAATCATCGTTGGATCAAAGTTGGGTTGCAGTTAAATACTTCAAAATTATACATTGCACTATGTATGGGATACATATCGAATATTCGGATATTCAAATATTCACCCGATACCTATAAGATTCATCAATGTGGCGTTTTCGATAATAAGAAAATAAAAAATAAAAATAATACGTATCGGATACACCGAAAGACGTATCATAGACACTCAAGATCATAACATATATTTCTTCAAAAAATTCTAAATTATGTTCCAAAGGGTCAAAGATTTTTCATATGGTATTAATATACGGTTTTACTTGAACACGTATATGAGTGAATAAAAAGTAACCTAAATATATATTACATAATTTTTAAAACAAGGATTTCTTATGATAAAATATTTTTAAATATGTACAAACGCGCGTAGAGTATTCTATAAATTTTAAAAAACTGTATCGACGAATCTGTACCGTAACTATTTGTATCATTATATCCATATCCGTGCAACATGTTACTAAAATGATCTCCAAGTCTCGAAATCAGTCGAATTTTAGACTTTTCCAAATTTAGTAAAATATCCTTTTTCAAATTCTTAGATATTTTTGTAATAAGTTTGTTTGGGCTTGTTAACCGCAGTTCGCCTTTGGCGGCACTGCGGACAGTTCACCATTTAGCTAGCGCCATGTGGCAAATGTGTAACCTGTTACCGGAAGACTTATTACACTATAGGCTATCCAGAAATTACTATTATACCCTGCCCAATTAATTATACTATATGCACCGGAGAAATTAATTTTATGCCCATGTCTTCTTCTTCTCCTACACAAATCATTTCCACCGACTTCTATCCCGATTTTGCTCTCCACCTTGAAGACCCATTTTCTCTCCACCTTGAAGACCCATTTGCTCTCCAACTTGAAGACCCAACTTTTTTCGGAAGAATTCTTCACTATTATTGTGGTTCTTGGTAGGTGATTTAGCTAAAATTAATGGTTGTTCTTGTATTGAAGTTAGTTCATTGAAGTTCTGAGGTAAGTCTCCTAATTTGAATCAACTTTTAGTCTAATTTTGCAATTGGTCGAATTTGAATGAACTCTTAGTCTCGTAATTGTTATTTTTTAATTTTGAGGTTTTAGTTTAATTTTGCAATTGGGCTAATTTAAAGGTTGTAATTTTGAGGTTGTCTATGTAGAAATTATGGCATAGGTATACCATGTGAATTTGATTGCAAGTATAAACATTTTGTGGACTGGATTGAACAATTCTTTGAATTTTCGATTAAAGTTCATTTTGGACATTTCCATTTAATCATATTTACCTTGACAAAGTAGGATTATCTTTCGAAGAATGGCCGAATTGAATTGAAAATTTTCATTAGAAAATTTAAAATATTTTATATTAGAAAATCTAGTTTATTTTGAAGATAAATTGAAATGAATTGAAGAAAATTCCCAATTTGAAGAATTGGGCAGATAAATTGAATTGAATTGAATTGAAGAAAATTCCCAATTTGAAGAATGCTTGAAAGAACGAAAAATTGCTATCTAAAAATTGGCCAGAGCATAATTAATTACTATATTATGTTACTATATTATAGTGATAAAATAATTAATTAATTATATATATTGATAGAATAATTAATTAGGCAGTCCATTTGTATCATTTAAATATGTTGTCACTTTAAGTACATTGTTTTTCGAAATAAGATTATGTTGACAACTCTTTAAATTAGCTCAATTTCACTCGTTAATAGTAATTTAATATGTTCAGGAAATACGATGGAATCGAAAGATGAAGATTATGTTTCTTTGAATGAGTGGAATTCAGATAGTGGTAATATTTCATCTCATGATAATAAATCAATCCCGGAAGATATAGTAGAGTCTAACTTTGATGAGCTTAATAGGGACCCAATTTTGTATTCAGTTTTTAACTCTCCTAAAGAGGCTGAAGATTTCTATATCGAATATGGTAGACTAAAAGGTTTTGATATCCGAAAGAATCATAAAAGGTCAAATTCAGATGGTGTGGTAAAGTCCATGGAACTTGTTTGTACTAGGGAAGGATTCCGTAGGCCACGTAAAGAAGGAAGTAAATTACTTCGAAGACCTAAAGATGAAACCAAGTGTGGATGTAAAGCTCGTTGTCGCATAGCATATGATTGTAAGGATAATACATATAGGGTCACCCATTTTGAAGCTAAACACAATCATCCGTTGGAGACAAGAACTACGGCACATCGTTTGAAATGTAACAGGTATTTTTTACATTGTAAAGTATTTTGATTGTTTACAGTATTTAAATTTTAGTCCATAGATCCTAATATCCCATATTGATGTGAATGTTGAAATATTGATATCCAGGTATATGACACCTACTCATAAGGCTTTGTTAAGTCGAATGACTGATGATGGCCTTAGGACTTGTAGAACAATTGATTGGATTGAGTATTTGGAAGGTGGTTCTGGAAAATTATCCTTTAGTAGGAAGGAGGGATACAATTTTTTGACAAAGGAAAAAATGAAAATGGTTAGGAAAGAAGATGCGAACACTGCCTTGTCATTCCTTGAAGGATTACAAGTAAATGATCAAGAATTTATATTCAAGTACACAATCGACGAAAATGATAACTCTTTGAACCGGTTATTTTGGGCTGATGGCTTTTGTAAGGCCGAATATAGACTATTCGGTGACGTAGTCTTATTCGATAGCACGTACAAAACTAACAGTTACAAGTTTCCATTGGTCATCCTATCTGGAGTTGACAATCACTTGAGAACTTGCATTTTTGGAGCTGCCATAATGTACAATGAGACAATAGAGTCGTATAGGTGGTTGTTGAGGACATTTCGAGAAGCAATGGATTGTAAAGATCCAATATCAATTTTGACTAATCAAGATGCTGCAATGCATCATGCAATTGAGAAGGAGTTTCCGCATGCAAAACATAGGCTTTGTTGTTGGCACTTGCAAAGGAATTGCAGACAAAAAGTTCGGATACCGGGTTTTTGCGATTCTTTTGCAAGTTTTTTGAAGAATAATATTTCGATTGAAGAATTTGAGATTAAATGGCATGAGTTAATTGAAAAACACGGGCTTTCAGAAAATCCTTGGGTTAAAGAAACATATGAGAGGAGGGAATTGTGGAGTGAAGCACATTTTCGAGGTCACTTTTCCGGAATGATGAGGAGCACCCAAAGATCTGAAGCTATTAATGCTTCGGTCAAGGATAGGGGTGGTACACATGGATTAAAAATAACTCACTTCTTAAAGCATTATTGTACATGGCTTTCGAAAATTAGAGCTGGTTTTAAATTTGATCAAGCTTCTTCCCAAGCACCAGATCTTCGATCCTTAATTCCAACCACACTTGTAAGTATTCAAAAGCATGCTGCATCTATATACACTAAATATGTATTTTTCCTTGTTGCGAAACAAATATTTAAATCTCAAGGATTGATGGTTGAAGAATAAAAAAATATTGATGATCGAGTGTTTGTGTTCACCTTCGTGGAATGTGGTAAAGTTAATTGTAGACTAAGGTTTGTAGAGATCGATTGGGAAGCAGGAAAGTTTGAATGTGATTGTTTGATGCTGGAGTCAGACTGGATACCATGTTGTCATCTTTTTGCTGCATTTAGGTGTTTAAATCTAAGTGTAATTCCCAACACTTGCATACACAATAGATGGACAGTTGAAATTAGTCGGTCATTGCTTTTAAACTTTCCTACTACTCCATATTCCGAGGATCCCCAAAGCTTGCGATTTACGAATATTTACAAAGAACTTGTTCAATATTGCCACCTTTTTTCTCATTCCGAAGATGCAAGGCATCATTTTGTTGATCGAATGCATGAAGTTGCACAAGATTGTAGAAAAGAATACGTTGTTAGTCCCGAGTTAGATGAAAAGGTAGATGATGAGTTTGTGAGTTGTGATGGGATTGCTGATCCGCCTAAAGTGGTTACTAATGAATTCGTTTGTGACCCGTTGAAGAGCAAGTGTAGAGGAGCACCTAAGTCGCGGATGCAACGTTGTGGTATTTGTCGGTATGTGAATATTGTAAGTTTATATTATAATTTATTTAAAAAAAAAGTTATTTAATATATTTTAAATTACAATATCATGCAGGCAAGAAGGTCATAAATCTACAACATGCCAAAATAAAATTGACAAGGACATTGGCCATTCCGAGCAAGCAATGGATGAGGATAACCTCCGCACTCAATGTAGTCATAATGTTTCTCTTTCATAATTTAATTGTACCACCTTGCATTAATGTTGATTGAGTTGTATCTTGATATTTTATAAAATTTTATGCAGTTAGACTATTGTTGAATGAAATGGTTAATTGTAGTCTCATTGCCTTGTTAACAATTGGTTGGAACTATAAATACGATAAATTCGTCTAGGCACATTAATAACCATCCCAATTTCAGGCCATTTTAGTTGATGGTGAATTTTCCCTTTTTTGTCTTTTTTGTCTTTTTTTTTTTGGGATTTGTTTTGAAATTTTTCAACATAATTTTATGTATGTGTTATGAAATTCATGTGTTACTTTTTCTTGCATTTTTTTGAAATTTGAATTTTGTTTTTAAAATAATCTAGAAGTTTATCAAAATATTTATAACAAGTGTATGAAAATGGCCGAATATCTACATCAAATAGTATTTTGAACATTTTTATTTTATACCAGTGCTTCTATAAATATTTTGATTATTTTGTAATTGGTCAAGTTAATATTTCTATGTAAATTGGGCCCGATAAAATGATAATGGGCCAAAGTATTTGGCCTTTGGCAGAAATTTAATCGAATGGGCCTAATTAAACTTTTTATGTAATATTGGGCCCGTGAAAATGATAATAGTCGAAAGAATGTATACAAAACCGTAAATGATGTGAACTAAAAAAAACATAAATGTCGATATTATCCAAAGTACCCAAAAAGTCGAAATATTAAAAAGTCGATATATTAAAAAATATACAATCATCCGACAGTTCCGCAACCAACCCAAAACATAAATGTTATCAAAATCAATAAGTCATATCCTAAAATTAACACATCCTAGTACGAGCTATCAACCGGAGTTCGAGCTATCGACGGTTACTAAGATGGTCACTTCACTTGGATTGTCATTGTCTCGATAGATGTAAAAAAAAACCTCATCGCCAACATTAATGCCAATTTTCTTTGCAAAACTAGCCCATCCTCCAACTAATGCAACACATTCTCTTTTTATTATTTTGTCTTTGTATAAACGCACCTCGACTTTCCATGTCCGTCTACCATATCCGGGACAATTAAGTGTTGCAACCTTTACTTGATCCAAGCCCAAGCTCGTCCATTTATCATATGGAAAGTACTGCCACAAGAAGAATGTTAGTAAAAAGCCCATGATATTCCAATGTAGTATGAATTGTAAGAGTTTTGAATAAAGTTACCAATCTTGGTGTGGTTTTTGAATGAGGACCAAGGAGGTTGCTCTTAAACATGATTAGTGAGAAAGAATCAAGTGATACTAAACTTTCAATATTGTAGTCACCATCGTACGTGTCGTCTTCAGATGAAGATGAAGACGAAGACGAAGATGAGATAACCTATTGCAATAATTCAACCAAAACATAATAGGCAAGCAATTAGCAATCCACGCAGTAAATGAAGGAAGATATGAACTGTTTTATAAAATAACCTAGAAGTAAAAATTACTTAAACCTAATTTACGAAAATTACTTAAACCTAATAAATCAAGAAAACATAATTGAACACAATGTACAACTAACACTACCTAAACCTAAATATGAAAACAATATATCAAACCATATTCGCTAGAAACATTGAAAATCAAGAGGACAGTATCGAACCTAATATGAAAACAGTATATCAAACAGTTACAAAATCAAGATATTGTAATCAAACCTAATTTACAACTAACACTACTTAAACACAATCACATTAAAACTTATCCAAACCAAGAAATCGTAATACCGTAAAAAAAAAGGGAATTTACGAAGAAAAAAATTACTCGCTTGGAACAAAAAAAATAATTCAAATTTACGAAAATACTTACAAATACTCGCTTCATCTTGTTGTGGAGAAAAATGGAATAATACCGTAATATTGATGTGCGTGGAGATGGCTTAGGAAAACGGCGGAGATGAGAACGGCAGAGATGGGTTAGGGTTAGAGGGACGGGAAAATGGGGGTTTTAATTGGTGCCCTTTTTTTGATTTAGTATGTTTAGGGTTATCCAATTATGTTCGGGTATTATTTGAGTTGTGGGGAACATTCAGACCCGGTTCGGATCGGGTTGGATCATTGTTGGGAAAATATTGGCCCAACTAAACAGGCCATATAGCATTGAAAATGCATTCGGTCCAAAAACTGGGCCATCAATTTCACATAAATTGAACTCAATAACTTAGCCCAACAATATATCATATATTTCATAAAAATAAAATAATAGAATTATAAATATATGTTAAACATTGTCTCAATCAATCATAATTTAGTATAAATTAAACAACTATTATTTATTTATAATAAATAGGCGGTTAATGTATGTTTGGTTAATTAATAATAAATACATACGCGGTTATTATTTATAGATGCATGACACCTTTTCATGTACTAAAACTGATGGATATGTCTCTAAAATTTAAAAAAGAAAAAAATAAATTCCGTTTGTAATATTATGTTTGATTAATTAATTATGTATATAGAGGTTGTTACTAAAATTAAAGAGAATTGAAGCATGAGGAATTCGAACCTAGGCCTCATAGTCTAAGAATTGCACCAATTACACCATTGTCACATTTTGAAATTATAAGACGAATCTATATAAATAATTGTTTCAGAATATGTGTGCCCCTGAACGAAATGTTATCCCACATCGAAGTATATTCTAAATATTATACATCTTATATACACTCAATCAATTAAAATCAATGGTGGTGTTTGTTGCTTGAATGTAATATAGTGTATATAATCATATACTACATTCAAGCAACATATATCACCAACTTTTGCGAGCACGTTTTATTTTTTAAATTGAATCAATAAATGATATAAAAAACCATTTATATTGACATTTTATTAATACCAAAAAACATAAATATAATATTTTGCTTATCTTGTCTTAACCTAATTTGTGATCATTTTGCCTTTAATATCACCGATATTCTTACTTCTCTGTTCAGAGTCATTTGTGATGAAAAAAAACAAAATTAATGTGTTATGAAATTATGTAACTTGTACAATAAGAAATTCCACTATTTGATAGTATTATTTATTGAAATAAAAATTCTACAATAATTCATCCCAAAAAAAAAAGACATTAGATAATTAATTGGTTTATTTGTCTAGTATACGATCTATTCGGTCCAGTATATCATCACTATCCTCATCCGAATCATCCCCATCCTCCTCTACTTGATGATAATATTCTTCTTCTTCGCTATCTTCGTCCGTTTGTTCTTTTTCTTTTTCTTTAACTTCTTCTGATATAGGCTGATCATTTATTTTTTCCGTTCGTTGTTCCCTTTCCTCATTCGTGACGTGTGTCATCGATTCGTCCGCCACACCCTCATTTTGCTCTATGACACGTCGCCTTTCCTCGTCGATTTTTCGTATCCATTCTTCCATTTCAGCCCTGAACGCTTCCCTATAAACAATGCATGAGATATAAATATATTTTAAAATTCGAGCATATTTAATTATAAATTTTTTTTTATCAAAATATTTGGTTCGACTTTTCAAAATTACTAAAAACGTTACCGAACCCAATAATGAATAATATTTTAAAAAGATGATGTATACTTATTTAAATTTATTAAAGTTAAAAAAATGAAGAAATTGTGTTAAAACCAAAATATACTTGACTTACCCGTGAGCATCATCCTCGTCGTCATGAGCAATCTTTTTGTCACTTTCATTTACGAAATTGTTGTTATTTTGATTGGGATCCATATTGAGAGTATGTTGAATTGTTTGTATATGAAGAAATTATGAATGTTATGTTTTGTTAATTAATAATGAATATGGAGGTTGTTATTATTTATAGATACATGACACCTTTTCATCTACTAAAATCGATGGGATGTGTCTATAAAATATTTAAAGATGTGTCTTTAAAATATTTAAAAAAAAAACTATTAATTTTTGAACATTATGTTTGGTTAATTAATAATAAATAGATAGGCGGTTATTATGTATAGATGCATGACACATTATGTATAGATGCATGTCAATATAATTTTTATTAAAAATAATCAATTGTGTTACAAAGAAAGAATCGAACCTAGACTAAATCGAGCAAATCCCTAAATCCCCAAATTAATGGACCAATCCCTAAATCCCCAAATTAATTATCAACCCTTTATTGATTCCATTACTACAATTAATTTCCAATAAATTTCATATCCAATATCATAACTTAATTGAATAGTTTAACCCAATTAATTTCCAATCAAAATAATGTATTAAGGGTGCCAAAATAAGCTATCACATTTATAATAAACATTTATATACATAACTTTACATAACAACAAGCATAAGAACAATATTAATAAGAACAGTCATTAGATACTAAAATTAAAGTCAACAATCCATCATACAAACTAAAACATAATCAGTCAAAATAAAACATAAACAGTCCAACTAAAACATGAAAACCAATATTTACATTCCCTAATCACCCCCCTAATCAGTCCTCCTTCTCTTGCTATTCGGCATGTCCGACGTCTCACCAAATTCAAGCGGTGGCAACTGGTGACCCATCACTTTAAGTTCATCGAGCGGAAATGAACTTGCGAATATGACACTTAACTCCCACCAATATTTTTGTCCTTCGTGTCGGTACATGTCCGCCCACTCTCGAGTATCCGCGCACTATACAATAAATCAAATGAAAATTAAAACAAATATTTGAAAATAATATGACAACCGAATATTTGCAATTATATACTATATTCATTATATTGATAAATATTATACCCGAAGAAGATACGCCCAAGTCTTGTCATTTGTTTCAAACAAATTCTCCTTTTGATTCCATCTCACCAAGTTACAACTTTTTGCCTTCTCCCAAAGCCAATATCGATAGTGCAAGTCATGAAACTTAACATATAAATCTCGCAATCGGAATGTATTCCCCGTCCTCTCATTCATATGAGGAAGAATCCGATTAAAAGCCTCTACGTTGTCCTTCTGCCAATGAATGTTTCCGTTGAAAGCTTCGTCCAACAATAAGTTGACGAAGGTAGTCGTTTGCTGTTCCGTCCATTTCGAACTCAACATATTGACTGCCCAACTGTTTCCAATATGAATGTAACACAAGTCAATAAATTAATAATGTTACAAACATATATAACATAAGAAAAAGATAACACAATTTACGGGAATTAATTTTCTCCTAAAATTCTTCAATCTACTTGAACTCTTCAATTGTGGAATTGATACTCCGAATGCTTCAATATATATAAATGGTTGTAGTGGTGGTAGTTAATTTTAATTTGAAGGGATGTGATGGTTAGGAATTTATAAAATTTGGTAACTTGTAGATATGATCAAGATTCATTGTAATTATTACTTTGTTCATGGCATTGGTATAATAACTTGAACGGATGTGATTGTTAAAATAAACTACTACAAAAATTAACACAACTAGATAAATACAGATTATAATTTGATAAAATAAAATCAACACTTATCTTGTTGTTGGGAATTGGGATGATTTTTTGTAATCCTGATAAAAAAATGCATCTCCACTGCGTAATTAAAACCATCCATGTTCGGTCCTGAGAAGCAACTGATTAACTATTAAAACACGAAAATATGTTTGTTACAAAAATTTTAGGATGTTCGGGAAAAAAAATTGAAGAAAAACAACGGGGGAATGAAGAAGAGAGGGATAGAACCCTCCCAATACTTTGAACACATATGTTATCATTTACAAGAGAGAGAGACTGGAAGGAATGTTTTTGGGGAATGTTTTCTGACATAATCATAATAAATGTTGGTTTTTCATATAATCATTTTTAATGAAGTCAAACTATATATTTAATTTTTAATTGTTTTTTATTTTTCAAATTCTTTAAAAAATATTATAATATTATATGCTAACAAAATTTTCATTATAAGATGTAAAAATCCATAATAATATAATAATATTATTATAGTGTATGTATATAATAATATAATAATTTAATATAATGAAAATCACCGTAAATAAATGTAGCCACATGCAGCTGTATGTCATCTCATCCGGCTCTTTTATTATTATGTGTATGTATAAAAAATATTCCATGCATCATGTATTAGTTCACGTGGGGTGGTATTATTATATATCTACCTAGCTAGCTACATTCACACATCAATTCAAACATCAATTCACACCCCTTTTCACACACCATCACTTCACGTGGGCATACTTCTCCCACACGTAGACTTAATCGGCTTTATACAGTTTGTACACCCTTCTCCAGTATTTTATTTTTATATTTTATTTGTTCCAATTGTATAGTTGTGTACAATATATATATTCAATTTATTTAATGCATGTAGTTGTGGTTGCTAAATTAATTATTGTCTTCCTACTTATTCAGTGTGTTTAGAAAAAGCTTAATTATAATATTCCCAAATAAACTAAATTTTAATTCCGTGTGTTTAAAATTTTAGTATGATATTATAATTTATGAAAACTGAAGGACCAATAGTGTAACTTGGAATTTCTGAAAACCGGGTTGACATATAAATAAATTATGGAAATCATGGACTGTTTTGTAATTCTGTGTGCTTCCACAATCTGGTGTCGAAATTACAATTTCCGAAAATATTGGGTCATTATTGCAAGTTCTGAAGACTTAGTGTTCCATAACACAATACGAGTCGTTTCGAGCGAAATAATGACCGTCTCACTAATTTTCTTATTAATTGTCGAAATTTTCAAATTACGGGAGACTTAGTGTTCATAACATCATACGAGTCGTTTCGAGCGAATTAATGACCGTCTCACTAATTTTCTTATTAATTGTCGAAATTTTCAAATTACGGGAACTTAGTGTTCCATAACACCATACGAGTCGTTTCGAGCGAAATAATGACCGTCTCACTAATTTTCTTATTAATTGTCGAAATTTTCAAATTACGGAAGACTTAGTGTTCCATAACACCATACGAGTCGTTTCGAGCGAATTAATGACCGTCTCACTAATTTTCTTATTAATTGTCGAAATTTTCAAATTACGGGAGACTTAGTTTTCCATAACACCGTACGAGTCGTTTCGAGCGAATTAATGACCGACTCACTAATTTCCTTATTAATTGTCGAAATTTTCAAATTACGGGAGACTTAGTGTTCCATAACACCATACGAGTCGTTTCAAGCGAAATAATGACCGTCACACTAATTTTTAAATTGACCATCTAAGAAATAGTTTCGTAAATTTAAAATACATAAATCATGACAAAATCTTGAAACTTTGATAAACTGTTGTTTAAAGAATATGTGACACATTGAATTAGGATTCCATTTAATATAATACAAATTGTAGATGCCACTATGAGACGGATAATTAATCCATAATAAATTTAGTGTTATCAATTTGTTTTTTTAATTTATATTATTAATTTTTGTAATTACTACAACTCCCTTAAATTTTGTAAGGTTTAAAAACACAACTAATTAAGTAGATGAAAATGCATAACATTATTTGAATAGTACACGTGCCGTACTATTCAAGGACTAGGCTTGGAATCTGAATTGGCCGAAATATTTGATGTAATCAGCCATAGGTATCAAACTATCAATAATGTGGTTTGACTGAAATAATGGGCCAAAATATTTAATGTTATAATTAAATGACCCAATAAGAATTATAATATGTACAAAAATTAAATCCCACATTGAAATAAATTATCAATATAAAATTTTTGTGTTACGAATTTCATGTTAAAATGATAATAATTATCCCACGTTAATTTTATGTTAAAACTGTTATTGAAACTATACATTTTAATGCTAATAATTACGAATCACGTCAAATAATGCTAAAACTGTTATTGAAACTATACATTGAAACTGTTATTGAAATTATACATTTTGTTGAAACTATATATTTTAATGCTAATAATTTCATGTTAAAACTGTTATTGAAACTATACATTTTAATGCTATAAATTTTTGTGTCCTATGTATATTATTTTTCTTCGATTATATTGGCAAGTGTTACGAATCACGTCAAATGTCGAATAAACTAAAATAAAAGGTGCAAGAAATATTGTTCGCTTGAAATTAATTCTTAAAGCATAAAATACAACAAACACATTACAGTGATAAATATATATAAACTATTCATCGTCGGTTGTATCCGAAATTGGAAAGTCCAAGTTCGAAATGTCATCGTCCGGGTATGAAGATTGTATAGGTGTAATGCTATATGGTTTAGGCACATTTTCCTCTGATCTTCTCAATGACCTTAGGTGGGCACGTAGTGCAGATAAATTGTAAGTTACCCCGAGCCTTCGGAACGCAAAAAGTAAGAACGTAAAAGTAATCATTTAAATATTTTTGAAAAAAAATATAAATTGGAGAGATGCGACCAATGCGCATTAGGTCCGTCATACGTTGAACATCAGTTGTATCACTAATGAATCTTAGACCGTCGCGATAGCTTCGATCTGGAACGTGATACCAAACACCTTCGGGAATGTACCCAACTCTTCGTTTAATTGCATTAATTAAATGAGCATGATCAAATACAAGCCAATCTGTAATTGTAATCATGTCTTCAGAAGTTCTCCCTTCATACGAAACTGCCCTTCTTTCGTACTCAAACCGACCGCCATAGATTACATGTAATTTGTATGTGTAATTCATTTTGGATGACCTTAAAACATAAAAGAGAAATTTATTAATTATCCCAGTAAGTAATTAATGTGTATATGTTAAACTAAAAAACAATAAAAATTACAAGTTATCTCGCGGATGAAAGTTGGATTCAAAACAATTGAAAAATTAAAAACTATATGATGTGAAGTGAAGTGCCTATTATATGTGTATATTGATAACTCTGTGAAAATAGAGTTATCGCGTGGACTTTTTAGGCTTAAAATTAGTATTTTTCTTGAATAATTGTGAGTCGTTTGAGATTTTATTGCATATTTCACTTTTTAGAGTTGATTCACGAATTTAATCAAGTTTGGAGAATAATCCTTGATTTTTTGTACTAATTCGATTTATTCTCTTGTAGGAGATGAAATGAACCAACAAAGCTTGCTATCAATTGAGAATGAGCAATTTCAAATCTTGAAGGTGTAAAAGGATACAAAGGCACATGATCAGGGGCCGAAAATGCAATTTGAGTCCAATCTTGATGAAATTGAAGTTGTATGCGGCAGAAACTCTCTTTTGAACATTAATGGGCTGGCGGCCCATTCGAAAAAAGCTGAAGAAATAAATTGGAAATAGAATCCTACTACACGTAGGATTGTGAAGGAAGAAATAAAAAGGCAAAAAGAGAGAAAAAAATCACACACCAGATTAGAGAAAAAGAGAAAGACACGCGAGATCAGAGAGAATAAGCACACATCATACTTTTGGCTAATTTCCGTTATTCCTTTATTAGAGAAGACTATGAACTCCTCTTTTATTGTTTATTTCGTTATTTTTAGCATGAACTAATTTCATTTAGTCTAGGGTTTTTACGGATCCATGTTATGCGAATAATGTTTTAGTTTCTTTTCTAGTTTTAATTTAGTGATTTTCGATTTTTATTATCGATATTCGTTTATTTAATTTTGTGCTAATTTACTGTCAAATTGACTGGCCACCTATTTGATTGTTTACTTTCTTGATTGAACCTGGGAAGGGAATATTAAGAATAGAAGAGGAATTAGGTAGTGGGTTGTTTGTTAGTATAGGAATATACCCAACACGCCCATATCCAAATTAGGTCATATAATTCATGCATGTTATTAATTCTACTAACTTAGGAATAAAAATAGTAAGTTAATTGCATAGGTTCTTAGGTGATTCGGAAGACACTTAAGGATAGAAGTGAACCCTAGGATAGCGAATAAGAATCACTAGTTAAAATTAGGGAGTTAATTAACATTAGGAGCATAACATTGGTGAAGTTTAACTCTAGACCCTTGTCTCATTGATTGTCTTCTTAAGCATTTTAATCATCATTTTAGATTAGTTATTTTTCTAGTTTTAGTAGTTAGTTAATAAACAAACCAACAATATTTTAGTCTAGTTGAATTAGAATAAGAATTAAGGTAGGGAATTTGGTACAATTGTAGTTTCAAGTCCTCATGGGTTCGACACTCAACTTACTCTTTATTACTTTTGCGATACGTGCACTTGCGTTTATTTGCATGTGTAAAATCCGCAACAAGTTTTTGGCGCCGTTGCCGGGGACTTTGATAATTGATAATTTACCAAGTTTCAAATTTTATTTTTGTTTTAATTCGATTTATTTTTATAGTTCAAATTTTTCTTTGTAGGTACTCATACCTAGTTTATACGCAGTGATAAAAAAACTGAATTAGTAGCTTTTGATGCAGAGATCGAGAGGACTTTCAGACAACGAAGAGCGCTAAACAAGAACCAAGGAAAAGCTGATCTAATGGAGAATCCACAGAATGAAAATCAGGTTAATCAACAGTTAGTAAATCAGAAAATGGGTCCACACATTCCTGCCGAAATAGAAAGACCCCTTAATGAATACATAACACCAATCTTGGGCGTTCTAGATTCAAGCATTGTCAGACCAGAGATTGAAGCAGATCACTTTGAAGTGAAACTGGTAATGCTGAATCTGATCAATTCCTCTGCTATATTTTCGGGGTTGGCTATGGAAGATCCTCACGCCCATTTGAAGAGCTTTATGGAAATTTGCGATTCATTCAAATTGAATGGGGTTACAGCGGATCAACTACGAATGAAACCTTTTTCCTTTTCCTTAAGGGATCGAGCTCGAGTCTGGCTAAACTCAATGCCACCTAACTCCATCATATCTTGGACTGATTTGACTGAAAAATTCCTTAGGAAATATTTTCCACCCACCAAGAGTGCGAAAGTTCGAATGGAAATTCACTCATTCCAACAAATAGAGGGAGAGTCACTCTACGATGCATGGGAAAGGTCCAAGGGGCTAATGACACAATGTCCACAACATGGAATTCCTGGTTGGCAACTGATACATATCTTCTACACTGGACTAGGGGGACAAATCAGGACCATTCTTGATGCAGCAGCAGGGGGGACATTTTTGGGGAAGACATACACAGATGCCTACGATGTATTAGAAAGAATGACCTACAACAATTACCAATGGGCATCGGAACGCTCGTCAGTAAAACTTGCACCTGGAAAATTTGAGTTAGATACAATGACAGCAGTGCAAGCACAATTAGCCGCGTTATCCAAGAAAATTAATGGTTTAAGTATGAGTAAACCTGGAGCTAACTCGTTTCAAACTCAACCAGTCAACATGATTCACAACTCAGAGATTTCCTGTATCATTTGTGGGGGAGAGCATCCGTATGAAAACTGCCCTTCAAATTCAGAATCAGCATGTTATGTGGGAAACAATCGAAACAATCAAGGGTATAATCCATACTCTAACAGCTATAATCCCGGATGGCGAAACCATCCTAACTTTTCATGGAGCAATAATCAACACGTTGGACAGGGGTCAAACAACGCCAAAAATCAGCAAAACTCACCAAGATTTCAGGGTCAACAAAAACAACCACCAACGGACAATAAGCCATCATTAGAAGAGACGTTGGCGCAGTTCATGAGCTAGACAACTGCATCTATTCGAAACCTAGAAACCCAAATGGCTCAATTAGCGCAAGATAGGCAGCACCGACCTCCAGGCTCACTCCCAAGCATAGTTGTTTGAGGCGCAAGGCGACGCGACGCGACGAGGCCGGGCCTTGCCTTAAGGCGACGCGAGGCGCAAAGCGCGGGCTTTTTGGTGGCTAAAATGCTTGTATATGAATTTATCAATATATATCAAATTATCAACAATAATTATAAAATTCAAGACTTTTAAAGACAATATAATAAACATATTTATCATACAACATCTCAAAAACCAAATTCATAACTCAAAGTCTCAAAATAAATTTAAAGTGTCAATAATCAAATACCAAATAGTCTTAAATTGAGCAAATAAGTTCAAAAGCAATGTAAAACGATAATAAATCAATACATGTAAATATTTAATCAGACCACTCTCCTCCAATCACATGATCATCATCATCATCATCACTATCATTATCGACGCTTCCTCCGTTCTCGTCATCTTTATAACATTCATTATCTTTCTCTTCCTCTTCATCATCATCACTATCACCACTAACATCACGTGTAGACGAAGATTGTGGTAATGTAGATGAGGATGTTGGTAATGTAGATGATGTAGTCGGCAACGTAGATGAGGATGATGGTATTGTAGATGATGAGGAAGTTGGCAAACTAAATGATGGTGTCGGTGCTCTATTCTTTGATGCTTTTCCCGCGGGTGCTGAAACTTTATCTATCGGGGTTTTAGATGTAGAAGCCGAACCTCTTGATTTCCTCAAAGAATATGCAGGTTCATTTGCCCCCGATGCATGCATAACTTGTTCCCAAGTTAAGTCATCGTCGGAATGCACAAGATCAATATCATCATCATCATCCATCGTCCCTTCCCCCATTTTTCCCACCAACCATTCATCGGTACCATCTACATAAGGATTCTCCAAGATAATAGGGTCGATGGTATCACGCAACTCATATCTCCGTCTTAAAGATCTATTGTACTTAATGTACACTAAATCATTAAGACGTTTTTGCTCCAAACGATTCCTTTTCTTGGAATGGAGCTGTAAAGTTTAATTAATTATAATTTATTAGAATATTATATTAATATATGTTAGAACTTTAGATTATGAAATGTAAAGACACTTACGTGTTGAAATACACTCCAGTTACGTTCACAACCGGAAGAGCTACAAGTAAGGCTGAGAATTTTGATGGCAAGTTTTTTCAAATTTGGCGCCGAATTCCCATATGCACCCCACCATTCAGCTAATTGAAAATAAAAAGATTTAAAAACATTAGTGTCATTTTTATGAAATTAAAAATAATATTAATCGTGTATATTAATATTTTCATTACCTGGTGCCATTTTTGTTCTTTGTCTAATGGCTTGTTTGCTTGAAAAAGTTCCTTCGGCTTGTTTGTAAAACTTTAGCTCCGAGGCAATTTTATCTTGTATATCTTCATCTTCAACCAACTTTTCAACACATTTATCAAATCCAGAGGTAATCACTTCAACATCTTCAATTTCCTTATTTGCATAATAAAACTCGGGATTGAGTAAATGTCCCGCGGCATGCAAAGGCCTATGAAGTTGATTTTGCCATCGGTGGTCAATAATTCTAAATATCTCGGAATACCTCTGCTCGTTGTTGTTGAAAGACAATGCAATTTTCTTCTTTGCACGGTCCATTGCCTCATATATGTATCCCATTGGAGGCTTTTTCTCTCCATCCACAAGTCGGAGAACCTCAACAAGTGGGCCAGCAAACTTCATAATGAAACTTATCATTTTCCAAAATTCGATGTTCATAATAACTCTCACTGCTTGTTTGCCGCCTCTTTCCTTTGCAACTTTGCTAGATTTCCATTTATCAGAAATGAACATGTCTCTCAATTGCGACTTGTGCTTTTGAAATCTTTTCAAAGTCAAGAAAGCAGTTGCAAAACGAGTTGATCCCGTCCTAACCATATCTCTTTGGCTAGTGAACTCTCTCATCATGTTCAAAACTATTGTTCGATTATAGATATATCCATTGATGTTAATTGCACGTTCAAGTGTCCTTTTCCATTCCGGTAACTTGAACATATCTTCGAACATTAAATCCAAACAATGAGCCGCCATGGAGTCCAAAACATATGAGGATATCGAAGCTCCAACCTCTTTCCTATTTATCGAACAATAAAAAATAAAATTAATTGAATATAATAAACATATTATAAAATGCAATAGAAATGATTTATTACTCACCGGCATAAACATTTTCACTTGCACTGTCGGTGACCACTTGTATCACACTTTTTTCTCCAATACGTCTCACAAAATTATCGAGCAACTCGAACATTTTTTCGCCCGTGTGAGAGTAACTTGATGCATCGACTGATTCAATGAACATACTCCCTCGAGGAGTATTGACCAAAAAGTTGATCAAAGACCTTTGTTTTCCATCTTTCCAACCATCCGCCATCAAAGAACAACCATACTTCTCTTTTTCTTCCTCATTTGCCTTCATCAATTGTTTTGTGTGCTCCACCTCCTTCTTCAAATAACTAACTCTTACCTCGTGATAAGTAGGAGGTTTCATTCCGGGACCGTATTGTCCTATAGCTTCAATCATAGCTTTAAAACTATCATAGTTCACTGCATTAAATGCGATGCCGGCATCATACATCCATCTACAAAATTTTTGAACCGCATTTTCCCGCATCTTCTTTTGAACTTCTAAGAACGAGTTGGATAAATCACCTTTCTTTCTTTGGACATCCTCGTCGGATTGTTTATTAAAGAACAAATTGATAGGGCCTAGTTGTCTCGGCTTTTTGGGAACCATCGGTGGTCGGCTAGAAGAAGAGATGGGCCTTTTACCACGAGCTCGATCCTCGTGTGCCTCCCTATCCTCCATTTCTTCTATTTCTTTTTCTTGCTCCGCAATTTCATCAAAATGAGGCGTTTCCGATTGTGTTTCCTCCAACACTCTTTTCGCGGTTTGTTTAGCTTCAAACACTTCTTGAAAAAATAATTTGACGGCGGGGGGGGGGGGACTTTCTTGCAACCCGTCACATTCCTAAAACCTCCAACAAGATGTTGTTTTGCTCTCGATATACCTCCATTTGTTACTTTATCACAATACTTGCACTTTAAATTCTTCGACTTATCATTCGGATTCAACATAATCACATGTTCCCATCCGGGGTCCACATTACTAGACATTCTACATTCAAAAAATTTACACAATGTCACAAATCACAATCAATTGAAGAAAGATAATGATCTATGATCACAATTATATACCATATATATATATCATATAGAATATATATAATTTTATACTTTATAGCTAATAAAATTAAGTTGATCTCTTACTTAAATCAAAAAAAGGAGATCCCGTAATTTTCTATATACTACTAATCCATTAATTATTTTCTATATATATACTTATATAGTAAATATTTTCTATAATTAATTAAATCCTTAAGACCTTAACTAATTATTATCTTTAAGAGTTAAAGACTTTAAGTTTTAACTTTTAACTATCAATTTTCTATATATATACATAATATACATATACTTATATATTATATAACTATATCTAAGACTAAAACAAATAAATATATAACTATATCTAAAACAAATAAAGGAAAGAACAATATTAACCTTTAGGATTTAACACTTCCCACTTGGAGATGGCAGCGGCGGCGGCAGAAGATGAAGGCGCGGCAGGCGGCGGCAGCGGCAAAGGACGGTGGCGCGGCAGGCGGCGGCAGCGGCAGAGGACGGCGGCGGCAGCTTTCTTCCAACTTCTAAGAGTTCAAGGTTAGGGTTTTATTTTCCCCCTTTTGAGATAGATGAAACGGGGAGAGAGAAATGGAATAGAAGTGGGAGATCAGCTTTGGAAAGTCAATATTTTAAATTGACTTCAATTTAAAAAAAAAAAAAAAAAAGACAATAACCAAAAAGCGACGCTTTGCCGCGCCTTAAGGCGCGGCTATGGCGGCCAAGGCGAGGCCTTGGCCGCGCCTTCCGGTAACAGGAAAGGCGAGGCGAGGCGAGGCGATGAGGGCTCGCCTCGCCCTGGGCAATTGGCGCGCTTTGCGCGCTTTCTATAACTATGCTCCCAAGTGACACTGAAAACCCAAGGACCAATCATAACGAACATTGCAAAGCAATCACTCTGAGAAATGGTAGAGAACTCGAAGAGCCCAGCAGAACACAAGTTCGAGTTAAGGATCCCAAGGAAGCTCAAGACAAGCCTGAAGAATCCGAGCTAAACAAAGAAAATGAGGTGGAAAAGGAGAGCGAGAAGAAAGATGTACCTAATCTACCGGAAATCAAACCTCCACCACCGTTTCCTCAAAGGTTTCAACAACAAAGGAAGAATGATCAATTCAGAAAATTCCTTGATATCCTGAAACAACTTCACATCAACATTCCATTAGTTGAAGCATTCGAGCAGATGCCAAATTATGTCAAATTCATGAAGGATGTACTGTCACGAAAGAAAAGATTAGGAGAATTCGAAACTGTAGCTCTCACCGAAGAATGTAGTGCAATTTTGCAGAATAAGCTCCCACCCAAACTCAAGGATCCTGGCAGTTTTACCATTCCATGTAACATTGGCGATAAGTACGTGGGACAAGCATTATGCGATTTAGTGGCCAGCATCAATCTCATGCCCAAATCCGTCTTTCAAAAATTAAGAATTGGGGAAGCAAGGCCAACTACGGTAACTCTTCAATTAGCAGATCGGTCCATTACATACCCCGAAGGAAAAATTGAAGACGTTCTGGTAAAAGTAGATAAGTTTATCTTCCCTGTTGATTTTATTGTGTTAGACTATGAAGCAGATTCGAATGTACCCATCATTTTGGGTAGGCCATTCTTAGCCACTGGAAGAGCATTAATTGACGTACAGAAAGGTGAATTAACCATGAGGGTGCAGGACGAGAAGATTACATTCAATGTGTTCCAAGCCATGAAACATCCCGACGACGAGGAATAATGTTCATCAGTATGCATGATCGACTCATTGGTCGCTAAGACCTTTGAAACATCTATGTACCGAGACCCGTTGGAAGCAGCCCTAATGTTGGATCCTGTAATACCCGAGAATTTTCGGGTCCTTTAATTGTAATTTAATTGGATTAATATCCAATTTTATATGCTAATGTGTTTTAAAGTTAAATTGAACTATCTTTTGTGCTATGTTATGAACATTAATTAATTCTTATGGAATATTGGACTTAGAAATAAATTAGGAAACATGTCTATTGCCTTTTAAAAACATTGGGGTCATTTTGTAATTTATTTTGGACCTAAGTGCGCAAAATTTTATGTTTTGGGGGCAAAAATGCACTTTACCAAAGCTCAAGGAGCAAAGTGCAAATTCTCCCCAATCTTTTCAAATCCTACATCAAGCAATGTAATGAGTGAAAAGCCAAGAAATCAACTTTGGCCATGACCCTATGAAGTAGCCATGCCCCTACATGAGGTATAACCATACCTCTAGCCTACCTTCTCCAATTAAACACTTCACCCCTCTTATTATACCTCCAAAAATCAGATTTTTGTGTTCCCCTACACCAACCATTACCTTCTTGAAGTGAAAAGTTAGAGAGAAAGTTGGAGAGGATAGTGAGGGTTTTTGAGAAAAATATTAAGAGTAGGAGAAATTATATAGAAAGTAGAAGGGTAGAGGAGAAAACACCACCATCACCACCACCTCCCACCGGACCACCACCACCACCGCTGCCGCCGTGAGCCACTGCTGCCGCCGCTGCCGCTGCTGCCGCCACCGTGAACCGGAAAAGGAAAAAGACCAACTTGGAAGCTTGTAAGAGTGTTCAAAAATCCCCTTTTTAGTATGGTTATTTTGTGTGAAATAGCTTAGAAATTTATGGTTTTAATCTTGAAATATCTTGAAACACTATTTGATGGGTTTATTAAAAGATTAGCATACCTTATATTTAAAAGAATCCTTGTATGGTTTTTAGTTAATGGCATGTTCACATCAAAAGGGGGAGGAAGAAATATTTTATGCAAACAATATTTTGTTCTTGGTAATATGCATAAATAAGTTTTTTCTTAAAAGAGATTTGACTATGAATGTATATATGCTTGCTTTATTATGGATCTTGAGAAATATATACATGTCTATGAAAATATATTAGTTTTATGAAAATTTTAGGATCTTAGAAGAGGTTTTAATTATCTTGTTTGGACCTTTTGTGAAAAAAAAAAAATATGGTCTCTTGTGCATTTTCCGGCGGGGTTGGCCGGAGCCACCCCACCGCCGGCAAGCAACCACCGGCCACTGCCATAGCAGTGACCAGTGGCCGTGGCTGCTCTTTTTTTGTTGTCAGTTGCTGTTGCAAATTGCAACAGCCTGTTGCAATTTGCAACAGAACAACAGGCCCATTTAATGGGCTTGTTGCTACTTGGTTAGTGGGCTGGCCTGATCAAATAAAAAAAAAAAAGAAAAGAAAAGAAAAGAAAAGAGAAAAGAAATAATAATAATAATAATAATAATAATAATAATAATAATAATAATAATAATAATAAAATTTATAAGTAAATTTCTGAAATTAAGAAATTCAAAAGATAGGAATTTATAAATCAAGTTTAATTATTAAATTCGAAATTTCTAAATAAAATTCGAAAAAAAAAATTAAAAATTTAATTCTGAAAAATAAAGTTGTAATATTTAATATAATTTTGATAATTATACTTGAATATTTGTCTAAAATTAATTTCGAAAGATAAAATTATATAAGTTTAGATAACTTTGAATAACTATTTAAATAAACTTTTGAAAATAATAATTAAAATAATCTTGGATAAATAATTTCCAGAAATAAATAAATTACTTAAATAATTTTAAGAAAAAAAAAGAGATTAATTAATAATTAATTATTTTTCGAATAAGATCATGATTAAATAAATTTTTTGAAATGAAAATAATTTCAAGGATACATTAATTATTAAATATTTTCTGAATATTATAAATTCAAAAACAAAATTATTAATTTAATTTTAATTAATCTTGAACATTATTTTTTATTTAGAAAATTAGTAAATAATTTGAATAATTATTTTTCTGAAAAAAAAAAATCAAATAAAATATTTTGGATAATAAGTTTTTATAAAAATAATTAATTTAAATATATATAGAAAAAGATGAATAGTTCAAAAAAATAAATAATAAAGGGGTTAAATTGTCGAGTAAAGTTTGACTTCAAATTAATAGTAATAATAAAGATTTCAATAAGAACTTATTACGTAAATTTCTTGAAAGAAATAACTTACTTTAAACTTTATATAAACCTTAGAACCCTTGACCGGACTTGAAAGTCCATCTTTCGATCGTAGTTTCAGTATCGATCAACTATGATTCAATTGTATGTTGACTAAAGCATTGCTTAGTCATTGATTGAATCCTTGTGCTATGATTGTAATCTAAGATCATTACATAAACGTGTACAGGAGGAATCGGAGTCGTCACACTTGTCGCACTTCCTTCAGAAAATTTTAAGCAGCAAAGGTGAGTGCTGGGTGTTACTTGTGTGTAAGTCTAAATATGCTAGTAGGTCGAGTCAGAACTGTAACTTAGTTCCTAAACGAACAAGCATGTGATGTATGATAACATAGAGAATTCGGCTGCCAGGACAACCTACATGTTGTCTTATTACTTATGCCTATATGCTTATGAGTAATTGATATTGTATGTTGAACCGTTATTGAGTTGTTTATAGATTTCCTGTTACTGAATTGTTAATGTACTGTACTGTTTGTTAAATCTATGTGGGCCCTATTTTGGTGTGCGGAATCGTGGATAACCCAGAAGGTAAGGGCCGGAGGGTTACCTCGATCCACCGTAGACCCGCTTCACGAGCCAAGTGTGGAGGTTACACTTGGGGAGTGAATGTCAAACTCCTGGCATTTGACGTCAATGCGCACTGTATGTAAGGTCGCACCTTACTGGAGTGTTCGGTGGTGGTTTTCACAAATATGGATTTGAGGGTAAGAGGAGGACGGCATCATCAACCTTTGGTTATTTGTTTTAACTGTTAATTGATATTACATGTGTTTAATTACTGTATTAAATATGCACTCATATATTATGCTATATTCATACACTACACATATGTGCACTACAGCCTCACTAAGTTGGACGACCAACTTATGCATTCCCGTTTACTTCTTTTCAGATACAGGTACCCCAGAGTCTGACGTCTAGGGTTGGTGTTCGTCTCCGAGATCCTGTCTGTTGGTCTTCGTGGGTCGTCACGTTACTTTTGATTTTTGTTATGTTATGTATTAATGCGTATCAATCATGATTAAGTACTTAAAGACTATGCTTGTTGGAACCCTGTGGTTATGCGCGGTTTGCGCCTAGGTTGTATTTTGTGCCCGCTCCTGCATATCGCAGCGTACTGGGTTTGATTTTGTTATTTATGAACTATGATTCAAATTACTGTGTTGTATGGAAAAAAAAAATCTGGTCAAAATTTGGTTGTGTTCACCGAATACGGACCCGGACTCGGGGGTGGATCCACGTCGGACCCGACCCGGGGGCTCGGGCCGTCACAGGTGGTATCAGAGCTTAGGCTTATAAGTCAGGTCATGGATCCTCGGAAGTCGTATGTTGTGTCGTGTTTTAACTGTAATTTTGAGTCCTTATGTGTAATTATTATATGTTCGGTGATTGTTCTTGTCTTCTGAGTGTGATAGGATGTCGAGCCAGGGTAGCCGTAGTTCGAGCATTGGACGAAGGAGTAGAGTCCTTCATAGAGATATGGGGCTCCGTCGGGCCAATGATGGCCTTGCGGGTGATGACTCGCCACCTCGTCCCCTAGCTATTCGCCGCTCTAGACCCCGTAGAATCTATCGTCCTATTGGGGCCCCTGGACGTCGCGATAATGGACAGCTTCGAGGCCATTAGCCGAACCGTGTAGTTCATCAGTTGGAGGCTGATCGTGATCGGTATGCTGACCTTGCTTTGATGGCGGACATCAATGCCCAAGACGCCAATGATAGAGCTGATGCCATGCTGCTCCGCTTGAGGGAGCTTCGGGTCATCAGGAACCGTAGGGTGCTGCAGTCTGCCAAGATTATAGAGGGGTTGAGGGCCCTAGCTGACGAGATAGAGGCGGATAATAAAACACTGATCGAGGAGGAACGCCCTCATATGCAGACAGGAGCTGCTACTGACCCTATGGACGAGGAGGAAGACCCCAGTGAGGAGGCCCCAGGGGATGGTCCTGAAGACGAGTAGGATTGAGAGGCAATTAGGACTACCTTTTGTTATTTTGTAGTAGTGAAGTCATTTTGACTTTTGTCTATGTTTTATGTGGTATGCTAGACATGTTTTGACTCTTTTGTGCCGTTATGGCAGTACTCTGTTTGGCGGTTTGCCTCTTATGATATTATGTATGATATTATGGTTTAGTTTTATTTGGTTGTTGATCTTGTAGTGGTAATATGTATTTGTTGGTTTTATTTCCCTAACGAGCCATTTTCGATATCCAGAATGGCAGGAAATCGAGCCGAGAGTCGTGCTGGACGTCGGGTTCCCTCTGACCAGTCTGAGGGAGCGCCGGTAGTCCCACCAGCAGCACCACCTGTTGACCAGGCAGAACGGATCATCGCCGCCTTGGCCGGGTTTACCCAAGCACTGCAAGGTGCTGCGCAGGCCGTGCCTACACCGCCGGCACCACCTGCCTTAGACCAGACTTTGGAACGTTTTCTGCGGTTCCAACCACCCAAGTTCCTTGGGGAACCTGATGATCGAAAAGCTGAGGCTTGGATGGCTGATATCGAAAATATTTTTCGAGCCTTGGACTACTCGGACACTCAAAAGATTTCGTTGGCTACTTATCGCTTTGAGGATGCTGCTAGGTCCTGGTGGCAGACGAGGGAGATGGTTTGGGAAAGGGACCAAATTGCGAGGACTTGGGAAAATTTTGTGAAGGAGTTTAATGACAAATATGCCCCCCCTGTGGTTCGTGAACAACATGAGGAGCAATTCAATGCTTTAAAGCAAGGAAATATGAAGGTTCCCCAATTCGAGGCTGTTTTCTCTCGACTCGTCCGCTATGCTCCCCATTTGATGACTGATGAACCTCGCCGCACACGCCGGTTCATCAAATGCCTAAGGCCAGAGCTCCAGCGTGCACTTCTTTCTCACAACATTGTCACTTACATTGAAGTAGTGGAGAGAGCCACTCGCATTGAGAATGGACTGATAGAGCTGAATGCTATGCAGTTTCCAGAAAAGAGATCGAGGCCTCCTCAGACAAACTGGCAGTCGGGGAGGAATGCAGGAAAGACACCTAGAACTGGTCAATCAAGCTCAGGGAATCCAAAGGGCCATCAACAGCACAACCAGCCACAGAATGCTCCTGGGAAGACACCAGATGGAGCTTGTACCTTTTGTGGACTGAAGGGGCATGGAGAACCCAAATGCTGGAAAAAGACTGGCAAGTGCCTGAGGTGTGGGGCTCAGGATCATTTTATCAAAAATTGCCCCAAGGTACCTCCTGCGCCTATTCCAGCAGGTGGAGGATCGTCCCAGGCTGGGAGACCACCAAAGTCGAGGGTGCCTGGACGAGCTTTTGCTATGGAGGGGGACGAGCTGTCAAATCCTAATGCAAACGATGTTGTGGAAGGTACACTTTATGTTTCCGGGCATTTATGTAAAGTGTTATTCGATTCTGGTGCATCTCATTCATTCGTAACACCTTCCTATAGTAAGAAACTAATGAGTAAAGTAGAAAGTTTACCCTATGAGTTAGAGGTTCATACTCCATTAGGAACCTCGTTCATCACGAGTTCGGTTTACAAAGCATGTGAGGTTAGGATCGAGGAGAGAGTGTTTCCTGCTGATTTAATCGCGTTGCCAATCCAAGGTTTTGATGTAATTTTGGGGATGGATTGGTTATCCACTCATGCTGCCCATTTAGATTGTCGACGTAAAACCGTAACACTTTCTACCCCCGAAAAACCAGATGTTTGTTTTTGGGGTATTCGGAAAGCCCTAAAGGTTCCGTTGTTGTCCGCGGCCCAAGTTCGTCAGGAATTACGCCAGGGCGGACAAGGATTTATCGCTTACCTCATCAACAAGCCGAAGGATAAAGTTTATTTAAAAGAGGTACCCGTGGTGGCAGAGTTCGCGGACGTTTTTCCGGAAGAACTTACGACTCTACCACCAGATCGAGAAGTGGAATTCACAATTGATCTCGTACCAGGAACGACGCCGATTGCAAAGAAATCATACCGCATGGCCCCCGCTGAGCTTAAGGAGCTAAAAGCTCAACTTCAGGAGTTGCTGGAGCAAGGATTTATTAGACCTAGTTCGTCTCCGTGGGGTGCCCCTATTTTGTTCGTCAAGAAAAAAGACGGTTCGTTGCGGCTATGCATCGACTATCGTGATCTGAATAGTGTGACTATCAAGAATAAGTACCCTCTGCCGCACATCGAAGAGTTGTTCGATCAACTACAAGGATCTCTGGTATACTCAAAGTTGGATTTAAGGCAAGGGTACTATCAACTAAAGATTAAGGAGGAAGACATACCGAAAACGGCCATTAACTCGCGATATGGACACTTTGAGTTTGTCGTGATGCCTTTCGGCCTCACGAATGCCCCTGCCGTCTTCATGGATTTAATGCATCGAGTCTTCAAGCCATTTTTAGACCAGTTTGTTGTGGTATTCATCGATGATATCTTGATCTACTCGAAATCTAGGCAAGAACACGAGGCTCATCTTCGGAAGGTGCTCCAAACCTTGCGTGAACATAAATTGTATGCGAAGTTTAGCAAGTGTGAATTTTGGTTAGATCGAGTTGCCTTTCTGGGGCACATTATTTCAGGAGATGGGATAGCAGTCGATCCATCTAAGGTTGAAGCGGTTACTGAGTGGAAGAGGCCAGAGACAGTGACCGAGATTCGGAGTTTCTTAGGTCTGGCTGGGTATTATCGTAGGTTTATTCAGGATTTCTCGAAGATAGCATCGCCTTTGACAAAGTTAACTCAGAAGAAAGTTCCATTCGATTGGAACGAGAAGTGTGAGGCAAGCTTCCAGGAGTTGAAAAAAAGATTGACGACTGCACCGGTGTTGTCTTTACCAGACGGGTCAGAGAACTTTATGGTTTACACCGACGCATCGAAAGAAGGTTTGGGATGCGTCCTAATGCAAAACGGCAAGGTGATAGCGTATGCTTCAAGGAAGTTGAAGCCGTACGAAAGGAATTATCCAACCCATGATTTGGAGTTGGCAGCGGTAGTGTTTGCATTGGGCAAATGGAGGCACTACCTTTATGGAGTGTCGTTTGTGGTGTTCACAGATCACAAGAGCCTAAAATATTTATTCTCTCAGAAGGAGTTGAATATGAGACAAAGACGTTGGATGGAATTCTTGGACGACTACGATTGTACAATTCAGTACCATCCCGGCAAAGCAAATGTGGTGGCTGATGCATTGAGTCGGAAGATCAACGTGTCTCACCTTATGGCAAGAGAGTGGGAAATGTTGGAAAGTGTTTGTTGTTGGAATCCAGAGGAAGTTAAGATGGGAATCTTATTCGCCGGTTTGCAAGTGAGACCGGACATACTCAAACAGATTGCATTGGCCCAACAACTAGATGAAAAGATAGAAAAAATCAAAGAATCAATCCCGAAAATAGTTGATTCGCCTTTTAACGTGGATGCTGAAGGAGTTCTCAGGTTTTTGGTGAGGTTGTGTGTTCCCATGGATACTGGATTAAAGGAGCAAATTTTGGAAGAAGCCCACCGTTCCCGATACAGCATTCATCCGGGAGGAAACAAGATGTATCAGGATCTGAAGGCTCATTTCTGGTGGGATGGTATGAAGAAGGATGTGGCGGATTACGTGGCAAGATGTCTAGTCTGTCAGCAAGTGAAAGCAGAACACCAGCGACCATCAGGGTTGCTGCAACCATTACCAGTACCCGACTGGAAATGGGAATCAATAACGATGGATTTTGTGACTGGTTTGCCACGTACTCGAGGTCAACATGATGCCATTTGGGTTATTGTCGATAGACTGACAAAGGTAGCCCGATTTATTCCCGTTAATGTTAAGTACCCTGTCGAACGACTGGCAGAGTTATACCGCGATCAAATCATTCGACTGCACGGGGTGCCAAAGGATATAACTTCCGATCGTGACCCAAGGTTTACGTCAAGGTTGTGGACAAAGGTTCAAGGTGCTCTGGGCACTAAGCTTCAGTTTAGTACTACGGCACACCCACAGACGGATGGCCAATCAGAGCGTACTATTCAGATTCTAGAGGACATGCTTCGGGCTTGTGCCCTCGATATCAAGGGAAGTTGGGATAAAAATTTGCCATTAGTAGAGTTTGCCTATAATAACAGTTTTCAGTCTACCATTCAGATGCCGCCCTATGAAGCATTGTATGGTCGAAAATGCAGATCTCCGATCCACTGGGATTTGGATGAGCATAAATCCCGAACTTTGGTCACCACGGTTGAGGGAGTACCTGATTTGGTTCAGGAAGCCATGGATATAGTACCGGTGATTAAGAAAAGGATGCTAGCTGCTCAAAGTCGCCAGAAAAGCTATGCCGATCGCCGTAGAAAACCTCTCGAATGTGAGGAAGGCGATGAAGTGTTCCTTAAGGTTTCACCTAAAAAAGGCCTTATCAAACATGGCAAAGGAGGAAAGCTAAATCCTCGGTATGTCGGACCTTTCAAGATCTTGGAAAGAGTTGGGAGTGTAGCGTACAAGTTGGATCTACCAGCAAACCTCGGTGGGATACACGACGTGTTCCATATTTCACTCCTGAAGAAGTATTTACCGGACCCGTCTCACGTGATAGACTACGAGCCCTTGCAACTCCAAGAGAGTCTATCGTACGTTGAGAGGCCTATTCGTATTTTGGATAAGAAGTTCCAAGAATTACGAAAAAGGAAGATTCCAATAGTGAAAGTTCTTTGGCGCAGTCAAAGCATTGAAGAAGCAACTTGGGAGCCGGAAGAGCAGATGCGTCAGCAATACCCTGAACTCTTCGAACCTCAAGATTGAATTTGGGGACCAAATTCTTTAAGGGGGAAAGATTGTAATACCCGAGAATTTTCGGGTCCTTTAATTGTAATTTAATTGGATTAATATCCAATTTTATATGCTAATGTGTTTTAAAGTTAAATTGAACTATCTTTTGTGCTATGTTATGAACATCAATTAATTCTTATGGAATATTGGACTTAGAAATAAATTAGGAAACATGTCTATTGCCTTTTAAAAACATTGGGGTCATTTTGTAATTTATTTTGGACCTAAGTGCGCAAAATTTTATGTTTTGGGGGCAAAAATGCACTTTACCAAAGCTCAAGGAGCAAAGTGCAAATTCTCCCCAATCTTTTCAAATCCTACATCAAGCAATGTAATGAGTGAAAAGCCAAGA
The DNA here is from genome assembly GCA_038501285.1 of Penstemon eatonii. Taxonomy (NCBI): domain Eukaryota; kingdom Viridiplantae; phylum Streptophyta; class Magnoliopsida; order Lamiales; family Plantaginaceae; genus Penstemon; species Penstemon eatonii. The sequence goes on along the minus strand of CM076715.1, from coordinate 27,521,572 downwards.
AATCAACTTTGGCCATGACCCTATGAAGTAGCCATGCCCCTACATGAGGTATAACCATACCTCTAGCCTACCTTCTCCAATTAAACACTTCACCCCTCTTATTATACCTCCAAAAATCAGATTTTTGTGTTCCCCTACACCAACCATTACCTTCTTGAAGTGAAAAGTTAGAGAGAAAGTTGGAGAGGATAGTGAGGGTTTTTGAGAAAAATATTAAGAGTAGGAGAAATTATATAGAAAGTAGAAGGGTAGAGGAGAAAACACCACCATCACCACCACCTCCCACCGGACCACCACCACCACCGTTGCCGCCGTGAGCCACTGCTGCCGCCGCCGCTGCCGCCACCGTGAACCGGAAAAGGAAAAAGACCAACTTGGAAGCTTGTAAGAGTGTTCAAAAATCCCCTTTTTAGTATGGTTATTTTGTGTGAAATAGCTTAGAAATTTATGGTTTTAATCTTGAAATATCTTGAAACACTATTTGATGGGTTTATTAAAAGATTATCATACCTTATATTTAAAAGAATCCTTGTATGGTTTTTAGTTAATGGCATGTTCACATAAAAAGGGGGAGGAAGAAATATTTTATGCAAACAATGTTTTGTTCTTGGTAATATGCATAAATAAGTTTTTTCTTAAAAGAGATTTGACTATTAATGTATATATGCTTGCTTTATTATGGATCTTGAGAAATATATACATGTCTATGAAAATATATGAGTTTTATGAAAATTTAAGGATCTTAGAAGAGGTTTTAATTATCTTGTTTGGACCTTTTGTGAAAAAAAAAAAATATGGTCTCTTGTGCATTTTCCGGCGGGGTTGGCCGGAGCCACCCCACCACCGGCAAGCAACCACCGGCCACTGCCATAACAGTGACCAGTGGCCGTGGCTGCTCTTTTTTTGTTGTCTGTTGCTGTTGCAATTTGCAACAGAACAACAGGCCCATTTAATGGGCCTGTTGCTACTTGGTTAGTGGGCTGGCCATCAGGCCAGCCCATATAAAAAAAAAAGAAAAGAAAAGAAAAGAAAAGAGAAAATAAATAATAATAATAATAATAATAATAATAATAATAATAATAATAATAATAATAATAAAATTTATAAGTAAATTTCTGAAATTAAGAAATTCAAAAGATAGGAATTTATAAATCAAGTTTAATTATTAAATTCGAAATTTCTAAATAAAATTCGAAAAAAAAAAAATTAAAAATTTAATTCTGAAAAATAAAGTTGTAATATTTAATATAATTTTGATAATTATACTTGAATATTTGTCTAAAATTAATTTCGAAAGATAAAATTATATAAGTTTAGATAACTTTGAATAACTATTTAAATAAACTTTTGAAAATAATAATTAAAATAATCTTGGATAAATAATTTCCAGAAATAAATAAATTACTTAAATAATTTTAAGAAAAAAAAAGAGATTAATTAATAATTAATTATTTTTCGAATAAGATCATGATTAAATAAATTTTTTGAAATGAAAATAATTTCAAGGATACATTAATTATTAAATATTTTCTGAATATTATAAATTCAAAAACAAAATTATTAATTTAATTTTAATTAATCTTGAACATTATTTTTTATTTAGAAAATTAGTAAATAATTTGAATAATTATTTTTCTGAAAAAAAAAAATCAATTAAAATATTTTGGATAATAAGTTTTCATAAAAATAATTAATTTCAAATATATATAGAAAAAGATGAATAGTTCAAAAAAAAAAAAATAATAAAGGGGTTAAATTGTCGAGTAAAGTTTGACTTCAAATTAATAGTAATAATAAAGATTTCAATAAGAACTTATTACGTAAATTTCTTGAAAGAAATAACTTACTTTAAACTTTATATAAACCTTAGAACCCTTGACCGAACTTGAAAGTCCATCTTTCGATCGTAGTTTCAATATCGATCAACTATGATTCAATTGTATGTTGACTAAAGCATTGCTTAGTCATTGATTGAATCCTTGTGCTATGATTGTAATCTAAGATCATTACATAAACGTGTACAGGAGGAACCGGAGTCGTCACACTTGTCGCACTTCCTTCAGAAAATTTTAAGCAGCAAAGGTGAGTGCTGGGTGTTACTTGTGTGTAAGTCTAAATATGCTAGTAGGTCGAGTCAGAACTGTAACTTAGTTCCTAAACGAACAAGCATGTGATGTATGATAACATAGAGAATTCGACTGCCAGGACAACCTACATGTTGACTTATTACTTATGCCTATATGCTTATGAGTAATTGATATTGTATGTTGAACCGTTATTGAGTTGTTTATAGATTTCCTGTTACTGAATTGTTAATGTACTGTACTGTTTGTTATATCTATGTGGGCCCTATTTTGGTGTGCGGAATCGTGGATAACCCAGAAGGTAAGGGCCGGAGGGTTACCTCGATCCACCGTAGACCCGCTTCACGAGCCAAGTATGGAGGTTACACTTGGGGAGTGAATGTCAAACTCCTGGCATTTGACGTCAATGCGCACTGTATGTAAGGTCGCACCTTACTGGAGTGTTCGGTGGTGGTTTTCACAAATATGGATTGGAGGGTAAGAGGAGGACGGCATCATCAACCTTTGGTTATTTGTTTTAACTGTTAAATTGATATTACATGTGTTTAATTACTGTATTAAATATGCACTCATATATTATGCTATATTCATACACTACACATATGTGCACTACAGCCTCACTAAGTTGGACGACCAACTTATGCATTCCCGTTTACTTCTTTTCAGATACAGGTACCCCAGAGTCTGACGTCTAGGGTTGGTGTTCGTCTCCGAGATCCTGTCTGTTGGTCTTCGTGGGTCGTCACGTTACTTTTGATTTTTGTTATGTTATGTATTAATGCGTATCAATCATGATTAAGTACTTAAAGACTATGCTTGTTGGAACCCTGTGGTTATGCGCGGTTTGCGCCTAGGTTGTATTTTGTGCCCGCTCCTGCATATCGCAGCGTACTGGGTTTTATTTTGTTATTTATGAACTATGATTCGAATTACTGTGTTGTATGGAAAAAAAAAATCTGGTCAAAATTTGGTTGTGTTCACCGAATACGGACCCGGACTCGGGGGTGGATCCACGTCGGACCCGACCCGGGGGCTCGGGCCGTCACAGATCCCGATGAGATAGATAATAAAGAAATTGTACAAAGCGTGGCATTCTTACAAGCAAATTCGCGAGTCAATAACCCAGTCAACAAGATTGAAGGATTGGAACTACCCACTTGCAAGCCTCATCGACCATCAATCGAAGAACCACCATCGCTGGACTTGAAGCCACTGCCAGCACATCTGCAATATGAATATTTGGGTGAATCATCTACACTGCCAGTAATCATCTCTGCATATCTCTCTGAAACCCAAAAAGAGAAATTACTGAGAGTCCTTCGATGTCATATACGAGTCATTGGGTGGACTATTGCAGACATTAAGGGGATTAGTCCTGCATTTTGTATGCATAAGATCATACTCGATGATGAGAACAAGGGATCAGTCGAACATCAAAGGAGACTAAATCCAATCATGAAAGAGGTAGTAAAAAAGGAAATCATCAAGTGGTTGGATTCAGGAATTATCTTCCCTATTTCAGACAGTAGATGGGTTAGCCCAGTTCAATGTGTTCCCAAGAAAGGTGGTATGACAGTAGTGAAAAATCAAAACAATGAATTGATCCCTTCAAGAACTGTCACGGGATGGCGCGTTTGCATGGATTACCAAAAACTGAACAAAGCTACAAGAAAAGATCACTTCCCGCTACCATTCATAGATCAGATGTTAGACAGATTAGCAGGAAGGGCTTATTTTGTTTTCTAGACGGATTTTCGGGATACAATCAGATTTTCATCGCACTAGCGGATCAAGAAAAGACTACTTTCACATGCCCCTATGGCACATTTGCATTTAGACGGATGCCTTTTGGATTATGCAATGCACCCGCCACGTTTCAACGTTGCATGATGGCAATCTTCACGGACATGATAGAGAAATTTCTCGAAGTCTTCATGGATGACTTTTCTGTGTTTGGTGATTCGTATGATGAATGTCTTGATAACTTAGCCAAGGTTTTGCGCAGGTGCGAAGAAACTAACTTAGTGCTAAACTGGGAAAAGTGTCACTTCATGGTACAAGAAGGGATAGTTCTGGGACACAAAGTATCCAGCAAAGGCATTGAAGTGGACAGAGCAAATATAGAGACAATAGAGAAACTCCCTCCGCCTACGTCAGTCAAAGGAATTCGTAGTTTCCTGGGACATGCTGGATTCTATCGATGTTTTATTAAGGATTTCTCTAAAATCTCTAAACTTTTATGTAATTTGCTTGAAAAAGATGCTAAGTTTGTTTTTGATGATTTGTGTATGCAGGCTTTCCAGACATTGAAGGAAAAGTTGGTGACAGCCCCAATAATAGTAGCTCCAGATTGGAATCTTCCATTCGAAGTAATGTGTGACGCAAGCGATGTCGCACTTGGAGCTGTTTTGGGACAGAAAAGGAATAAGATCTTTCACTCAATATACTACGCGAGCAAAACACTTACTGATGCTCAAGTGAATTACACTGTGACTGAAAAAGAATTGCTGGCAGTAGTGTTTGCATTTGACAAGTTTCGAGCGTATCTGGTAGGAACAAAGATGATAGTATATACAGACCACTCCACAATCCGCTATTTGATTGAAAAGAAGGATGCTAAGCCAAGGCTAATTCGATGGGTGCTTTTATTGCAAGAGTTTGATCTCGAGATAAAAGATAGCAAAGGAACCAAGAATTAAGTGGCTGATCACTTGTCACGATTGGAGGGAGGAAACAAAGAGTCAAACTCTGTGCTGATCAACGAAGTCTTTCCAGACGAACAATTGTTTACGGTAAATCAAACAACACTTCCATGGTATGCCGACTATGTCAACTATCTAGTAAGTGGCCTACTTCCTCCCGACATTAATTTCCAGCAAAAGAAGAGATTTCTAAATTATGTGAAGAACTTCATTTGGGATGAGCCATACTTGTTTAAGAAATGTGAGGATCAAATGATAAGGAGGTGTATTCCCGATGAAAATTTTGAGGAAATTATGGGTAATTGTCACAATTCACCATACGGTGGGCATTTCAAAGGAGATCGCACAGCAGCTAAAATCCTACAATCTGGTTTTTTCTGGCCCACCTTACATAAAGATGCTCATGAGTTTGTGAAGCATTGTGATCGATGCCAACGGGTTGGAAATTTAACGAAGCGTGATGAGATGCCACTGTCTACTATGTTGGAAGTAGAGCTTTTTGATGTTTGGGGGATTGACTTCATGGGACCATTCATTCCCTCATTTGGAAATCGATACATCTTAGTTGCAGTTGATTACGTGTCTAAGTGGGTTGAGGCAGAAGCATTCCCAACTGATGATTCGAAGGTGGTGATGCAATTCATTAAGAAGCATATTTTCACAAGATTCGGTACACCAAGAGCCATCATTAGCGATCAAGGATCCCACTTTTGCAGTAAATACTTCAACGCTCTCCTAGCAAAATATGGTGTGCGGCATAAAGTAGCAACTGCATACCATCCGCAGACGAATGGGCAAGCAGAGATCTCTAATCGAGAAATCAAGAAGATCTTAGAGAAAACAGTCAGTCCCACAAGAAAAGATTGGTCCAGAAAATTAGATGATGCTCTGTGGGCATACAGAACGGCTTTTAAGACGCCAATTGGAATGTCACCATATAGGTTAGTTTTTGAAAAAGCATGTCACCTACCATTAGAATTGGAGCATAAAGCTTTTTGGGCTGTTCGCAACTTGAACATGAGTTTGGAACTTTCGGGGAAGGAACGGTTGATGCAACTGAACGAACTTGATGAGTTTCGACACATAGCCTATGAGAATGCCAAACTATACAAGGAAAGAACAAAGAAATGGCATGACAAGACTATTACCACTAAGTTGTTTGAACCGGGTCAATTAGTACTCCTTTTCAACTCTCGTCTCAAACTTTTTCCTGGAAAACTAAAATCTCGATGGTCTGGACCGTTTGTTGTCATAAACTCATTCCCACATGGTGCCGTGGAGATAGCCGAAGCTGAGACCGGTAGACAATTCAAAGTCAATGGACAACGTCTCAAACACTACTTGGGTGGAGAAATTGTGAATGAAAAGACCTCGGTGGTCTTAGAATGAAATAACCTGAGTATTATGTCGAGCTAAGGACATAAAACTAAGCGCTTCTTGGGAGGCAACCCAAGCTTTTACTTGTTTTTGTTTTTGCGTTTTTGTTTCATTTTGTTTTAGTTTTAGTGTGATATGTGGTGTTTTGTCGGGTTTTGCAGGCATATCGCGATGCAAGGTAACGAGGAGATGAATATTTCATGGACTGGGGCATTTTGGAGAAGAAGAATGATTAAGCCATGGCACAATTTGAACCGGGCCATGGCTCAATTTTGAACAAAAAGAGTGCATAAATTCCAGAAGCTTGAAGCCATGGCACAACTTCAGTCAGGCCATGGCTCAATAAAATGCACAAATTCCAGCAGCCTTGAGCCATGGCACTACTTGAATAAGGCCATGGCTCCATTTCAAGTGCTACAAGACATCAATTTCCAGAAGCTGAAGGCCATGGCTCAAATTGGATCGAGCCATGGCCTCAAAAAAAAAAAAAAACATGTCTTCTCCCCTACCAAAATCAACAAGACCAACTCCTCCTTCAACACCGAGCCACTGCCGTACCAGTCAACATCGAGCCACCGCGACCCTCTCTTCCCAACCACCACCACCGCGACACACCGCGCAACTGCACCTTCTTCTTCTTCAGCCGTGACCGCAATCCTTTCTACCTCAGATCTGCCCCGATGCGAGTTCAGACGCGCAGAAACCCCACCCTGCCGCGTCGAAACCACCACCGCGCCACCACCAGTTCTCCACGACCTGCCTTCTCCAAACCCTACCTCGACCACCAAACCCGGCCCAACCCAGCCGCCTTCATCTCCCTCTTTTCCGTCGCACATCAGCCGCGACCAGCTCTTTCTCTCCTTCTGCCGCCGCCTCCCTTTCTCTACCTCAGAGCTAACCGCCGCCGCGATCTGAAATCGAAATCAAACCCTCCGCCGTCGCATCTTCATCTCCTTCCGCCGCGCAGATCTCCCCACGCCGCCGCACGAACACCAGTCGCACCCAGCCCACCCAGCCGCGACCAAGCCGTCCAGACACCCCAAAGCCGCGCTGAAACCCTAACTCCGCCGCCCCTTGAACAAAACCGCCACTAGACGAAACCCTAACGCTGCCACAACACCTCTATCTCAATTGGGCTTCTCTCAAGGGTCGGTAACAATTGATTCTTGCCTTTCTTGATTCGATTCTTGAATTCCGAGTTCGATTGTTAGTTTGAGGGCGTATTGTGCTATTGTTGGATTTTTGTTGATGATTATTTGAGGATTGTGGAGGAACGAGTTCTTGAACGTAGTGTCGATTATCTGATTGTTGCTTGATTGTGTGGGTAGTAGAGATTGATTATATTTTCGATTGGTGTGATATTTGTGGATTGATTGTTCGTGTGGAGTAATTGTTTTGGCGGAGTGCGTGTTTTGATCACATTACACCAAATGGCACCACGTAGTCGAACGGTCCAAAAGAAACCCCCTGTAATTAGCACTAACAACCACCTCAACGAAAAAGCTTAGTAATGCTAGGAATAAACAAGGGCGGACGGATGAGTTTGATAGCATTAGGTTTGTTAACCCGGAAGCTCAAAAGAAATTCTTTGATGAACATGAGATTACAAGGACATTTATCACGGAGAGGGGTGTAGAATGTACTCTCGAGAGTTTTCCCGAATTTTATCGGTTATTTCAAAAATGGGGTTGGATGGGTTTCATTAAACACCCGACGGAGATTGAGGGCGAGATCGTACGCGAATTCTATGCACATGTTTCCCAAACTCCGGACGCATAGGAAATCCAAGTTCGGGGAAGGATAGTCAAGTTTGATAATGCGACCATCAATGCTCTTTACGAGTTGCCGACTTATGCCATTGACCAATACACAACTTGCCCCCGAGAATGCTGCTTAGGATGGACAGACATATGGGAGACCGCCAGTCACCGCCTCGTAGGGACGTATTCTTTTTACTGTTCTCTGTTATCTTTTGTTGGTGGTTTTCTTACTGTCTGCCTGTGCATTTTCTCGTATTTCCTGTTTGGCTAATCTGGCATGTTTCAACTCGTCTGTTTATGTCACAGTGAGAACACTGTTTGTTCTAAGTTTGGGGGGGTCGCATTTACTTCATGCATGCTAGGTCAACTTTAACTAATTTTTTGAAATTTTATGTGTTTTTGAATGTTTTGCCTGCACATTTTAAGCACAAATACATAATCGAGAGTTTAGGATGACGTTAGAAAATTATAGTTAGAATAGAGCTTAAGAAATATTTCCTTGCCTACCTGATCTCTAGATTCGAGGATTAAAGTGCTAAGAGTCTAAGTGATAGTTTTGCCTAAGTTTGGGGGGAAGGATAACTTTAATAAGAACCAAATGAAGCAAATGAAGTAAAAAAAAAAAAAACTATAAAGTAAGTTCAAATAAAACAACCTCACTTGTATGAGACCTGAAAAACCTCATCGCTTGAGACTTATACTTGCACTCCTCTAACTTGACTGCGATAAGATGAACGATATATGGGTGCTTTGATTTAACTATTCGGCACTCCTCTATTTTGACTGCTTCTTTAGAATGAGTTATGAGTGTGAGTGGTGCTAAATATTACTAAAGTTGTTAAAAAAAAAAAGATAAATTTGCTAAGTGAAAGTTCGAACTTAAAGGAGTCAATAACTTCGACTGAAAGCTTTGCTAGAACTTAGTGATTGGTATGATAACCCAAGAAAATAGAGAATTTGTTTGGCAAGTAAGGAATTCATGCAATTAGGCTCAATGATTTCGAAGCTATGGTGATCTAGGTGATTCCGACATTCTCGTATTATGTATACACACACACACGCAGGAATTACATGATAAAGTGCATAACATTTTGAAAATATTGGTGTGGAGTTAACTTTGAATGCATGATGATAAATGTTTAAAGTTGGTTAGATTTATGTTGAAATTAGTGTCATTTCTCGAGGACGAGCAACAATTTAAGTTTGGGGGTGTGATAACTCTGTGAAAATAGAGTTATCGCGTGGACTTTTTAGGCTTAAAATTAGTATTTTTCTTGAATAATTGTGAGTCGTTTGAGATTTTATTGCATATTTCACTTTTTAGAGTTGATTCACGAATTTAATCAAGTTTGGAGAATAATCCTTGATATTTTGTACTAATTCGATTTATTCTCTTGTAGGAGATGAAATGAACCAACAAAGCTTGCTATCAATTGAGAATGAGCAATTTCAAATCTTGAAGGTGTAAAAGGATACAAAGGCACATGATCAGGGGCCGAAAATGCAATTTGAGTCCAATCTTGATGAAATTGAAGTTGTATGCGACAGAAACTCTCTTTTGAACATTAATGGGCTGGCGGCCCATTTGAAAAAAGCTGAAGAAATAAATTGGAAATAGAATCCTACTACACGTAGGATTGTGAAGGAAGAAATAAAAAGGCAAAAAGAGAGAAAAAAATCACACACCAGATTAGAGAAAAAGAGAAAGACACGCGAGATAAGAGAGAATAAGCACACATCATACTTTTGGCTAATTTCTGTTATTCCTTTATTAGAGAAGACTATGAACTCCTCTTTTATTGTTTATTTCGTTATTTTTAGCATGAACTAATTTCATTTAGTCTAGGGTTTTTACGGATCCATGTTATGCGAATAATGTTTTAGTTTCTTTTCTAGTTTAAATTTAGTGATTTTCGATTTTTATTATCGATATTCGTTTATTTAATTTTGTGCTAATTTACTGTCAAATTGACTGGCCACCTATTTGATTGTTTACTTTTCTTGATTGAACCTGGGAAGGGAATATTAAGAATAGAAGAGGAATTAGGTAGTGGGTTGTTTGTTAGTATAGGAATATACCCAACACGCCCATATCCAAATTAGGTCATATAATTCATGCATGTTATTAATTCTACTAACTTAGGAATAAGAATAGTAAGTTAATTGCATAGGTTCTTAGGTGATTCGGAAGACACTTAAGGATAGAAGTGAACCCTAGGATAGCGAATAAGAATCACTAGTTAAAATTAGGGAGTTAATTAACATTAGGAGCATAACATTGGTGAAGTTTAACTCTAGACCCTTGTCTCATTGATTGTCTTCTTAATAATTTTAATCATCATTTTAGATTAGTTATTTTTCTAGTTTTAGTAGTTAGTTAATAAACAAACCAACAATATTTTAGCCTAGTTGAATTAGAATAAGAATTAAGGTAGGGAATTTGGTACAATTGTAGTTTCAAGTCCTCGTGGGTTCGACACTCAACTTACTCTTTATTACTTTTGCGATACGTGCACTTGCGTTTATTTGCGTGTGTAAAATCCGCAACATATATATATATAATACACATATATAACCGAAATTTTAATCGGTGCTTGGAATCTTGGTCCAGGTTTTAAATAATGGTCAAACACATACAAACAAAAAACTTTGGTCCGTGGTCCCCTGACAAGATTGTCTCCCTTGTCTCCCCATTATTGTCCCACCAATTTTATTTGGGTTGTTTATTAGTATAATATAATATAATATGTATTTATTTCGCTTATATTATACTACTTAATATGTACTTCTTTGGCTTGGGTTGATTGTGTAATGATTAATGATAATTTGACTGATGATAAAAAAAAATCAAAAAAGCAACATAATATGTAGTAAAACACATGAGACGATAACGTGAAATTACAAAAGGCGATTAATTTCAAATAACTTAAATAAAATATATTAACAATATTGTTCCCTTGTTAAAGCCCAATAATAAAACATTGTAAGCTACCAATCAAATGAATCCTTAATAGAGAGAATTTCTTCTTTTATTTCATCCAACCAAACCAAATTTTCGTTCTCTTCCAATATGGCAATAGTCAAGTAATAGACTTGTGTCAACCCTTCCACAAATATGTGAATTAATTTGTCTTTAACCTCATCTCTAAAATGGAAAATAAGACAACTTTCTCCGTTACTCTTTAAGTACTTCAAATATGTAGACATTCTACAGAAGATTGTTGTTATTGCATTTAGAAAATGAATTTGACACCGTTTAAAGAATCTGAATATATTGCAATAATTTACCTTTGTTTCACTGGCCCGAGAACATATGGCCTTCTTTTATACACCGCACTATGTTGAAACAATTTTAAAAATTGAAAAGGGTTCCTAGCAACATTAAAATCACGAAAATTCACATGTGGATTATATTTGTTAATACTTACGGAATTTTTGGACCGATATTTGCGTTATGGGATGCTTCAAAAAATTGCATTGCAATTTCAAATCTTTCGAATACACAAATACGAAGAGATTTGAAATACATTAAAAATTTCCCATTCGAGTACCTATCCACCAAGAGTTCAAGTAGATTCGCAAATTGTATTTTCAGACTCGTGATATATTGGCAACGTTCACAAGGAAATTTCGATTGCCACCTTCTTCGTCGACATGAGAGTCGCAACAACAACCGTAAATTTGACAATTTTTTTTTGAAGAACAAGATCCAATTTTCTGGGACATATTTGGATAAAGTTTACATAAATATTTAAGCAAAATTATACTACCTTATGCACGTATATAGTGAATATATATTGTTCAAAACAAGTGCAATTTTGGACTTATTAGTGTAGATGGATCATTCACGTGAAGTGCCTTTATTAAAAGAAGGAATGAATGTCACATGACTTTTTATGCCATTGTGAGTACCTAGTTCGATTAATGCAAAATTGGTTCCCTTAATCAATTCAAATTTGGTATTTGCAACATATAAATATGACACCTTAGTTTTAAGTTTGTCACAATCCATGTTCAAAAAACAATTTTGAAATTTTCTCCACTCCATCATCAGTTTCAATTTACATATATATCCTAATTTTTTTTTCCAACTCATCCATTTTATGGCTTCTCAACCAACATTGCATGTCTGATACGGGGGTCGGCTTTTTACGGTCTACAATATCTATCGTGAAATTGCATACAAGCCATCCCGACTCAACGACATCGTCACTATTACAAACATAAATCATTTTACATTTTGCGATATGGTCCAAATATTTAAAAGACGCGTTAATTTCATTCCGGCCGGTATTTGGTATCGAGTCCCTGATTTGCCGTTGGAGGAGGGTCTTAGGGTAATTAGCGATGAAGTTGACATCGCTCACATGTTTGACCTCATTCGCAATGGCAATTTAGAGTATTTGGAAATTTATGCACAAGATGTCTTTGAAGCTCCCGAGGACTTCGAAGATGATGCTTACGTGATCCCCCCATTGTTCCAAAGCCTTGTCAGTATTGCCCCTAAATGCGTTACGTCAAGAGCTTAGAAAATTGCGAAGGTTAGAGAGGAGACATAGCCCACCATATACTATTAGACCTTATGCTCGCAACCCCGAACTTGCTCCTCCATATTTTGAATATCCACCAAGCGCAAGCGACGAAGAATAAGATGTACCACCGTCCTATATTTTAAAATAATAGTATTAGGCTTTGTTACTTCTTATTTATGAATGTATTTGGTTTTCTTATGTATGGATTTTCATATAATGAGAATCTTTATTGTTACATTGACATTATAATGCATAAATATTATTATTGAATTACGGAGAACTTTCTAATGAAAATAAAATTAATTTAAATACATTGTTTATTTCTGAAATATATATTATTGGTTTCGTGCTACACATAATATGTAACATTTTATAGCATCATAATTTCGATCAATTAGTTAATTTTAACAACCTAAAACGAATTAGAAAAAAAAATTAGGGGAAGTGGGAAAATTGTGTAAGTTATAGGGGTTTTGAGTGCAATAATCCGTGCACAAATCCACTACATATTTCAATGTTCAGTGTTCACGTGAAGGCTGAACTATTGTTCCCCAATTTGAATAACTTTAACTCCTAAAAGTGATTTGGATTTGTCCACTTGTGTGTATATATAATGTATTTTACAAACATTTATTTCTCATCTCTATTATTTAGTATAATATTATATGCAACAATAATGATAGTTTGAAAAAAAAAAGGTGTACTTGCCTTTGAACTATCCAATCATCTTTTTCCAATATATTCAAATTTTGTATTATTACATGTCCCACGTCCGTGACCAAGCTCCAGCCCAGCTTTTATAAATTGAAGCTGGAAATGTGGTTGCCTACTGCAAATTCACGTAGTTTCCATCTCTCCCTCATTTACAATTCCAATTTATGTCCACTGCACAAACCTTTTATTCAAATATAATTTCCCTAATGTCACTAACCATTATGCATTACAATATTAGAGGTATGACGTTATATTTTGAATAAAATGTTCAGCATTACTATTCTCAATTTCAATATATTATCAATTAACTAATGCTTTTTATTATTATTGCAGATTTATTGACGCTAGATTGCAAGGAGATTCGCTGTACATAGGGCGTAACCAAGGGTCTAGAAAAATGGTGTTGGTGTGATACGAACGATTGGAAACATAACTTTATGCATCGTAGTAAATGTCGAAGACAAATAATGTAAGAGTGTCACAATATGATTATCCTTGATCCATTTTGAAAATATCAAATATTTTTTGGCACTTCATTGCCAAGTCTTGAGATATGTATAAAGATTTGGCAATGGAGTGCCAAAAAATATTTCTTATTTCAAAATGGGACAAGGATAATTATATTGTTGAACTCTTTCAGTATTTGTTTCCGACAATTACTACATGCATAAATATATATTTTCAATAGCTTGTATGACACCCGTACCAATCAATTTCAATCTTTTTAATTTTATAATTGCGGCAATAGTTTGAATGTAATAAGAGCTATATAATTTCATCAATTTCAATATTTAGTATGTCACCCGCATGGTAAACAAATTAGAATTTGGGACAATATGATTGAATGTAATAAGAAATTACTATATACTACACATTAAGTAATTTTAGAATCACGTTTGCAAACAGATTTATAAATCATAAGGAACAATAACATACATAATTTTTCGTTCAAATTACATCACGCAATGGATATAAGTAGTTTCCAACACATTCTTCTGGCAAGCTAGCAGCTTCTTTTTGTCCAAAGATGAAGTCCACTTGTTCGTAATAAGGAAAACCATTAGTCCTAAAATATCTCTCCACAATTGTTTTCTAGATTTAAGAAACGATCAAAATTACGTAGTTAGATTGTGTTAGTAAAATATATAAATAATGAATCTTCAAATTAAAGAATAGGGAGTGATAACCTCGTAAATTCGTATTATGTAATCTGGCCCAACAGTGACAATATTTGTTGCCCAATTGTATGTAACACCCGGTGTTTTTAGAAATTCATTAAACTGACGGAATTTAGAACGAATTTTAGAGATCTTACACCTTATGCTTGAGACCGTGTAGACTTTATTGAATTCGTCGTGCAACATACACCAAACTATTGTGCATGCACAACCCATCGAACGCAAGTCATTCAAAGGCTTATTCCTACCATATTGTACAAATGAAAATATAAGACACGTTTCTTCACTGGTGCTCCAATCAGGATTCGAGAAAATATCTTCAAAATCTTGAGTACTTGCCATGGGTTCAAACTTTCTAATAATGAAAAAATTTAGTGTCCAGCAATTAGAGATTTGAGAAATAAATCATATAAACAAATGGAAGTAAATAAATGAAGCACTTACACTTAGCTTCGGTCAAATTTCCCAAGAGACGAGTCTTTTAATGCCAGACTTATGTTTTGCCTTAATGCAACTCACAACTTGTCACAACACCCACATTGTAATTTATGGATATTTAAACCGGTTGGGAACACCAGAATTGCAAGACAAACCCCAACATAACTTTTAATAACTTAAGCAAAAGAACAAAATTTGTGGTTTTAAAGCTAAAAACCGATTTTATACTCAAATTCAAAAAATCTGCAAATACTAATTTTTAAAAAGTAATTATATTGTCAAATTTTTTAAATCCCAAGTTAATTACAATATTGAACCGTCATGAATTAGACACATTATGTTGGGACTAAATTTATACAAAAAGTGAATTATGGAACGAAATTCGCCGAGTTGCTATCGGTTGGGAAGAAAAAAAATTAGTTATTACTTTGGGATAATATTTGAAATAACTATAAATTGCGGGACGAAATTCGCGGACGTAATCTTCGATGAGATAATACCGTCGTAGTTTGGTTTTCACAAAATTCCCTTAATATTTTTTTTAAATTATAAATATTTTATTAATAATATAGAACTTATTGCTATATTTTATAATATAAATTTATATTTATTTAATAACTTTCAAATCCGGATGTTTAGTGAATGATAATACCATTTTAAATAAATTCTCATAATTTACACATTACAAATATGGTATGCTACAAAATTAATTTCATTATAGTACATACAAAATAACAAAAACTAATGGATTAGACATCTAGGCTATGTAGTGCAACCTAGTCAACTCGAAATTTTAAGGCATGGCATTACCTGTGGCTTGTCATGTCTAATTAATGAAATGAATGATGATGACTAAAGGATTATGTTGGATAAGGATGAAGATGAAGGCACTAAAGGAAATTTGATAAGGGAGGTTTTGATGCATTCCAAAACTTCAAAGATTGGCTAAGTATGGAGTAACTTAGCTGATAAACTTATCAAGGAATTTTGACTAAGTATTGAAGACATCAGAAGAGTCAAAGTTTCAAGGTCCAAGACTTCTGATCTGCTGAAGTAAAGTTATCAGACTAGTGAAGATCAGCCGACTCAAATCAGATTTGTCCAAGTTTGAGATCAGCCGAGTTCACCATCAGACTTATACTTTCGTCAGCCAAGTGAAGAAGATCATGAAGTGTTCCCAACGGTAATAAATGCCCCTTGGTGTAATAAATGCTGAAGTACGAGGATATTTAAGACAAATGATTGAAGAAAAGCTTCGCATCAGCCGAGTGCATTTAATGCTGCATTTAATGCTGCCTGCAGAATAGTACTGTTCATAGTACGGACAGACTGCAAAAGAGCCGTTCGCGGATTTCAAGGACCAGTACTCGAGGAATTTGAATCCTGTCTCTCTTCAACGGACACTTTTCAATCCTCAAGTATAAATAGCTGAAAGAGACGAAGAAGAAAGAAGCAACACAATCTCTGAGAAATTTTCGAAGCAAAATTCTTTAAGTCTCAAGAACAGCTCACTCACCAGCTGAGTCATTTGTTGACGAAAGCAGAGTTGAAGAATCAAGAAAAATACATCTTCTGAGTGATTTTGTAAACAAGAGTGTTGTGCGGAGTTGTGATCCATCTGTGTGAGTGATCAAACTTCAGAGAATAGGTTTTCTGTGTGATTTCCTATTGCGAACTTGTGGTCGTTTCATTTGTTGTTCGACGCAAGCAGAGTATATTGTAAACTTAGTGATTATAGTATAACCCAAGATCTGTGTGACTTGGAAGAGTGGACTAAAGGATATTCAAATCCATATAACCACTATAAAAATTACTTGTGTTTTTACATTGCTTTTAAATCTACATATTTTCTGTTTGCATAAAAACACGTTAAGTTAACTGATTGAAAAAGAGTTAAAAAGGAGTTTATGAAACTGGGGAAACGCTTTTCAAACTGCTAAGATTACTTGTGAAAAATACTTTAAAAATCCGCTGCAAGTACTCTAAGTATTAAAACTGATTTTAACAAAATCAGCTAAGTAACCATCAGACGAGTGGTCAACAAAGCTGTTCAAAGATTTGTTCGCGAGCAGAATTGTAACCAACTAATCTGATCAGCTTAGTCTGTTCAGTTTAAAGTAAAAGTTTTAAAGTTAAATTGGAGAGAAAATTTTAAAGAGGTCTATTCACCCCCCCCTCTAGACCTCATCTGACCACTTGGGACCAACAAGGGGTATCAGAGCAGGTGGTTCATTAGAATCAGCTGCCTGATCAACGAGCTTGATCCAAGTGTTTTTCAAAGGTTTTCAAAGCTTTCCAAAAGAGCATCTTTTTGAAAAATCAAAACTTTTTGAAAAATGGATTGTATCAGCCATGTTCCCCACATTGCTGGTATGTCTTTTGAAGACTGGAAGATTAGAATGGAAATCTTTCTAGCAGCCTACAATGACAACATGTACACATGTATCATTAAAGGTCCATTCAGATTCACAAAGACCATCAAAATAAATGAAGTTGATACGGTTGTGGAGAAAGACCTTCATGAGATGACTCCAGAGGAAATAAAGCTTTACAATCTAGACAAAGTTGGGAGATTCATCATGACTAAAGCCCTGGATAATGATCGGTTTGACAAGGTCAAACATTGCAAGACTGCAAAGGAGATGTGGGACAAAGTCAGAGACATGAGCGAAGGCAATGATGCAATAAAGGAGCATCAGCTCACTGTTGCCTTGGAGAAACTTGATAACTTCAAGATGAAGTCTGGAGAAACCATTGACCAGATGGATACCAGATTCACCAGAACTCTGAATGAAGTTTTAAAGTTGGGAAAGACCTTCACTGACAAAGAGATCACTGTCAGAGTGCTAAAGGCCCTACCCCCAAAGTTCAACATGAAAGTTACAGCAATGGAAGAATCAAGGGATTTGGGAAAAATCTCTCTTACTGAGCTGTTCTCTGTACTCAAGGCATTCGAGTATAAACTGCCTAGGATGGGAATTGAAGAAACCTCAACTTCAGGACCCACAGCTACATTGGTTGCTGCTGAAAATCAAAGAAGACCAGCACAGAAAAGCAAAGATGTGGACTCATCTGATGAAGCATCACTACTCAACAAGAAGGAGTACACTGCTGGAGATGTTGCACTGTTGATGAATAATTTCAAGAAGTTCTACAAAAGAAAAATGAAGAACAAATACAACAATGCTTCTTCTTCTAAACCTAACTTTTCTTCTCAAGATAAAGATGATTATAAATCAAAACTAATGTGTTACAACTGCAGGAAATTGGGACACTTCATCAAAGACTGTCCATATCCAAAAGCAGAAAAGTACACTGAAGAGGAGAAGAAAGTGAGAAAAGAAAGAAAGAGAGGCAAGGCTATGATGGCTGAAGCAGAAAAGCTTGCTGATGTCTACTCATCTGATTCAGATTCAGACACGTCTGATGAAGAATCGTCTGATGAAGAAAAACCTGCTCTCCTCTGCCTGATGGCTAAGGAATCTGATGACTCAGAGGATGAGGTAACTCCTCAAGATAATGAACTATTTAATTCTCTAGAGCAAATGATGTTGAATAATACTACTATTGCTGAAGAATTTGTTAAGCTTAAGGAAGAGATGAACTTGCTAAAAGAGCAAAATAGTTCACTGAAACTTCTAGCTGAAAAGCCAAAAGAATCAGCTGAATATAAACAGCTTGAGCAAGAACATGAGTCTCTGAAAGCTGAATGTGAGGTTTATAAAGGAAAAATCATGGAACTTGAGAAAATTATTGAGTCTCATGATAAGTCAACTGTTGCATCCATGCATACATCTAGTAAACAGGAGACATCTTTAGAAAAGGATAAACTAGAATTGAATCATACTGAAAAATTCATTTCAGCTGACAATAGCAAGGTCATTCTGTATGTTCAAACTTCTAAACCTACCTCATCTGAGAAAGTGGTAAAGGAGAAGAAATCTCCTAAGGCTAAAAAGAGCAAAGAGCCTAGTGTAGGAAAACAGACTAGTAAGCCTAAACAGAAGAGTCCTAGGAAGTCTTCTGATAAGGTTAAAACTAATCAGATTAGTGAGAAAACTAATCAGACTAGTGAGAAAACTAAGTCGTCTGTTAAAGAGCAAGCATCTAGTAAACCAAAGAAACATAAAAACAAGAAAAATCAAAATGCTTGGTATGGAAATGAGTCATATTATGTGCAACCTGCTGCATATCATCCTATGTATCATGCACCTCAATTTCCAGGTTACTATGCACCTTACCCTGCTCATCCAATGCATGCATACCCTGCTTATCATGCACCTTACCCTGCTTATGAACATTATTCATATCATACTGATCATCAACATGACTTATCTGATAACTATGATAAAAATGAAGCTGTTCATGCTCCTAAAACTCAGAAGCCTAAGAAGCCTAAGACATCAACATCTTGGGTTGTCAAAGGTGGAACTAATCCTTCAGGACCCTCTCAATAAGGGTACCTAAAACAATTTTACTTTTGTTTTGTAGGTTAGGATTAGGAGTAGGAGTAAAGTAGAGAAGATTTGGTACTTGGACAGTGGATGTTCAAGGCACATGTGTGGAAACATACATGAGTTGACTGATGCAGTTGCTGTGGATGGTCCAAGTGTTACATTTGGTGACAGCAAAGAAGGCAAGATTAAAGCTAAAGGAAGATTAATCAAGGGAAACATTGAGATATCTGACGTCTCATATGTTAAAGGCCTAAAGTATAATCTGCTGAGCATAAGTCAATTTTGTGACAAAGGATATTCAGTCATCTTCTCAACAGATAAGTGCTACGTTGAACAGATTGGTACAAAGAAGGTAATTTTATCTGGAAGAAGACAAGGAAATATCTACATAGTCGACTGGAATTCTGTTGACAAGAATTCAAGTGTTTGTTTGGTGGCATCTGCACCAAGTGAAGTCAGTTGGCTATGGCACAAGAGAATGAATCACTTAAACTTCAAGACCATAAACAGATTAATCAAGAATGACTTGGTAGAAGGGATTCCAAAAGCGGTCATGAGCAAAGACAAGCTCTGTGACGTATGTCAGAAGGGTAAACAAATCAAGTCATCCTTCAAAAGCAAGAAGCATCAATCTTCTGAAAGAATATTGGAGCTACTACATATGGACTTATTTTGACCCATTGATCCAGTCAGCAATGGTGGAAAGAAATACTGCCTAGCTGTTGTGGATGATTATTCAAGATATACTTGGGTGATTTTCATGAAGAAGAAAAGTGAAACCAAGGAACATCTTACAAATCTGATGGAACTGATCCAGAATGAGAAGAGTACAAAAATATTGAAGATCAGATCAGATAGAGGGACAGAGTTTACAAACTCTACTGTTGAAGAGTATTGTAATATCAAAGGAATACATCATGAGTATTCAGCTGCTAGAACCCCTCAACAGAATGGTGTTGCTGAAAGGAGAAACAGAACACTAAAGGAAGCTGTCAGAACCATGATAGCTGAAGCTAAACTGCCTCAAAGATTTTGGGCAGAAGCAACAAACACAGCATGCTTTACCCAAAACAGATGTATGATCAACAAAAATCAGAACAAGACTCCATATGAAGTTTGGAACAACAGAAAACCAAACATTCATTACTTTAAGATTTTTGGTTTTAAATGTTTTGTATTGAATAATGGGAAAAATCACCTTACTGCATTTGCAGAAAAGGCTGATGAAGCTGTCTTTGTAGGATACTCATCTGTTAGTAAGGCTTATAGAGTTTTCAATAAAAGAACATTACTAATAGAAGAATCTATCCATGTAGTATTTGATGAGCCAAGTCAATCTTCTGAAAAGAATGAAAATGTTAATCAAGATCTGTCTACTGATTTACAGAAGTTAGACATTGGAAGAAATGAAGAATATATTCCCATCATGCTACCTAATCTAAGTTCAGCTGCTAACTCAAGTGCTGTTCAAAATCACAGTGCTGATTGTCTAACAGACGAGTTGCAAACAGCTGACAGACCAGAGACTGTTCAACAGACTACAAATGTTCAACAGACTACTACTGGAACTCCAACAGTAGTGTTGCAAGATCAAGACAGAGGACAACATCCTGATCTACAACCTGATCTCAGATGGCTCAAGAATCACCCACCTGAATTAGTCATTGGTGATCCTTTAGATAGAGTGAAAACAAGAAGAGCTGCTGCACAAGATGCCATGTTTGTCACATTTCTATCTCAAATAGAGCCTAAACAAATTGAAGAAGCTCTAAATGATTCCTTCTGGATAGAAGCTATGCAAGAAGAGTTGAATCAATTTGAAAGGAATGAAGTCTGGTACTTAGTTCCTAGACCAAGTCATCAAAGAGTAATTGGCACTAAGTGGGTATTCAGAAATAAGATGAATGAAGATGGTGTTGTCACCAGAAACAAAGCAAGACTAGTGGCCAAAGGTTATTGTCAAGAAGAAGGAATTGACTTTGATGAAACTTTTGCACCAGTAGCAAGACTTGAAGCAATCAGACTGTTTCTTGCCTATGCTGCTTACAAGAACTTCACTGTCTATCAGATGGATGTGAAGTCTGCTTTTCTCAATGGAGAATTGCAAGAAGAGGTATATTTTGAACAACCTCCTGGATTTGAAGTCTATCAAGAAGAGGACAAGGTATATCGTCTGAAGAAAGCCCTTTATGGACTGAAACAGGCTCCAAGAGCATGGTATGATACCTTATCTGATTTTCTTTTAATTAAAGGATTTCGAAAAGGTAAGGTAGATAAAACCTTGTTCACAATTGAATGGGAAAATCATATATTACTTGTGCAAATATATGTGGATGATATTATTTTTGGTTCAACTAATCAACAGATGTGTGATAAGTTCTCCAAGCTGATGCAGAATAAGTTTGAAATGAGCATGATGGGTGAACTTAATTATTTTCTTGGATTGCAAGTTAGACAGTTGCCTGATGGAATATTCATCAGCAAAGCAAAATACACAAGAGATCTGTTCAAGAAATTTGGTATGGAAACTAGCTCAACTGCTACCATTCCCATGTCTACAAGTCTTCGTTTGGATAAAGATGAAGATGGCAAATCAGTGGACATAACCAAATATAGAGGCATTATTGGTTCATTGTTGTATCTAACAGCAAGTAGACCTGATATAATGTACTCAGTTGGAGTCTGTGCAAGATTTCAATCAAACCCCAAAGAATCTCATCTCTTAGCTGCCAAGAGGATATTGAAATACATTAAAGGCACTCAAGAATTGGGATTGTGGTATCCTAGAGAATCTGGATTTGAACTTATTGGTTATTCAGATTCAGACCTTGCTGGCTGCAAGATTAACAGAAAGAGCACAACAGGTGTCTGTCAGTTCTTAGGTAGTCGTCTGATCTCATGGATGAGTAAGAAACAGACTTCAGTTTCTATATCTACTGCTGAAGCTGAATATATAGCTGCTGGAGCTTGCTGTGCACAGATACTTTGGTTGAAGCATCAACTAGAAGATTACAACATCAAGATCAGTGGAATTCCAATCTACTGTGACAATACTAGTGCAATTTCACTTACTCAGAACACTACAAGTCATTCAAGGACTAAACATATTGAGATCAAACATCATTTCATTAGAGATCATGTGGAAAAAGGCAATGTAATGATTGAGTATGTTCATACAGACAATCAGATTGCTGATATTTTCACTAAACCTTTGAGTGAAGTAAGGTTTTCAACTCTAAGAGCTGAGCTAGGACTACTTAATTTGGAAGCATAAGCTGAGGGGGAACTCATCAGAAGACTGAAGTTCATCAGCTTAGTTATTCGTTATTATCTTCAAGGATTAACTCTCAACAGACTAGTTAACTTATGAATTCTTAAACTCAGGGGGAACGTGTAAGACTAGCGGTACTTCTGAATTAAAGATGAAATTTGTTAATGACAGTTAGTTGAAGTTATGTTTTCATCAGAAGACTCAACTATCGAAGATTAAAGTTATTTTATCTAGCTGGATTGACAAACAGCTGAGGAAGGTTATCAGCTATTGGTATTCTCTGATAACAACTATGTCATCAGGACAGTAGTCCATCAGATAAGTATTTATGTTACTCATCTGATTACTTTAATAAAAGCGGAACTATTTAAAACGTCTTATTCAAAATACGCTTTTATAAGTAACTGTTGGGCGGTACATATTCCCGCTCTTCATTAAATATCTTTTGAATTCGAAAAGTCGTAACTGACGCCGCACGATCAGCACTGACAGAAAAACGGATCTAACGGTTGGCGGATATCACGGAAACCGAAAAACCCCAACTCTATAAATCCCCATCTGATCAGTCGTGTAGTTCTTTACGCACTCTAAGCATTCAAAAGTACTTGTGAGAAAATTACTTGCATTTCTCT
The DNA here is from genome assembly GCA_038501285.1 of Penstemon eatonii. Classification (NCBI taxonomy): domain Eukaryota; kingdom Viridiplantae; phylum Streptophyta; class Magnoliopsida; order Lamiales; family Plantaginaceae; genus Penstemon; species Penstemon eatonii. The sequence goes on along the minus strand of CM076715.1, from coordinate 27,498,427 downwards.
GCATATTTCTCTCTGTTTTTCCTAACCTTCAACAGATTAACAATGGCCGCTGAAGGTATGTTTCTCGTATATGATTCCTACTACCAATCTGGCACAACACTGATGAAAGAACTTCTGGAGAAGTTCAAATCTGCGAACTTGGTAAATTTTATGGAATATAATGAGGGAGTGATCTGGACTGATCAAGTGATGGAGTACTACAACACAGCAAAGGCTGACTACAACACACTGGAGATTAAGGCTACAGTGGGAGGTAAATCTATCACTATTACTCCTGCTGTTCTGCACGAAACGTTTGGACTTCCTAACAGTGGACGACATGACGTCACTGTACTGACGGAAGATAAGCACCAACAATTCTGGGCGATCTGCGCCAAGGAGGGAGAAGTGATGTCTGGAAACTTAAGGAAAAGACAACTGAGGGATGAATATCAGCGGATGGCTGATATGGTGTGTAAGCTGATTGAGAACTGCACCTTCTCACTGGATGCTGTTACCATGAAGAGGTTCAGCATCATGGCTGCCATATACTATGGACTGGAGGTCAACTGGTCAATCATAGTCTGGTACATATTGGCTGATTTTCTTGATGATAAGAAAGGAAAAGGCCCCTCCACTAATCACAGAATCACACTCAGTTATCTGCTGTCAAAACTGGGCTGTGAAACAAAGAATGGAAAAGAGATCCACAAATCCAAGGCATTGTCCAAGTACATGCCTGTTCAAAAGAGGAAGGCTGGTGAGCCTGCAGAAGCTGATGTTGAGGAACCAAAAGAGGTTCCTGCCAAAAGGCAAAAGAGGTTAGTCAAAACAGCCAGCTTAGCTGTTGAGACTAAAATGAAGAAGGCTGCTGATGAGCCTAAGAAGAAAGAAACCAAGCAGATGGAGAAAGTGACTTCTGCTGCTGAAGCCACTAAAATTGTTGAAAACATAATTGCTGATGTAAGAACTGGATCTTCTGCATCACCATCAAGAACTCCATCAGCAGAGAGGCCTGCTGAAGGTATCTCTCAACGAACAAGAAGTCAACAGAGAGATACAGCTACAACCATTTACCGTGAAGGGAGAACCAAGAAGTCTGCTAGAAAGCAGATGACATTTATAGAAGAACCAACGGACTTGGAAAATGTAGCTAGGGAAGACCCTGAAGCTGCTGAAAGGCCTGCTGAAACAGTTAAGACTGTTGTGACTGACAAAGCTGATGAGCAACAGCCAAGTCAAGTCACATCAACAGCTGAGGTTGCTCAACCTCAAGAAGATCCAGATGTCCAAATCATCTATCCTATTGCTGCTGCTCCCCTATCATCTGCTGGTCCAGCTCCTGCTCCCATTGATAAAGGAAAAAGGAAGATAGTGCTTAAGAGAAAGAAAATCTCTAAAGCAGACAAGAAGGCAAGAGAAGAAGCTGAACAAAGAAAGCAGGATGAAGCTGAGGAAAAGAAGGCACTTGAGCTAAGCAAAGCTCAAGAAGCAAAGGATGAAGCCAGAAGACGCATGTCTGAAGCAGAAAGGAAGGCTGCTGAGGATGCTGAAATGGCTATGGTTTTGGAAATGAGCAAAGTTGATGCCTATGGACCTGTCCATGGAGGTGGCATCAAGATTGGAGAAGGCAAAGATGGATAAGATAAGAAAAAGATACTATTGCCTGCCCCCAAAACCAAGTCAAAGGACAAGTTTGAAGTAAGAAGAGCCTTTGAAATAGTGTATGCTGACAAGGAGCTGTTCAAGAAGTTTGAGAAGTCCTTGGCATACTATGATCAAAAGCTCATGTTGAAGACTCTGTTCAACCAAGAGAAGCCAAGGTATATCAGTTGGAGGGACAACAGGCTGAACAAGTCAATAACAGAACTTCAAAGCATGAAGGAGTTAGCTGATGAAGAACGATGGGTTCTAACTTGGCTGAAGACAAACTCCATTCAAAAGGCCCTTGATCCCAGCTATGTAAGAGACGTCATGCATAGTTATGCAAAAGGTTTTGCATTGGAGGAGGCCAAGAAAATTCAAAACACCTTGTCTGATAAGAAGAAAAAGTCTGAAGATGCTGAAGAAAGAGCAATTAAGTTTGCTGTTATGACTGCCTTGAAGAGATGGGCAAAAAGGTCAAAATATCAACAAGGGTGTTCAAGTGACTTGCCACTGCTCCCAAGCATTCAACAAATAATTTTTGGCAAGGAAGTACAGCCGTTTGTTGAAGTGCCTAAGGGAAACAATGCGTTTGTTAACCCTTGGATCATTGTGAGGCAAATCAGACAAACAACTTGCTTCAATGATGACGGCACTGTCACAAATCTGTTCTATGATGATGTCACTGATGAATACAAGGAAGCTGATAAGTCCTTAGCTATTGAGCTGCAAGCTAAGACTTCTGAAGATCATCAGATGACGGATATGGAAGAAGTCCCTGTTCAACAGGCGACTGAAGAGAAGGAAGCTGATGCTGATGCTTCTGCTTCATCAGCTGATCAACATTCATCACTGATGGAGGCAATCCAGATGCTGATGGAAAATCAACTAAAGGAACTGGAAGACAAGCACAAGCAACAGCTATTGAAGGTTAAGGAGGAGCTGAAGGTTGAACTTAAAGCAGAGTTGGCAGAAACCAACAGACTTCAGCTGGAAACTGTTCAAGGATCAACAGAAGAGATCATCAAAAGAGAAATTGACAGTATTCCAATTCCTCAAGACAATTCATTGCAGTTAGTGCACAGCCTGAGAGATCTAAACCAAAATGTTGAAGATGTGAAGGGTGATGTGAATCATCTTCATACTGCTTTAAAATCAGCTGAGCACAAGATTGCTGATCTGACTGCAACCTTCATTCAAGTCAGTAAGGAAGAGAAGGAAATCAATCTAGGGATGTTGCAAGAAGTGGCAAAGGCCTCACAGGAAGTTCAGAATGAACTTGCAACTATCAACCTTAACATTGATTACTTCAATGACAAGACTGACGTCATCAGCACTGATATTCATCATCTAACAGCAAGTCATGACGTTGTTAATCAGAACCTAAAGGTTTTGTGTGCTGGAGTGAAGATTCCAACAGTTGCTCTCAACCTGCTGTTGAACCTTCTAATGTCATCAGAGTTGATGATGACAAAAAGGGGGAAGATAAAAGGGAAGAACCAGCGAAGGAGGAATCTGCTGCTGAAGAACCAGCTAAGGAGGAATCTGCTGCTGAAGAACCAACTAAGGAAGAAACTGCTGCTGCAACTATTAAAGCCAAGGAAACTGAAGAAACAGCTGACAAGACTGAAAAGCTTGGAAAGGTAGAAGAAGCAGAAAAGATTGAAAAAGAAGATACCAAGTACAAGAACACTGAATCTGCCAGGAAAGCAATGGAGCTTATTAAAGAACAACAACTTAAGGAGAAGATGGAAGCTGCCAAAGCAATCTTGGAAGAAGAAGCTGATGATGAAGAAGATGATGAAGAATCATCTTATGAATATGAAGAAGTGCTTGAAGGATCAGATGAAGAAGCTGATAGTTAGAAATTATAAATTCATTGTAATCAGTTTACTTTATCTACTTCTTCAGAAATCTCATCTGATGAACTTGCACTGTAATAATTTTCAAACATCAATAAAAAGACAAGTTCATTCCAACATATTATTTTCTATCTCAGAAAATTTTTGAGGATTACATTCTTTAGTTTAGGTATTCAACAGGTACTTAGCTGAAGTTTTGTCATCATCAAAAAGGGGGAAATTGTTGGATAAGGATGAAGATGAAGGCACTAAAGGAAATTTGATAAGGGAGGTTTTGATGCATTCCAAAACTTCAAAGATTGGCTAAGTATGGAGTAACTTAGCTGATAAACTTATCAAGGAATTTTGACTAAGTATTGAAGACATCAGAAGAGTCAAAGTTTCAAGGTCCAAGACTTCTGATCTGCTGAAGTAAAGTTATCAGACTAGTGAAGATCAACCGACTCAAATCAGATTTGTCCAAGTTTGAGATCAGCCGAGTTCACCATCAGACTTATACTTTCGTCAGCCAAGTGAAGAAGATCATGAAGTGTTCCCAACGGTAATAAATGCCCCTTGGTGTAATAAATGCTGAAGTACGAGGATATTTAAGACAAATGATTGAAGAAAAGCTTCGCATCAGCCGAGTGCATTTAATGCTGCCTGCAGAATAGTACTGTTCATAGTACGGACAGACTGCAAAAGAGCCGTTCGCGGATTTCAAGGACCAGTACTCGAGGAATTTGAATCCTGTCTCTCTTCAACGGACACTTTTCAATCCTCAAGTATAAATAGCTGAAAGAGACGAAGAAGAAAGAAGCAACACAATCTCTGAGAAATTTTCGAAGCAAAATTCTTTAAGTCTCAAGAACAGCTCACTCATCAGCTGAGTCATTTGTTGACGAAAGCAGAGTTGAAGAATCAAGAAAAATACATCTTCTGAGTGATTTTGTAAACAAGAGTGTTGTGCGGAGTTGTGATCCATCTGTGTGAGTGATCAAACTTCAGAGAATAGGTTTTCTGTGTGATTTCCTATTGCGAACTTGTGGTCGTTTCATTTGTTGTTCGACGCAAGCAGAGTATACTGTAAACTTAGTGATTATAGTATAACCCAAGATCTGTGTGACTTGGAAGAGTGGACTAAAGGATATTCAAATCCATATAACCACTATAAAAATTACTTGTGTTTTTACATTGCTTTTAAATTTGCATATTTTCTGTTTGCATAAAAACACGTTAAGTTAACTGTTTGAAAAAGAGTTAAAAAGGAGTTTATGAAACTGGGGAAACGCTTTTCAAACTGCTAAGATTACTTGTGAAAAACACTTTAAAAATCCGCTGCAAGTACTCTAAGTATTAAAACTGATTTTAACAAAATCAGCTAAGTAACCATCAGACGAGTGGTCAACAAAGCTGTTCAAAGATTTGTTCGCGAGCAGAATTGTAACCAACTAATCTGATCAGCTTAGTCTGTTCAGTTTAAAGTAAAAGTTTTAAAGTTAAATTGGAGAGAAAATTTTAAAGAGGTCTATTCACCCCCCCCCCCTCTAGACCTCATCTGACCACTTGGGACCAACAGATTAATTAATTGGTTTCAATATACACGAGAAATTTACGGGAGCAAAAAATATGAACTCATCTTCTTCATTTAATTGAAAGAAATTGGCAGAATCCATTAATGCAATAGCATTAATTTCTTGCACCTAACAAAATATTTGTTTCAAGGAGTTAACAAGGTTTTATCATGAAAGATTCCAAAGTGTAAGTGTAACTTCCATTATTTTCAAATTTATCTTACCACAATCATTTTAGATTAATAAATTACGGAATATATGGATTTTTATATGTGGATTTAATCTTCTATGATACTTGGATGGATTTGGATGTTTTCGGATATTTTATTTTTTAGTCATAGGATATATATATATATATATATATATATATATATATATATATATATATATATATATATATATATAACATTTGTGACCATTTAAGTGTTATTTGAATATTTTTCTTCAGTGAAATATTTCAAAATTTGCAGAATAATTCATTATGAAATTTTGAAATTTTAAATATGTTTGATATATGTGATTGTATAAAATTATTAGATGTATATATTGTAATTTATAGTATATAAATATATGGGTGTACTATATTTTCATAATACTACTAATATTTTCATACTCCATTATATATGTCCTTCTATATGAATATAGGTAGCCGTGTTAGGAAAGTGGAAACAAGTATATATATATATATATATGTTTATATACACGGCTAGCTATATATACATGTATATATGTACATACTATTGAATATAAGTGGGCTTAAGTATAAACCTAATAAGAACGATTTGGGCTTATTTTATCACATCTAATTCAATTTACATTACTATATTTAAGATGAGTTTTCACAATGCGTTATTTCGATGTTGGATAGAACTTCACCTTGAATACACAATAATTGGAATGGTTCATTTTGGGCCGATTTTTCAGGGAACTCAAGTTTAACAGACTCATTTATGGTCCATTCATGTTGGCCTGTTTCATTATTCAAGGGAATAATAATTCCTTATAGTCCGATTTCACATCTAATTTGTGCCATGAACAAAAAATGTTGGAATTTTGGCCCAGTTATTTTTAATCACCTTGCGATTATCATATGGAAGAAATTTTTCCTTTTTTTCAATACCCACAATTGAGCATTATATGTATTGAAAAAAATAGATAATATTTATAAAATGTTAATCTCATATAGTGCGATTGTCCAATTGTGTTGAAAATTAAACAATTAGTCTAGATTTAGAATGTAACAATGTTATTTTCTTATCAGGGACATCACAAAAAATAATGCACGGGGGAGTGGCAAATGGAAACTTGATGAAATTAATCAAAGCAACAAAGAGGCAACGCCAAAAGTTGGTGGGACTTGGAAAGTACCAAATCTTACACCAATAACTCCGAATGCGTGGCCTCATTTCACGAGTGATAGGACCAAATTTAATATATCAGAACGTAGCGATGCAAAATATGGAGGAAAAAAGGTATATAACATTGTCATTATAATTACTCATTTAATTTGAGAACATCATGACATTATTTCGTTTTGAATAAATGTAGAATATAGACTCAATTCCATGCGAAGTCGAACCCGCCAAAGCATGGGAGGATATTTCAAGTCAAAGTAACAAAGATAGTGGGGAATCAGTGAGTCAATTGTTGATAAATTAATTACATAATCTCCTTCTAATATTATATTATAGTTACATTGCAATCTACCTATATCATATTATTATTTTGTTTGAAAAATAGATTTTCTCATCTTATAGGAGACACTATTGGAGCATAGGACGTCCCTTCCTAAGTTGGTACAAGTTAATAAATTACTTATCAACGATCAAGTAGCGGTACTAAAAAATATGGGTTTCGGGTCCATGACGAAAATAGATATAAGAATATCTGACCATGAATTGTTGACATGGTTGGTTAATGGGTATGATACAAAAACTGGAACTATTAATGTTTTGGGCAAGCAAATAAAAATTACGGCAAAAACAGTTAGTCAAGTGTTTGGCCTACCGAGTACAAACAATTTATTGCCAAAAATTAGTACTAGTACATCAACCATGGGACAAAGATTGTACGGTCCATTTTTTGTACATAACGGCTTACAAATGGAACTACCTCTACTGTTTAGAAAACTCAAGGCTTGTTCAACACATGGAACTGAATTTAAAGTTCTATATTTAGTGTTTGTATTCACCGTAATTCTTTTCCCTGGCTGTAACAAGAGCTTAGACCTTGCAAAATTAGAATATCTAATCGACTTAGATAATATTCACATGTACGATTGGTGTGGTCAAGTGTTGCACAACCTTATCGAAGGCGTTCAGAAATTCAAATCAAAAGGTGCTAAGAATATCACAGGATGCGTGATGTTACTAGAGGTGAATTTTTGTCAATATCAATATATTACTTATTGTAATTACTTGGACACGTACTATCGTAATACTCTTATTAACAAAATGCAGATGGCATTCATCTCCGAATTAGTACACACCGACCTTGCATGCGGAAAGATCCTAGATGCAAACCTACCCATTATTGAACAATGGACACACCTTGAGGTGCAAAATTTGCTTAGGGCTTTCAACTTAAAAGGAGGTTATCTCAACAGTGGGGTAAGAATTTTATGTCAAAGTCTATATATTCCATTGTTTATTCAAAATAAATATTTCTTAAGCACAAGGACATTGCAGATTTGGAAAAAAACAAAAAAAAAACCACAGAGGATGAAAGTAGAGAACCACAACCCGAAGTGCCTGAGAAAAGTTCATTGATGGATTTTGATACACATTTGAGGTACTTGGGCAATCAAATTCAAATGTTGAATCAAAAAATGAAAAATACACAACCTGGGGTGAGTACAGTGTTATTTCATAAACACCATTATAAATTATAATCAATATTTGAAGAGCATGTCATATTAACCAAATGTGAGAAAAATTGTAGGTTTTGAGTGAAAATGATGAAAAGCATGATACGGGAACATATTTGAGACACTTAGGCAAACAAGTTGAAACGCTTAATCAACGAATGACAAATGCAGAAAATGAGATTAGTCAAATGTTGCTTCATAAGTACCAATCAAATAGTTCCAATGCCAAATGTGATCATGCCAAAGATTTGGTCAAATTGGTAGAAACAATGGACTCATTGTATCTAATTTACCATATCTACATCAAAGGTTTGAGGGTACTAGTACAGAAAAAGAACAACATACACATCAAGATACTAGTACGAGGGGAGATCGACAAAAAGAAAAAGAAAAACAAAAGGAAAGTTCGTTGTCTGATTCCCATGGCCTCAACCAAAGGTTTGAGAGTACTAGTATAAAAAAAGAAGAACATACACAACAAGATCCTAGTACGAGGGGAGATCGACAAAAAGCAAAAGAAAAACTAAAGGAAAGTCCATTGTCTGGTTCTCATGGCCTCAACCAAAGGTTTGAGAGTACTAGTACAGCAAAAGAACAACATACACATCAAGATCCTAGTACGAGGAGAGATCGACAAAACGAAAAAGAAAAAGAAAAGGAAAGTCCGTTGTCTAATTCTCATGGCATCAACCCAAGCATTTTCGACATCATTTGCTCCAATATGCCAGAAGATAAAGACGTTGCGGCCTATCTCTTATCGAAGAAACTGAAACAAGAGTGAGCATTTCATGTTCTAAAAAGTATGCATAATTTGAGAATTTAGTGTTTCAATCATTACTAATTAATTATTAACAAAAATTAATCAGTTATAGAGCGGTGGAGTTCTCCGATACTTGGATTGTTCTTAGATCAGGAATCAATACTTTAAACAAAGGAGAATGGATTAGCGGCGAAGTAAGTTCTTATAAAAACAATCCTCTAGTTCGTCCTACTTGACATTTTGGTTAAATAGTTTTCTTAAATGAATTGCCATCTTATCAAGGTAATCGATGATGTTGCCTATATGATATGGGCAGAAGAACGTGCATCCGGAAAGCCGACTAACCATTGGTTTCTACCAGCCATGTTCAGCGTATGTACGCAATTTCGATATGTTTAATTTAATTATAACAAAACTAATATAAATAACTACATATGCAGAATATGGTGGGAAAATCAAAATTCAGTCACGATAAAGTCAACAGGATAATCTTTGGTGACAATGGCTGTTTTCGGGGTCCCCCGACTACTTGTGAAACAATTACTATCCCCCTCAATGACACCGGAAGACATTGGTACATGTGCACCATCCATTTAAAGAACAGAAAGATTATAATATCTGAATCGTGTTTGGTAGGAGAAAAGATTTCAACTAGTAGACGTAACTATATTTCGGACATGGTAGAATCGAAAAATTTATGTCTTTATCTTCCACACGTGAGATTAATGAGTCATTTTATGTCTAAAATCATGTTATTATATTCTTTTTAACAGTGTCAAAAATTAGAGATGATTGCTAGAGAGTGGGGTGAAGGGGATTTCATATACGATAGTTGGAATTACAGATTCGATTATGTCAACAATCATTCCTTCCCACAACAGAAAAATTGGTGAGTAATATGCATAACATACAGTTTAATATCTTCAAACTACTTCTTATTTTATCATTAAGGATGAATTTAAGATTTTCAAAACCACCAGGTACGATTGTGGACTTTATGTATGCCCGATGATGTTGTTTCTGTGGAAATTAGATCGTGCTTTAAGTGAGGTAAAAAAAAGGGAAATATATATCATTTATTATTTAAATTGTATTTTGATTTTAAATTTAATTATTCGAATATATTGATTTTCACAGGTAGAATCCAAAAATGCCCGTGCAAGGCTGGCAGTTAAATTATATAACTGTAAAGTAAACAAAGCCGAAAAGGGGTATGAATATGCTAATTTCAATTTAAACTAAATTAAGAAGTTGATTTATTTCTGGAATATCTTTACATTTTCTATTTATGCAGGAGAAGGTATGCATTATGCATTGAACATGGTAATCTGATGGTCTCTATACCTGACTTTGACACTATAGATATCAACTTCGATGAAATTTTGGATAGGCTAATGTCCTCGGATGTTCTTGGGGGAGGATAAATGATCAAAATTTTCAACTGATGGAGGGAAAGATGGCGGTAAATAATGAGTACGTCTAGTTGCGCGATAACGAGGACATACTTAATCTTCTTAAATTGTACACCGAGATTGGTCAAAAGTACGTGGACATTAGAATTACGACGTCTGAAGATACGAGTGCATCATAGTGAACTTCATATTGTAAATCTAGTAATTCTTAGGATATTTTTTTGACACAAAATTGTACAATACTACTTCAACTTAATTTCATATCTAATAAGTTTATATGAATACGGACAATCAACTAGTTTAGTCCAAATATGAAAATTGACATTTGCAACAAGGATTATATTCATATAGATTATAGTAGCACCCAACTGTCAATTTAATAGGCACATATATCACATAATTTCTTTTTCTTATCTCGCAAACTTATACAACCCAATACCAATTCCTAAATAAATTTATTTAAATATATTCATATAGACTAATCAATAAAGACATATACAAAACAACTTTGTATTGAATTCAATTCAACTTCAATCTAGATGAAATCCACAATAATCAATTAACTTCCTATAATGATCACAACAAATTTATTCCACTAATTATGAACTTGATGCATGAAGTACAATCAATATCCGAGGATCATTGGAAGCATCAGAATCAAGATAGGTCTTCATATATACCTGAAAACAAATACGGATCACCTGATTATGCAATGAATTTTAAGAGAGATGAAAGAAGCGGAGGAAGAACGAGTTACAATATTTATTGAAGTTCTACTTTCCTCATTTTTTGACAAAGGATTAGATTCTGAAACATGCAAAAAGATCATAACAAATCCATCAGAAATGAAATGACATTATAGAATATTATTACATAACACAAATATTTAAAATAAACAAACTAGTTATTTTAGACCATTCTTTGTTAGGTTTGAAGAGGGGCTCCAAATTAAACTCATGGATAAAATGTAGATAAAGAAGCTGGAGAAGTTCATTTGGACGAGTTGCATAAACTCGTCCAAATGAACCTCTCTGGCTCCTACTCTGCACTGCTTAGTGGCTATATGTTGGTCCCAAGTGGTCAGAAGAGGTTTAGAGGGGGGGGGGGTGAATAAACCTCTTTAAAATTTTCTTCCAAATTTTAACTTTAAAACTTTTTCTCTAACTGAACAGACTAAGCTGATCAGAGTAGTAAGTTACAATTCTGTTCGCGAACAAATCTTTGAACAGGTTTGTTGACCACTCGTCTGATAGTTACTTAGCTGATTTTGTTGAATTCAGTTTTAATACTTAGAGTACTTGCAGCGGATTTTTCAAAGTGTTTTTCACAAGTAATCTCAGCAGTTTGAAAAGTGTTTCCCTAGTTTTATGAACTCCTTTAAATTCCTTTTCAAACTGTTAAGTTAAGTGTTTTATGCAAACTTGAAATATGCAAGTAAAAATGCAAATAAAAACACAAGTAATTTTTATAGTGGTTATATGGATGTAAATATCCTTTAATCCACTCGTCCAAGTCACAAAGATCTTGGGTTATACTAAAAACACACAGTAATCAGTATACTCTGCTTACGCCTTACAACAAATGAACAGGCCGTAAGTTCGCAGTAAGAAATCACAAAGAAATCCTTACTCTCTGAAGTAATATCACTCACTTAGACGGATATCTACTTCTCACAACACTCTTGTTTACAAAATCACTCAGAAGATGTATTTTTCTTGATTCTTCAACTCTGCTTTTGTCAACAAATGACTAAGCTGATGAGTGAGCTGTTCTTTAGACTTAAGATTTTGCTTCGAAAATTTCTCAGAGATTGTGTTGCTTGCATTCTCTTCGTCTCTTTCAGCTATTTATACTTGAGGTTTGAAAAATGTCCATTGAAGAAAGACAGGATTCAAATTCCTCGAGTACTAGTCCTTAATTTCTGCGAACGGCTCTTTTGCAGTCTGTCCGTACTGTGAACAGTACTATTCTGCAGGCAGCATTAAATGCACCCAGCTGATGCGAAACATTTCTTCAATCATTTGTCTTTAATAACCTTGTACTTTAGCATTTATTACTCCAAGGGGCATTTATTACCGTTGGGAACACTTTATGATCTTCTTCACTTGGCTGACGAAAGTGCAAGTCTGATGGCGAGCAAAGCTGTTCTCAAACTTGAACAAATCTGATTTGAGTCGGCTGATCTTCATCAGTCTGATAACTTTCCTTCAGCAGATCAGAAGTCTTGGACCTTGAAATTTGACTCTTCTGATGTCTTCATTACTTAGTCAAAATTTCTTCAAGGGGATCATCAGCTAAGTTAATCCATACTTAGCCACTCTTTGAAGTTTTGGAATCCTTCAAAACCTCCCTTAACTAATTGTCTTCAGTGCATTCATCTTCATCCTTATCCAACAATTTCCCCCTTTTTGATGATGACAAAACTTCAGCTAAGTACCTGTTAAATACCTAAGCTAAAGATTGTAATCCTCAAAAATTTTCTGAGATAGAAAATAGTATGTTGGAATGAACTTGACTTTTTATTGATATGATAAGATTGTTTCAAGTACAAGTACAAGTTCTTCAGATGAGATGTCTGAAAGATAGATAAAAGTAAACTGATTACAAGAATTTTATAATTTCTAACTATCAGCTCCTTCATCTGATCCTTCAAGCACTTCTTCATATTCATACGATGACTCTTCATCATCTTCTTCTTCATCTTCACCAGCTTCATCATCCAGGTCCATGTTTTGCTTTGGCAGCTTCCATTTTCTCTTTAAGTTGTTGCTCCCTTAAAGCTTCCATTGCCTTCCTGGCTGATTCTGTATTCTTGTATTTGGTATGTTCTACGAACTTTTCAAGCTCAATCTTATCAGCTTCCTTTGCTTCGGCTTCCTTGGCTGTTTCTACTTTCTTGGCTGTTTCTTCCCGTTTATCTTCCCCCTTTTTGTCATCATCAGATCTGATGACATTAGAAGGTGCAACAGCAGGGTTGAGCGCAACTGTTGGAATCTTCAATTCAGCACACAAAGCCTTTAGATTTTGATTTGTAACATCATGGCTTGCTGTAAGATTAAGAATATCAGTGCTGATGGCGTCAGTTTTATCATTGCAGCAATCAATGTTGATCTGCATAGTTGCAAGTTCAGATTGAAGTATGTCTCCTGCATGATTAACTTCTTGCAGCAGCTGCACATTGACAGCTTTCTCTTGTTCACTGACTTTGACAAAGGTTTCTATCAGTCGTGCAATGTTGTTCTGAGCTCTTTCCAATGCGCCATGAAGATGGCTTACATCAGCTTTAACATCCTCCACATTCTTGTGTAGTTCAACATTACTCATCAGTAACTGCTTTGAGCTATCATCAGGCACTGGTAATTGATCAATGGCGTCCTTGATGAGATGGGCAGTTGACTGTTGCACGGCTTCCAGCTGAAGTCTGTTGGTCTCACCCAATTCAGCTTTCAATTCATTCTTCAGCTCTTCCTTTATCTTTAGTAGCTGTTGATTTTGCTTCTGTTCCAGTTCCCTTAGTGAGTCTTCCATTAACACCTGGATTGCTTCCATCAGAGATGAGTGTTGATCATTTGATGAAGCAGAAGCAGCAGCATCAGCTTCCTTTTCTTCAGTCGCCTGTTGAACAGGGACTTCTTCCATATCTGTCATCTGATGGTCTTCAGAGTCCTTAGCATTCCAGTCTATTGCTAGAGGATCTTCAGCTTTCTTTTCTTCAGTCTTCTTTTGTTCATCAGTGACATCTTCATACACCAGATTAGTGATGGTGCCATCATCATTGAAGCAGGTTGTCTGACGTATCTGCCTCACAATGATCCAAGGGTTGACAAAGGCGTTGTTACCTTGGGGCACTTCACTGAAATCCTTCATTTCCTTTCCAAAGGTAACCTGTTGAATACTTGGAAGTTGTGGGAGTTCACTTGAATGTCCTTGCTGATATCTGGACTTCTCAGCCCACTTCTTCAAAGCAGTGATAGTAGCAATCTTCATAGCCCTTTCTTCAACATTATCAGTCTTCTTTCTTTTGGCAGGCAGGGTGCTCTGTATCAGATTGGCTTCCTCAAGGGCAAATTCCCTGGCATAGTGATGCATGGCATCCCTAACATAATGAGGATCCAAAGTTTTTTGGATAGAATCTGTCTTTAGCCACTTTAGTACCCATTCCTCTTCAGCAGCTAAGTCCTTCAGATTCTGAAGTTCAATGATGGACCTGTTCAGCCTATTGTCTCTCCATCTAATATACCTAGGTGTTGGATGAAGATGAAGATGAAAGAAGTCAAAATTTAAGGGAAGGTTTTGATGATTCCAAAACATCATAATCAGCTAAGTATGGAAAGCTTAGTTCCCTTAGAAAGATCTTTGAACAAGCAAAGAAGATATCAGAAGAGTTCAAAGACCAGAAGACTAGTGATCTCTTGCTGAAACAGCAAACAGAAGGGTAGGTCATCAGCCGAGTCAAATCAGATTAGTTCAGTATTTGATCAGCAGAGTGCCTATCAGATAAGTTGCTTAGATCAGCAGAGTAGAAGAGATCATGAGATCAGTTCAACGGTAATAAATGCACCTGGTGTAATAAATGCTGAAAGAGAAGGGTAGTAATGGCAAATGATTGAAGATATCCTCGGATCAGCAGAGTGCATTTAATGCAGCATTTAATGTGATGGACAGAAAAGTACTATACACTGTACGGTTTGCTGCAGGGAGCCGTTTCAAAAGAGCTGAAGGATGGATTTGAATTGTGACTTGCCTTCAACGGTCATATTTTCATCTCCATATATAAATAGAGCTGAATTTCAATCGAGCAAAATACACAACAACAATCAGAGATTTCATTTTGAAGCAGAAATTTTTCTAAGTCTCAAAAGCTCGAACAGCTCACTCGTCTGGTGGAAGTCATCTGTTGACAGAAACCCAGTTGAAGAAATCAGAAAATTACGATCTGAGTGATCTTGTAAAAAGCTGAGTGTTGTGAGGAGTTGTGATCCGTCTTTGTGAGTGATCAAACTTCGGAGAGTAGAATTTCTTAGTGATTTTCTATTGTGAGCTTATAGCCTTTTCATTAGTTGTCTAGGTATAAGTGGAGAAATATTGTAATCTTTGTGATTATAGTATAACCCAGAATCTAAGTGATCTGGAAGAGTGGACTAAAGGATTTCTATCCATATAACCACTATAAAAATTCTTTGTGTTATCTTGCATTTAAGTTTTCTTGCATATTTTAAAGTTTGCATCTTTAAACACTTTGAATTACCAAAAGATTTTATAAGGAGTTTGAAAACTGGGGATAAAATCTTTTAAGAACTAAGTCTACTTGTGAAAAACACTTTCAAACAATCCGCTGCAAGTATACTCTTTGGAAAACTGTTTTGCTGAAAAACAGCTAAGTATTTGTAAGAAGAGTGGTCAGTCTGCTGTTCAAGATTTGTTCACGAACAGATTAGTCTGCTTACTGTTCTTCATCAGCTTAGTCTGCTGACAGAAGACTGAAAAGTTTTTAAGTTCAAAAATTTTCAGAGGTCTATTCACCCCCCCCCCCTCTAGACCTCATCTGACCACTTGGGACCAACAAGTGGTATCAGAGCAGGTGGTTCATTAGAATCAGCTGCCTGATCAACGAGCTTGATCCAAGTGTTTTTCAAAGGTTTTCAAAACTTTTCAAAAGAGCATCTTTTTGAAAAATCAAAACTTTTTGAAAAATGGATTGTATTAGCCATGTTCCCCACATTACTGGTATGTCTTTTGAGGACTGGAAGATTAGAATGGAAATCTTTCTAGCAGCCTACAATGACAACATGTACACATGTATCATTAAAGGTCCATTCAGATTCACAAAGACCATCAAAATCAATGAAGTTGATACGGTTGTGGAAAAAGACCTTCATGAGATGACTCCAGAAGAAATAAAGCTTTACAATCTAGATAAAGTTGGGAGATTCATCATGACTAAAGCCCTGTATAATGATCGGTTTGACAAGGTCAAACATTGCAAGACTGCAAAGGAGATGTGGGACAAAGTCAGAGACATGAGCGAAGGCAATGATGCAATAAAAGAGCATCAGCTCACTGTTGCCTTGGAGAAACTTGACAACTTCAAGATGAAGTCTGGAGAAACCATTGACCAGATGGATACCAGATTCACCAGAACTCTGAATGAAGTTTTAAAGTTGGGAAAGACCTTCACTGACAAAGAGATCACTGTCAGAGTGCTAAAGGCCCTACCCCCAAAGTTCAACATGAAAGCGACAGCAATGGAAGAATCAAGGGATTTGGGAAAAATCTCTCTTACTGAGCTGTTCTCTGTACTCAAGGCATTCGAGTATAAACTGCCTAGGATGGGAATTGAAGAAACCTCAACTTCAGGACCCACAGCTGCACTGGTTGCTGCTGAAAACCAAAGAAGACCAGCACAGAAAAGCAAAGAAGTGGACTCATCTGATGAAGCCACAATACTCAACAAAAAGGAGTACACTGCTGGAGATGTTGCACTGTTGATGAACAATTTCAAGAAGTTCTACAAAAGAAAAATGAAGAACAAATACAACAATGCTTCTACTTCTAAACCTAACTTTTCTTCTCAAGAAAAAGATGATTATAAAGCAAAACTAATGTGTTACAACTGCAGGAAATTTGGACACTTCATCAAAGACTGCCCATATCCAAAAGCAGAAAAGTACACTGAAGAGGAGAAGAAAATGAGAAAAGAAAGAAAGCATCAGAGAGGCAAGGCAATGATGGCTGAAGCAGAAAAGCTTGCTGCTGTCTACTCATCTGATTCAGATTCAGACACGTCTGATGAAGAATCGTCTGATGAAGAAAAACCTGCTCTCCTCTGCCTGATGGCAAAGGAATCTGATGACTCAGAGGATGAGGTAACTCCTCAAGAAAATGAACTATTTAATTCTCTAGAGCAAATGATGTTGAATAATATTACTATTGCTGGAGAATTTGTTAAGCTTAAGGAAGAGATGAACTTGCTAAAAGAGCAAAATAACTCACTGAAACTTAAAGCTGAAAAGCCTAAAGAATCAGCTGAGTATAAACAGCTTGAGCAAAAGCATGAATCTCTGAAAGCTGAATGTGAGGTTTATAAAGGAAAAATCATGGAACTTGAAAAGATTATTGAGTCTCATGAAAAATCATCTGTTGCATCCACGCATACATCTAGTAAACAGAAGATGCCTTTAGAACAGGATAAGCAAGAGTTGAAACATACTGAAAAATTCATATCAGCTGACAATAGTAAGGTCATTCTGTATGTTCAAACTGCTAGACCTACCTCATCTGAGAATGTGTTAAAGGAGAAGAAATCTCCTAAGGCTAAAAAGAGCAAAGAGCCTAGTGTAGGAAATCAGACTAGTATGACCAAACAGCAGAGTCCTAAGAAGTCTGCTGATAAAGCTAAAGTCAATCAGACTAGTGGTAAAACTAAGTCAAAATCAAATGAGCAAGCATCTAGTAAACCAAAGAAGCATAAAAACAAGAAAAATCATAATGCTTGGTATGGAAATGAGTCATATTATGTGCAACCTGCTGCATATCATCCTATGTATCATGCAACTCAATTTCCTAGTTACTATGCACCTTACCCTGCTCATCCAATGCATGCATATCCTGCTTATCATGCAACTTACCCTGCTTGTGAACATTATTCATATCATACTGATCATCAACATGACTTATCTGATAACTATGATAAAAATGAAGCTGTTCATGCTCCTAAAACTCAGAAGCCTAAGAAGCCTAAGACATCAACATCTTGGGTTGTCAAAGGTGGAACTAATCCTTCAGGACCCTCTCAATAAGGGTACCTAAAACAATTTTACTTTTGTTTTGTAGGTTAGGATTAAGAGTAGGAGTAAAGTAGAGAAGATTTGGTACTTGGACAGTGGATGTTCAAGACACATGTGTGGAAACATACATGAGCTGACTGATGCAGTTGCTGTGGATGGTCCAAAAGTTACTTTTGGGGACAGCAAAGAAGGCAAGATTAAAGCTAAAGGAAGATTAATCAAGGGAAACATTGAGATATCTGACGTCTCATATGTTAAAGGCCTTAAATATAATCTGCTGAGCATAAGTCAATTTTGTGACAAAGGATATTCAGTCATCTTCTCAACAGATAAGTGCTATGTTGAACAGATTGGTACAAAGAAGGTAGTTTTATCTGAAAGACGACAAGGAAATATCTATATAGTCGACTGGAATTCTGCTGACAAGAATTCAAGTGTTTGCTTGGTGGCATCTGCACCAAGTGAAGTCAGTTGGCTATGGCACAAGAGAATGAATCATCTAAACTTCAAGACCATAAACAGATTAATCAAGAATGATTTGGTAGAAGGGATTCCAAAAGCAGTCATGAGCAAAGACAAGCTCTGTGACGCATGTCAGAAGGGTAAACAAATCAAGTCATCTTTCAAAAGCAAGAAGCATCAATCTTCTGAAAGAATATTGGAGCTGCTACATATGGACTTATTTGGACCCATTGATCCAGTCAGCAATGGTGGAAAGAAATACTGCCTAGCTGTTGTGGATGATTATTCAAGATATACTTGGGTGATTTTCATGAAAAAGAAAAGTGAAACCAAGGAACATCTTACAAATCTGATGGAACTGATCCAGAATGAGAAGAGTATCAAAATATTGAAGATCAGATCAGATAGAGGGACAGAGTTTACAAACTCTACTGTTGAAGAGTATTGTAATATCAAAGGAATACATCATGAGTATTCAGCCGCTAGAACCCCTCAACAAAATGGTGTTACTGAAAGGAGAAACAGAACACTAAAGGAAGCTGTCAGAACCATGATAGCTGAAGTTAAACTGCCTCAAAGATTTTGGGCAGAAGCAACAAATACAGCTTGCTTTACCCAAAACAGATGTATGATCAACAAAAATCAGAACAAGATTCCATATGAAGTTTGGAACAACAGAAAACCAAACATTCATTACTTTAAGATTTTTGGTTGTAAATGTTTTGTTTTGAATAATGGGAAAAATCACCTTACTGCATTTGCAGAAAAGGCTGATGAAGCTGTCTTTGTAGGATACTCAACTGTTAGTAAAGCTTACAGAGTCTTTAACAAAAGAACATTACTAATAGAAGAATCTATCCATGTAGTATTTGATGAGCCAAGTCAATCTTCTGAAAAGAATCAAAGTGTTAACCAAGATCTGTCTACTGATTTACAGAAGTTAGACATTGGAAGAAATGAAGAATATGTTCCCATCATACTACCTAATCTAAGTTCAGCTGCTAACTCAAGTGCTGTTCAAAATCACAGTGCTGATTGTCTAACAGACGAGTTGCAAACAGCTGACAGACCAGAGACTGTTCAACAGACTGCAAATGTTCAACAGACTACTACTGGAACTCCAACAGTAGTGTTGCAAGATCAAGACAGAGGACAACATCCTGATCTGCAACCTGATCTCAGATGGCTCAAGAATCACCCACCTGAGTTAGTAATTGTTGATCCTTTAGATAGAGTGAAAACAAGAAGAGCAGCTGCACAAGATGCTATGTTTGTCACATTTCTATCTCAAATAGAGCCTAAGCAAATTGAAGAAGCTCTTAATGATTCCTTCTGGATTGAAGCTATGCAAGAAGAGTTGAATCAATTTGAAAGGAATGAAGTCTGGTACTTAGTTCCTAGACCAAGTCATCAAAGGGTAATTGGCACTAAATGGGTTTTCAGAAATAAGATGAATGAAGATGGTATTGTTACCAGAAACAAAGCAAGATTAGTGGCCAAAGGTTATTGTCAAGAAGAAGGAATTGACTTTGATGAAACTTTTGCACCAGTAGCAAGACTTGAAGCAATCAGACTGTTTCTAGCCTATGCTGCTCACAAGAACTTCACTGTCTATCAGATGGATGTGAAGTCAGCTTTTCTCAATGGAGAATTGCAAGAGGAAGTATATGTTGAACAACCTCCTGGATTTGAAGTCTATCAAGAAGAGGACAAGGTATATCGTCTGAAGAAAGCACTCTATGGACTGAAACAGGCTCCAAGAGCATGGTATGATACCCTATCTGATTTTCTTTTAATTAAAGGATTTCGTAAAGGTAAGGTAGATAAAACCTTGTTTACAATTGAATGGGAAAACCATATATTACTTGTGCAAATATATGTGGACGATATTATTTTTGGTTCAACTAATCAACAGATGTGTGATAAGTTCTCCAAGCTGATGCAGAATAAGTTTGAAATGAGCATGATGGGTGAACTTAATTATTTTCTTGGTCTGCAAGTTAGACAGTTGCCTGATGGAATATTCATCAGCCAAGCAAAGTACACAAGAGATCTGTTCAAGAAATTTGGTATGGAAACTAGCTCAACAGCTACCATTCCTATGTCTACAAGTCTTCGTTTGGATAAAGATGAAGATGGCAAATCAGTGGACATAACCAAATATAGAGGCATTATTGGTTCATTGTTGTATCTAACAGCAAGTAGACCTGACATAATGTACTCAGTTGGAGTCTGTGCAAGATTTCAATCAAACCCCAAAGAATCTCATCTCTTAGCTGCCAAGAGGATATTGAAGTATGTTAAAGGCACTCAAGAATTGGGATTGTGGTATCCTAGAGAATCTGGATTTGAACTTATTGGTTATTCAGATTCAGACCTTGCTGGCTGCAAGATTGACAGAAAGAGCACTACAGGTGCCTGTCAGTTCTTAGGTAGTCGTCTGATCTCCTGGATGAGTAAGAAACAAACTTCAGTTTCTATATCTACTGCTGAGGCTGAATATATAGCTGCTGGAGCTTGCTGTGCACAAATACTTTGGTTGAAGCATCAACTAGAAGACTACAACATCAGGATCAGTGGAATTCCAATCTACTGTGACAATACAAGTGCAATCTCTCTTACTCAGAACACTACAAGTCATTCAAGGACTAAACATATTGAGATCAAGCATCACTTCATTAGAGATCATGTGGAAAAAGGCAATGTTATGATTGAGTATGTTCATACAGACAATCAGATTGCTGATATTTTCACTAAACCTTTAAGTGAAGCTAGGTTCTCAACTCTAAGAGCTGAGTTAGGACTACTCAAGTTAGATGCATAAGCTGAGGGGGAACTCATCAGAAGACTGGAGTTCAACAGCTTAGTCATCAGTTATTTTATTCAAGAATTAACTTTCAACAGACTAGTTAACTTATGAATTCTTAAAGACAGGGGGAACGTGTAAGACTAGCGGTACTTCTGTTCTAGAGATGAAATCTGTTAATGTCAGTTAGTTGAAGTTATGCTATCAGAAGATCTGTTCTTAATTCTTGAAGATTGAAGATTATTTTATCTTGCTGGATTGACAAACAGCAGAGGAAGATTACTAGCTATTGGCTTTCTCTAGTAATATCAGATAACAGATCACTCGTCTGTCAGATAAGTTAAACTCTACTCATCTGATATCTTATATAAGCATGGTCATAAGTCGCATCTTAGAAACGCGCTTTTATAAGTAACAGATTAGTGTCGATAGAGTTTCCCGCCCATCTGACATTAAAATAATAAAATTGAAATCCGCAACTCTCATCCGCACGATTAAAAACTGTCAGATTAGATAAACGGTTCTGATAAATCACGAAAACCTAACCAAAAGGAAACCTATAAAATCCGATCTAAACAGTATAGTCGTCTTACGCACACAAACACTCTCAAACTCTCTAACTCTCAAACCCTCTTGCTTCGAAAGTTCACTGTTCTTTTGCAGAATCTACTCACTAATCTCAGAAATGGACAAGATTATTGACGGAAGATACCTAAACTACAGCAAATTCCACTTTTCGGGTACTGATTTGATGCGCACACTCATGGAGAAAATCAAGGAGGCATCTTTGGTTCCAGTTCTGGAAGCACATGAAGACAGAGTCTACCTGGAAGATGTGTATCACTTCTACACTACCAGGAAGTTCAATGATGATGAAACCGTCATGACTGCTGTTATCGGTGGTAAGAAAGTTGCTGTATCTGCTGCTGTTTTAAGTGAAATTTATAAATTGACGAATAAGGGAGGAGATGTATCAGACCTGGGGTCTGCGAAAGAGGAAGAGTTCTGGGCTATTTGTGCTAAGGAAGGAGAAGAGATGACTGGGTCTCTGATGAAGACTCAGTTGAAAGATGAATATCAAAGATTTGCAGACATCATAGCCAAAGTACTGGACTGCAGTACAAGCTCACTGGATGGATTACCAAGGAGAAGATACTACACAATGGTGTGTATCTATTATGGTTTGAAGGTTAACTGGGCTGTTCACGTTTATGAGTTGCTTAGTGATAAAAGGCATTCTCATGCCATTCTACTTAGTAATCTGTTTGCATCACTGCAATGCCCTATGGGTGGTGGAAAGCAAACTCATGGTAGCAAAGAATTCAAGCTCTATGAACCTGTGAGACAGATAGTGGCTGCTCCAAAAAGAAAGGCTGCTGCAAAATCTAAGAAGACCCCTTCTAAGAAAAGCAAGAAGGAAGGTCAGACAAGTCAATCTGCTGAGCCAACAGCACAGTCTGCTGTTATAGCTGGATCAGCACAACCTGAAGCTGAAGTTCCTCAAAAAGTAATAGATGACTTCACTGTTGAAGTTGAAAATATGGAAACAGGCTCATCACCTGAAAGAACTGAATCTGAGGAGGAAGTCCCTCTTCAAAGGTTGAAAAGATTGAGAACAAGAAGTGAGGCAAGGGGACCTCCTACTGCCAACCCCCCTGCCAAGAGAATTGCCAAGTCAAAGGCAAAGAGAAAGGTTACTTTCGCTGAGAAGCCGGTTGCAACTGTTAGAGAAACAACAACAGAAGCAGAAAGGCCATTAACCATTGAAGAACCTGCTGCTGAAGCTGCTGCTGAAATTGTTCCTACAGTTGGAGTGTCTACAGAAGACTCATCTGCTGCACTATCTGCTGAAGTTGAAAATGTACAACAGACTAGTTCAACACATGAAGGAGATGCACTGTTGCTGCATCCTACTCCAGTTGCTGCAACCCCTCTTCAAGCAATTGAGAGTCCTGAAACAAGGAGAAAAAGGACTGGTAAAATTGCAACTTACTTAACTGCTGCAGAAAAGAAAAGACAAGATGATGCTGAAAAGCTAAGGAAGGCTGCAGAAAAGGCAGAAGAGGATAGGCTGAAAAGCCTAGAATTAAAAAGGCTGGAAGATGAAGCCAACAAAATGACTCAAGAGCAGAGGGATGCTTTTGAGGCAGCAGAGTTGGCTGCTGCTATTGAAGCAAGCACCAAGGATGCTCATGGACATCAGCATACTGGTGGGATAGCTATTGGTGAACCAAGGGATCCAAACAAACCAATACCAGCTATGCCTGCACCTAAGATAAAGCCAAAAAGGAGAGAAGAAATTAGATTATCTTTGGAGATTGTCAGGGATGATCCTGCCATCTTTGAAGAATTCCTGAAGAGGCTTGATGCTGAAAATGAAAGAGTCAACCGCCTGACA
This sequence comes from Penstemon eatonii, assembly GCA_038501285.1. NCBI lineage: Eukaryota > Viridiplantae > Streptophyta > Magnoliopsida > Lamiales > Plantaginaceae > Penstemon > Penstemon eatonii. Next base: position 27,474,898 of record CM076715.1, on the reverse strand, counting down.
CAGTTCAATAATGAAAAGATCAGATACAACAGGTGGAGGGAATTCAGACTGACAAAGAGTCCAGCTGAAATGACCAAATGGAAAGCCTTTGCTGCTGAAGAAGCATGGGTACTGAAGTGGCTTGAGACAGGTTCTCTCATTCAAGCACTTGATTCAGAATTCTTTCTGGACAGGTTAAGAATGAGAATAAGTCACATAGTCAACGCTGAAGCAAAGAAAATCTTTGAGTCTATTGACTCAGTAGACCTCAAAGAAAGATCAATCAAGTTGGCTATTGCTCAAGCAATGGAGCTTTGGGCAAAGAAATCAAGGAAGTTAAGGGGACAACCAAGCTCATTGGTCCCCCTTCCAAACATCAAACACATTGTCTACGGACCAAATATCAAACCTTATGAAGAGCTGCCTGAGGAACCTTCATCTACTTTTATTCCTCTTGATAATTTTACTTGGATTTCCAACAGGACAGCTGTGGACAATGAAGGAATGATGAGGACAGTTGAGACTGTCAAGAAGATTATATCCCCTGCTGATAAAGAAAAAGCAAAGTCTTATGATCAACCAGAGCAAAAAGAGGGTACATCGGACCCATCTGATCAGAACAAAGCACAGGGTGATAAGTCTGATGCTGCTGATGACTCAAAGAAAGAAGAAGAAATTCCAGCAGATCAGATCAAGGACAAAGAAGTTGCTGCTGAAGGAGATGATCAAGCTAAGGAGAAGGAAAGCACTTCAAGCCATGCTGGTAGATCAGCAGATCAATCTCTTGCATTGATAACTCAATCATCAGAGCAAACTATCAAGGAAACACCTGCTGCTACAACAGATTTGCCTTCAACTTCTCAGAATGTTCAGACAAATCTGTTGGACTCCATCCAACAAATGATCACCAAATCTTTGAAGGATATGAAGGAGGAATTATCTGCAGAAGTGTTAGCTGCTGTCAAACAACCAAATCAGAAAGCTGCTGCTGTCCCAACCAATCTGATAGAAGATACTGCTCAGAATGTTAAATCCATCTGTCAAGATATGGATATACTTAGGAGACGGACTCAAAGCACTGCTGAAGGTTGGAGACAGATTGAACAAACAGTTGAGATGGCCCTCCAAGCAGAAGATGAAGTCATGGAAAATATGATGAAAGACTTCACTGCTTCATCAAATTGGATTCTGGGAACTCAAATTCAATTAGGTGATCAAGGAGAAGATCTGCTCAAGGAAATGAGAGAATTCAAGGCCAATCAGCTTAGACAGCAAGCTCAGATCAATGCTATGGAAGAGAACATCAAGCTTCTCTGTGATTCACTTCTAATTACACCAGTTGTGCCACAATATCCAATCAACCCTGCTGATGATGACAAAAAGGGGGAAGAAAGGGTATTTGGACAGAAGAAAGTTGGTTCTTCTCTTGAAAAGGAAGAAGATAACCAAGTTGAAGCAACTGAAGTGTTGGAAGAATCTGCTGGCGACACTGAAAGAAATATGGGAGAATCAAGCAGACCAACAGATGAGAGAATTACAGAAGAAGAAGAGCAAGCGGAATTTGAAGAATCTGAAGCAAAAGCAAAGTCTGATAAGGAACTAGCTGCTGCCAAAGATTCAGCTGAAGAACAGCTTGATCCAGATGTCAAGAAAAAGAAGTTAGAGCTGTTGAAGAAAAGATTCTTTGAAAATTTGGAAGCTGAGTCTTCTAAGTTATCTGATGAAGAATCTGAAAAAGAAAACAAGGAAGCTGAAGAAGAGAAGAAAGGAGAAGACTAGCTTAGACTAGATTTCTTTATCTTAAAATCCTTGTAATCTTTTAAAGTACTTTGCATCTTTTACTCTTCAAAACTTGTAATATGTAATCAGTTCAATCATTTATAAAAATTGCAAGTTTGAATCCAACATACTATTTCTATCTCAGAAATTTTTGAGGATCAAAACTTTAGCTTAGGTACAGGTACTTAGCTGGAGTTTTGTCATCATCAAAAAGGGGGAAATTGTTGGATGAAGATGAAGATGAAAGAAGTCAAAATTTAAGGGAAGGTTTTGATGATTCCAAAACATCATAATCAGCTAAGTATGGAAAGCTTAGTTCCCTTAGAAAGATCTTTGAACAAGCAAAGAAGATATCAGAAGAGTTCAAAGACCAGAAGACTAGTGATCTCTTGCTGAAACAGCAAACAGAAGGGTAGGTCATCAGCCGAGTCAAATCAGATTAGTTCAGTATTTGATCAGCAGAGTGCCTATCAGATAAGTTGCTTAGATCAGCAGAGTAGAAGAGATCATGAGATCAGTTCAACGGTAATAAATGCACCTGGTGTAATAAATGCTGAAAGAGAAGGGTAGTAATGGCAAATGATTGAAGATATCCTCGGATCAGCAGAGTGCATTTAATGCAGCATTTAATGTGATGACAGAAAAGTACTATACACTGTACGGTTTGCTGCAGGGAGCCGTTTCAAAAGAGCTGAAGGATGGATTTGAATTGTGACTTGCCTTCAACGGTCATATTTTCATCTCCATATATAAATAGAGCTGAATTTCAATCGAGCAAAATACACAACAACAATCAGAGATTTCATTTTGAAGCAGAAATTTTTCTAAGTCTCAAAAGCTCGAACAGCTCACTCGTCTGGTGGAAGTCATCTGTTGACAGAAACCCAGTTGAAGAAATCAGAAAATTACGATCTGAGTGATCTTGTAAAAAGCTGAGTGTTGTGAGGAGTTGTGATCCGTCTTTGTGAGTGATCAAACTTCGGAGAGTAGAATTTCTTAGTGATTTTCTATTGTGAGCTTATAGCCTTTTCATTAGTTGTCTAGGTATAAGTGGAGAAATATTGTAATCTTTGTGATTATAGTATAACCCAGAATCTAAGTGATCTGGAAGAGTGGACTAAAGGATTTCTATCCATATAACCACTATAAAAATTCTTTGTGTTATCTTGCATTTAAGTTTTCTTGCATATTTTAAAGTTTGCATCTTTAAACACTTTGAATTACCAAAAGATTTTATAAGGAGTTTGAAAACTGGGGATAAAATCTTTTAAGAACTAAGTCTACTTGTGAAAAACACTTTCAAACAATCCGCTGCAAGTATACTCTTTGGAAAACTGTTTTGCTGAAAAACAGCTAAGTATTTGTAAGAAGAGTGGTCAGTCTGCTGTTCAAGATTTGTTCACGAACAGATTAGTCTGCTTACTGTTCTTCATCAGCTTAGTCTGCTGACAGAAGACTGAAAAGTTTTTAAGTTCAAAAATTTTCAGAGGTCTATTCACCCCCCCCCTCTAGACCTCATCTGACCACTTGGGACCAACAAGTGGTATCAGAGCAGGTGGTTCATTAGAATCAGCTGCCTGATCAACGAGCTTGATCCAAGTGTTTTTCAAAGGTTTTCAAAACTTTTCAAAAGAGCATCTTTTTGAAAAATCAAAACTTTTTGAAAAATGGATTGTATTAGCCATGTTCCCCACATTACTGGTATGTCTTTTGAGGACTGGAAGATTAGAATGGAAATCTTTCTAGCAGCCTACAATGACAACATGTACACATGTATCATTAAAGGTCCATTCAGATTCACAAAGACCATCAAAATCAATGAAGTTGATACGGTTGTGGAAAAAGACCTTCATGAGATGACTCCAGAAGAAATAAAGCTTTACAATCTAGATAAAGTTGGGAGATTCATCATGACTAAAGCCCTGTATAATGATCGGTTTGACAAGGTCAAACATTGCAAGACTGCAAAGGAGATGTGGGACAAAGTCAGAGACATGAGCGAAGGCAATGATGCAATAAAAGAGCATCAGCTCACTGTTGCCTTGGAGAAACTTGACAACTTCACGATGAAGTCTGGAGAAACCATTGACCAGATGGATACCAGATTCACCAGAACTCTGAATGAAGTTTTAAAGTTGGGAAAGACCTTCACTGACAAAGAGATCACTGTCAGAGTGCTAAAGGCCCTACCCCCAAAGTTCAACATGAAAGCGACAGCAATGGAAGAATCAAGGGATTTGGGAAAAATCTCTCTTACTGAGCTGTTCTCTGTACTCAAGGCATTCGAGTATAAACTGCCTAGGATGGGAATTGAAGAAACCTCAACTTCAGGACCCACAGCTGCACTGGTTGCTGCTGAAAACCAAAGAAGACCAGCACAGAAAAGCAAAGAAGTGGACTCATCTGATGAAGCCACAATACTCAACAAAAAGGAGTACACTGCTGGAGATGTTGCACTGTTGATGAACAATTTCAAGAAGTTCTACAAAAGAAAAATGAAGAACAAATACAACAATGCTTCTACTTCTAAACCTAACTTTTCTTCTCAAGAAAAAGATGATTATAAAGCAAAACTAATGTGTTACAACTGCAGGAAATTTGGACACTTCATCAAAGACTGCCCATATCCAAAAGCAGAAAAGTACACTGAAGAGGAGAAGAAAATGAGAAAAGAAAGAAAGCATCAGAGAGGCAAGGCAATGATGGCTGAAGCAGAAAAGCTTGCTGCTGTCTACTCATCTGATTCAGATTCAGACACGTCTGATGAAGAATCGTCTGATGAAGAAAAACCTGCTCTCCTCTGCCTGATGGCAAAGGAATCTGATGACTCAGAGGATGAGGTAACTCCTCAAGAAAATGAACTATTTAATTCTCTAGAGCAAATGATGTTGAATAATATTACTATTGCTGGAGAATTTGTTAAGCTTAAGGAAGAGATGAACTTGCTAAAAGAGCAAAATAACTCACTGAAACTTAAAGCTGAAAAGCCTAAAGAATCAGCTGAGTATAAACAGCTTGAGCAAAAGCATGAATCTCTGAAAGCTGAATGTGAGGTTTATAAAGGAAAAATCATGGAACTTGAAAAGATTATTGAGTCTCATGAAAAATCATCTGTTGCATCCACGCATACATCTAGTAAACAGAAGATGCCTTTAGAACAGGATAAGCAAGAGTTGAAACATACTGAAAAATTCATATCAGCTGACAATAGTAAGGTCATTCTGTATGTTCAAACTGCTAGACCTACCTCATCTGAGAATGTGTTAAAGGAGAAGAAATCTCCTAAGGCTAAAAAGAGCAAAGAGCCTAGTGTAGGAAATCAGACTAGTATGACCAAACAGCAGAGTCCTAAGAAGTCTGCTGATAAAGCTAAAGTCAATCAGACTAGTGGTAAAACTAAGTCAAAATCAAATGAGCAAGCATCTAGTAAACCAAAGAAGCATAAAAACAAGAAAAATCATAATGCTTGGTATGGAAATGAGTCATATTATGTGCAACCTGCTGCATATCATCCTATGTATCATGCAACTCAATTTCCTAGTTACTATGCACCTTACCCTGCTCATCCAATGCATGCATATCCTGCTTATCATGCAACTTACCCTGCTTGTGAACATTATTCATATCATACTGATCATCAACATGACTTATCTGATAACTATGATAAAAATGAAGCTGTTCATGCTCCTAAAACTCAGAAGCCTAAGAAGCCTAAGACATCAACATCTTGGGTTGTCAAAGGTGGAACTAATCCTTCAGGACCCTCTCAATAAGGGTACCTAAAACAATTTTACTTTTGTTTTGTAGGTTAGGATTAAGAGTAGGAGTAAAGTAGAGAAGATTTGGTACTTGGACAGTGGATGTTCAAGACACATGTGTGGAAACATACATGAGCTGACTGATGCAGTTGCTGTGGATGGTCCAAAAGTTACTTTTGGGGACAGCAAAGAAGGCAAGATTAAAGCTAAAGGAAGATTAATCAAGGGAAACATTGAGATATCTGACGTCTCATATGTTAAAGGCCTTAAATATAATCTGCTGAGCATAAGTCAATTTTGTGACAAAGGATATTCAATCATCTTCTCAACAGATAAGTGCTATGTTGAACAGATTGGTACAAAGAAGGTAGTTTTATCTGAAAGACGACAAGGAAATATCTATATAGTCGACTGGAATTCTGCTGACAAGAATTCAAGTGTTTGCTTGGTGGCATCTGCACCAAGTGAAGTCAGTTGGCTATGGCACAAGAGAATGAATCATCTAAACTTCAAGACCATAAACAGATTAATCAAGAATGATTTGGTAGAAGGGATTCCAAAAGCAGTCATGAGCAAAGACAAGCTCTGTGACGCATGTCAGAAGGGTAAACAAATCAAGTCATCTTTCAAAAGCAAGAAGCATCAATCTTCTGAAAGAATATTGGAGCTGCTACATATGGACTTATTTGGACCCATTGATCCAGTCAGCAATGGTGGAAAGAAATACTGCCTAGCTGTTGTGGATGATTATTCAAGATATACTTGGGTGATTTTCATGAAAAAGAAAAGTGAAACCAAGGAACATCTTACAAATCTGATGGAACTGATCCAGAATGAGAAGAGTATCAAAATATTGAAGATCAGATCAGATAGAGGGACAGAGTTTACAAACTCTACTGTTGAAGAGTATTGTAATATCAAAGGAATACATCATGAGTATTCAGCCGCTAGAACCCCTCAACAAAATGGTGTTACTGAAAGGAGAAACAGAACACTAAAGGAAGCTGTCAGAACCATGATAGCTGAAGTTAAACTGCCTCAAAGATTTTGGGCAGAAGCAACAAATACAGCTTGCTTTACCCAAAACAGATGTATGATCAACAAAAATCAGAACAAGATTCCATATGAAGTTTGGAACAACAGAAAACCAAACATTCATTACTTTAAGATTTTTGGTTGTAAATGTTTTGTTTTGAATAATGGGAAAAATCACCTTACTGCATTTGCAGAAAAGGCTGATGAAGCTGTCTTTGTAGGATACTCAACTGTTAGTAAAGCTTACAGAGTCTTTAACAAAAGAACATTACTAATAGAAGAATCTATCCATGTAGTATTTGATGAGCCAAGTCAATCTTCTGAAAAGAATCAAAGTGTTAACCAAGATCTGTCTACTGATTTACAGAAGTTAGACATTGGAAGAAATGAAGAATATGTTCCCATCATACTACCTAATCTAAGTTCAGCTGCTAACTCAAGTGCTGTTCAAAATCACAGTGCTGATTGTCTAACAGACGAGTTGCAAACAGCTGACAGACCAGAGACTGTTCAACAGACTGCAAATGTTCAACAGACTACTACTGGAACTCCAACAGTAGTGTTGCAAGATCAAGACAGAGGACAACATCCTGATCTGCAACCTGATCTCAGATGGCTCAAGAATCACCCACCTGAGTTAGTAATTGGTGATCCTTTAGATAGAGTGAAAACAAGAAGAGCAGCTGCACAAGATGCTATGTTTGTCACATTTCTATCTCAAATAGAGCCTAAGCAAATTGAAGAAGCTCTTAATGATTCCTTCTGGATTGAAGCTATGCAAGAAGAGTTGAATCAATTTGAAAGGAATGAAGTCTGGTACTTAGTTCCTAGACCAAGTCATCAAAGGGTAATTGGCACTAAATGGGTTTTCAGAAATAAGATGAATGAAGATGGTATTGTTACCAGAAACAAAGCAAGATTAGTGGCCAAAGGTTATTGTCAAGAAGAAGGAATTGACTTTGATGAAACTTTTGCACCAGTAGCAAGACTTGAAGCAATCAGACTGTTTCTAGCCTATGCTGCTCACAAGAACTTCACTGTCTATCAGATGGATGTGAAGTCAGCTTTTCTCAATGGAGAATTGCAAGAGGAAGTATATGTTGAACAACCTCCTGGATTTGAAGTCTATCAAGAAGAGGACAAGGTATATCGTCTGAAGAAAGCACTCTATGGACTGAAACAGGCTCCAAGAGCATGGTATGATACCCTATCTGATTTTCTTTTAATTAAAGGATTTCGTAAAGGTAAGGTAGATAAAACCTTGTTTACAATTGAATGGGAAAACCATATATTACTTGTGCAAATATATGTGGACGATATTATTTTTGGTTCAACTAATCAACAGATGTGTGATAAGTTCTCCAAGCTGATGCAGAATAAGTTTGAAATGAGCATGATGGGTGAACTTAATTATTTTCTTGGTCTGCAAGTTAGACAGTTGCCTGATGGAATATTCATCAGCCAAGCAAAGTACACAAGAGATCTGTTCAAGAAATTTGGTATGGAAACTAGCTCAACAGCTACCATTCCTATGTCTACAAGTCTTCGTTTGGATAAAGATGAAGATGGCAAATCAGTGGACATAACCAAATATAGAGGCATTATTGGTTCATTGTTGTATCTAACAGCAAGTAGACCTGACATAATGTACTCAGTTGGAGTATGTGCAAGATTTCAATCAAACCCCAAAGAATCTCATCTCTTAGCTGCCAAGAGGATATTGAAGTATGTTAAAGGCACTCAAGAATTGGGATTGTGGTATCCTAGAGAATCTGGATTTGAACTTATTGGTTATTCAGATTCAGACCTTGCTGGCTGCAAGATTGACAGAAAGAGCACTACAGGTGCCTGTCAGTTCTTAGGTAGTCGTCTGATCTCCTGGATGAGTAAGAAACAAACTTCAGTTTCTATATCTACTGCTGAGGCTGAATATATAGCTGCTGGAGCTTGCTGTGCACAAATACTTTGGTTGAAGCATCAACTAGAAGACTACAACATCAGGATCAGTGGAATTCCAATCTACTGTGACAATACAAGTGCAATCTCTCTTACTCAGAACACTACAAGTCATTCAAGGACTAAACATATTGAGATCAAGCATCACTTCATTAGAGATCATGTGGAAAAAGGCAATGTTATGATTGAGTATGTTCATACAGACAATCAGATTGCTGATATTTTCACTAAACCTTTAAGTGAAGCTAGGTTCTCAACTCTAAGAGCTGAGTTAGGACTACTCAAGTTAGATGCATAAGCTGAGGGGGAACTCATCAGAAGACTGGAGTTCAACAGCTTAGTCATCAGTTATTTTATTCAAGAATTAACTTTCAACAGACTAGTTAACTTATGAATTCTTAAAGACAGGGGGAACGTGTAAGACTAGCGGTACTTCTGTTCTAGAGATGAAATCTGTTAATGTCAGTTAGTTGAAGTTATGCTATCAGAAGATCTGTTCTTAATTCTTGAAGATTGAAGATTATTTTATCTTGCTGGATTGACAAACAGCAGAGGAAGATTACTAGCTATTGGCTTTCTCTAGTAATATCAGATAACAGATCACTCGTCTGTCAGATAAGTTAAACTCTACTCATCTGATATCTTATATAAGCATGGTCATAAGTCGCATCTTAGAAACGCGCTTTTATAAGTAACAGATTAGTGTCGATAGAGTTTCCCGCCCATCTGACATTAAAATAATAAAATTGAAATCCGCAACTCTCATCCGCACGATTAAAAACTGTCAGATTAGATAAACGGTTCTGATAAATCACGAAAACCTAACCAAAAGGAAACCTATAAAATCCGATCTAAACAGTATAGTCGTCTTACGCACACAAACACTCTCAAACTCTCTAACTCTCAAACCCTCTTGCTTCGAAAGTTCACTGTTCTTTTGCAGAATCTACTCACTAATCTCAGAAATGGACAAGATTATTGACGGAAGATACCTAAACTACAGCAAATTCCACTTTTCGGGTACTGATTTGATGCGCACACTCATGGAGAAAATCAAGGAGGCATCTTTGGTTCCAGTTCTGGAAGCACATGAAGACAGAGTCTACCTGGAAGATGTGTATCACTTCTACACTACCAGGAAGTTCAATGATGATGAAACCGTCATGACTGCTGTTATCGGTGGTAAGAAAGTTGCTGTATCTGCTGCTGTTTTAAGTGAAATTTATAAATTGACGAATAAGGGAGGAGATGTATCAGACCTGGGGTCTGCGAAAGAGGAAGAGTTCTGGGCTATTTGTGCTAAGGAAGGAGAAGAGATGACTGGGTCTCTGATGAAGACTCAGTTGAAAGATGAATATCAAAGATTTGCAGACATCATAGCCAAAGTACTGGACTGCAGTACAAGCTCACTGGATGGATTACCAAGGAGAAGATACTACACAATGGTGTGTATCTATTATGGTTTGAAGGTTAACTGGGCTGTTCACGTTTATGAGTTGCTTAGTGATAAAAGGCATTCTCATGCCATTCTACTTAGTAATCTGTTTGCATCACTGCAATGCCCTATGGGTGGTGGAAAGCAAACTCATGGTAGCAAAGAATTCAAGCTCTATGAACCTGTGAGACAGATAGTGGCTGCTCCAAAAAGAAAGGCTGCTGCAAAATCTAAGAAGACCCCTTCTAAGAAAAGCAAGAAGGAAGGTCAGACAAGTCAATCTGCTGAGCCAACAGCACAGTCTGCTGTTATAGCTGGATCAGCACAACCTGAAGCTGAAGTTCCTCAAAAAGTAATAGATGACTTCACTGTTGAAGTTGAAAATATGGAAACAGGCTCATCACCTGAAAGAACTGAATCTGAGGAGGAAGTCCCTCTTCAAAGGTTGAAAAGATTGAGAACAAGAAGTGAGGCAAGGGGACCTCCTACTGCCAACCCCCCTGCCAAGAGAATTGCCAAGTCAAAGGCAAAGAGAAAGGTTACTTTCGCTGAGAAGCCGGTTGCAACTGTTAGAGAAACAACAACAGAAGCAGAAAGGCCATTAACCATTGAAGAACCTGCTGCTGAAGCTGCTGCTGAAATTGTTCCTACAGTTGGAGTGTCTACAGAAGACTCATCTGCTGCACTATCTGCTGAAGTTGAAAATGTACAACAGACTAGTTCAACACATGAAGGAGATGCACTGTTGCTGCATCCTACTCCAGTTGCTGCAACCCCTCTTCAAGCAATTGAGAGTCCTGAAACAAGGAGAAAAAGGACTGGTAAAATTGCAACTTACTTAACTGCTGCAGAAAAGAAAAGACAAGATGATGCTGAAAAGCTAAGGAAGGCTGCAGAAAAGGCAGAAGAGGATAGGCTGAAAAGCCTAGAATTAAAAAGGCTGGAAGATGAAGCCAACAAAATGACTCAAGAGCAGAGGGATGCTTTTGAGGCAGCAGAGTTGGCTGCTGCTATTGAAGCAAGCACCAAGGATGCTCATGGACATCAGCATACTGGTGGGATAGCTATTGGTGAACCAAGGGATCCAAACAAACCAATACCAGCTATGCCTGCACCTAAGATAAAGCCAAAAAGGAGAGAAGAAATTAGATTATCTTTGGAGATTGTCAGGGATGATCCTGCCATCTTTGAAGAATTCCTGAAGAGGCTTGATGCTGAAAATGAAAGAGTCAACCGCCTGACACAGTTCAATAATGAAAAGATCAGATACAACAGGTGGAGGGAATTCAGACTGACAAAGAGTCCAGCTGAAATGACCAAATGGAAAGCCTTTGCTGCTGAAGAAGCATGGGTACTGAAGTGGCTTGAGACAGGTTCTCTCATTCAAGCACTTGATTCAGAATTCTTTCTGGACAGGTTAAGAATGAGAATAAGTCACATAGTCAACGCTGAAGCAAAGAAAATCTTTGAGTCTATTGACTCAGTAGACCTCAAAGAAAGATCAATCAAGTTGGCTATTGCTCAAGCAATGGAGATTTGGGCAAAGAAATCAAGGAAGTTAAGGGGACAACCAAGCTCATTGGTCCCCCTTCCAAACATCAAACACATTGTCTACGGACCAAATATCAAACCTTATGAAGAGCTGCCTGAGGAACCTTCATCTACTTTTATTCCTCTTGATAATTTTACTTGGATTTCCAACAGGACAGCTGTGGACAATGAAGGAATGATGAGGACAGTTGAGACTGTCAAGAAGATTATATCCCCTGCTGATAAAGAAAAAGCAAAGTCTTATGATCAACCAGAGCAAAAAGAGGGTACATCGGACCCATCTGATCAGAACAAAGCACAGGGTGATAAGTCTGATGCTGCTGATGACTCAAAGAAAGAAGAAGAAATTCCAGCAGATCAGATCAAGGACAAAGAAGTTGCTGCTGAAGGAGATGATCAAGCTAAGGAGAAGGAAAGCACTTCAAGCCATGCTGGTAGATCAGCAGATCAATCTCTTGCATTGATAACTCAATCATCAGAGCAAACTATCAAGGAAACACCTGCTGCTACAACAGATTTGCCTTCAACTTCTCAGAATGTTCAGACAAATCTGTTGGACTCCATCCAACAAATGATCACCAAATCTTTGAAGGATATGAAGGAGGAATTATCTGCAGAAGTGTTAGCTGCTGTCAAACAACCAAATCAGAAAGCTGCTGCTGTCCCAACCAATCTGATAGAAGATACTGCTCAGAATGTTAAATCCATCTGTCAAGATATGGATATACTTAGGAGACGGACTCAAAGCACTGCTGAAGGTTGGAGACAGATTGAACAAACAGTTGAGATGGCCCTCCAAGCAGAAGATGAAGTCATGGAAAATATGATGAAAGACTTCACTGCTTCATCAAATTGGATTCTGGGAACTCAAATTCAATTAGGTGATCAAGGAGAAGATCTGCTCAAGGAAATGAGAGAATTCAAGGCCAATCAGCTTAGACAGCAAGCTCAGATCAATGCTATGGAAGAGAACATCAAGCTTCTCTGTGATTCACTTCTAATTACACCAGTTGTGCCACAATATCCAATCAACCCTGCTGATGATGACAAAAAGGGGGAAGAAAGGGTATTTGGACAGAAGAAAGTTGGTTCTTCTCTTGAAAAGGAAGAAGATAACCAAGTTGAAGCAACTGAAGTGTTGGAAGAATCTGCTGGCGACACTGAAAGAAATATGGGAGAATCAAGCAGACCAACAGATGAGAGAATTACAGAAGAAGAAGAGCAAGCGGAATTTGAAGAATCTGAAGCAAAAGCAAAGTCTGATAAGGAACTAGCTGCTGCCAAAGATTCAGCTGAAGAACAGCTTGATCCAGATGTCAAGAAAAAGAAGTTAGAGCTGTTGAAGAAAAGATTCTTTGAAAATTTGGAAGCTGAGTCTTCTAAGTTATCTGATGAAGAATCTGAAAAAGAAAACAAGGAAGCTGAAGAAGAGAAGAAAGGAGAAGACTAGCTTAGACTAGATTTCTTTATCTTAAAATCCTTGTAATCTTTTAAAGTACTTTGCATCTTTTACTCTTCAAAACTTGTAATATGTAATCAGTTCAATCATTTATAAAAATTGCAAGTTTGAATCCAACATACTATTTCTATCTCAGAAATTTTTGAGGATCAAAACTTTAGCTTAGGTACAGGTACTTAGCTGGAGTTTTGTCATCATCAAAAAGGGGGAAATTGTTGGATGAAGATGAAGATGAAAGAAGTCAAAATTTAAGGGAAGGTTTTGATGATTCCAAAACATCATAATCAGCTAAGTATGGAAAGCTTAGTTCCCTTAGAAAGATCTTTGAACAAGCAAAGAAGATATCAGAAGAGTTCAAAGACCAGAAGACTAGTGATCTCTTGCTGAAACAGCAAACAGAAGGGTAGGTCATCAGCCGAGTCAAATCAGATTAGTTCAGTATTTGATCAGCAGAGTGCCTATCAGATAAGTTGCTTAGATCAGCAGAGTAGAAGAGATCATGAGATCAGTTCAACGGTAATAAATGCACCTGGTGTAATAAATGCTGAAAGAGAAGGGTAGTAATGGCAAATGATTGAAGATATCCTCGGATCAGCAGAGTGCATTTAATGCAGCATTTAATGTGATGGACAGAAAAGTACTATACACTGTACGGTTTGCTGCAGGGAGCCGTTTCAAAAGAGCTGAAGGATGGATTTGAATTGTGACTTGCCTTCAACGGTCATATTTTCATCTCCATATATAAATAGAGCTGAATTTCAATCGAGCAAAATACACAACAACAATCAGAGATTTCATTTTGAAGCAGAAATTTTTCTAAGTCTCAAAAGCTCGAACAGCTCACTCGTCTGGTGGAAGTCATCTGTTGACAGAAACCCAGTTGAAGAAATCAGAAAATTACGATCTGAGTGATCTTGTAAAAAGCTGAGTGTTGTGAGGAGTTGTGATCCGTCTTTGTGAGTGATCAAACTTCGGAGAGTAGAATTTCTTAGTGATTTTCTATTGTGAGCTTATAGCCTTTTCATTAGTTGTCTAGGTATAAGTGGAGAAATATTGTAATCTTTGTGATTATAGTATAACCCAGAATCTAAGTGATCTGGAAGAGTGGACTAAAGGATTTCTATCCATATAACCACTATAAAAATTCTTTGTGTTATCTTGCATTTAAGTTTTCTTGCATATTTTAAAGTTTGCATCTTTAAACACTTTGAATTACCAAAAGATTTTACAAGGAGTTTGAAAACTGGGGATAAAATCTTTTAAGAACTAAGTCTACTTGTGAAAAACACTTTCAAACAATCCGCTGCAAGTATACTCTTTGGAAAACTGTTTTGCTGAAAAACAGCTAAGTATTTGTAAGAAGAGTGGTCAGTCTGCTGTTCAAGATTTGTTCACGAACAGATTAGTCTGCTTACTGTTCTTCATCAGCTTAGTCTGCTGACAGAAGATTGAAAAGTTTTTAAGTTCAAAAATTTTCAGAGGTCTATTCACCCCCCCTCTAGACCTCATCAGACCACTTGGGACCAACACTAGGCTTCGCCTGAGTAAACATGGTCTTCAACATTAACTTCTGATTGTAATAGGCTAAGGACTTCTCAAACTTCTGGAAAAGCTCTTTATCAGCATATACTATGTTGAATGCTCTTCTGATTTCGAACTTTTCTTTGGGTTTGGGCTCAATAGCAGGCATCTTAGGCTTTTTCTTTTCTTCTTCATCCTTGCCTTCACCTATTTTGATGCCACCTCCATGGACAGGTCCATAGGCATCAACTTTGCTCATTTCTAAGACCATAGCCATTTCAGCATCTTCAGCAGCTTTTCTCTCTGCTTCAGACATTTTCCTTCTGGCCTCATCCTTTGCTTCTTGAGCTTTGCTCAGCTCAAGTGCCTTTTTCTCTTCCGCTTCATCTTGCTTCCTCTGTTCAGCTTTCTCCCTTGCTTCCTTGTCAGCCTTAGAAATTTTCTTTTTCCTCAGCACTATTTTTCTTTTACCTTTATCAGCAAGGGCTGGTCCAGCAGATGAGATAGGATTTGCAGCAATTGGATAGATGATCTGTATGTCTAGATCTTCTTGAGACTTAGAAGTCTTCAACTGATTGAGTAACTTGACTTGGCTGTTGCTCATCAGCTTTGTCAGTTGCAGCAGTCTCGACTGTTGTAGCAGGCTCAACAGTTTTAGCAGTCTTTTCAGCATTTTCAGGGTCTTCCCTAGCCACATTTTCTAACTTCGTAGGTTCTTCTATGAAAGTCATCTGCTTCCTAGCAGTCTTTTTAGTTCTTCCCTCTCGATAATTAGAAGCAGTTGTATCTCTCTGTTTGCTTCTTGTTCTTTGAGAGATACCTTCAGCAGGTCTCTCTGCTGATGGAGTTCTTGATGGTGATGCAGGGGATCCAGTCCTTACATCAGCAGTTACATTTTCTATGATTTTAGTGGCTTCAGCAGTAGAAGTCACTTTCTCCATCTGCTTAGTTTCTTTCTTTTTAGGCTCGTCAGCAGCCTTCTTCTTTTTAGTCTCAACAGCTAAGCTGGCTGTTTTGACTAGTTTCCTTTGCCGTTTGGCAGGAACCTCCTTTGGTCTCTCATTTTCAGCTTCCTCAGGCTCACCAGCCTTCCTCTTCTGAACAGGCAAGTACTTAGTCATTGCCTTAGATTTGTGGATCTCTTTGCCATTAGTCATATCACAGCCCAGCTTGAACAGCAGGTAACTGAGCGTGATCCTGTGGTTGGTGTGAGAACCTTTTCCTTTCTTCTCATCAAGGAAATCAGCCAAGATGTACCAAATTATTATGGACCAGTTGACTTCTAGCCCATAGTAAATAGCAGCCATGATGCTGAACCTCTTCATGGTAACAGCATCCAGTGAGAAGGTGCAGTTTTCAATCAGCTTAGACACCATATCAGCCATCCGCTGATATTCATCTCTCAATTGTTTCTTCCTTATGTTGCCAGACAACACTTTTCCCTCTTTGGTGCAGATCGCCCAGAATTGTTGGTGCTTATCTTCCGTCAGTACAGTGACGTCATGTCGTCCACTGTTAGGAAGCCCAAACGTCTCGTGAAGAACAGCAGGGGTGATAGTGATAGATTTACCTCCCACTGTAGCCTTAATCTCCAGTGCGTTGTAGTCAGCTTTTGCTGTATTGTAGTATTCCATCACTTGATCTGTCCAGATCACTCCCTCATTGTACTCCATGAAATTTACCAACGAAGCAGATTTGAACTTCTCCAGCAGTTCCTTCATCAATTTCGTACCAGATTGGTAGTATGATTCATAAACTAGAAACATTCCTTCAGCGGCCATTGCAAATCTGTTGAAGGTTAGGGAAATAGGAAGAAATTTTGCAGAAAACTTGCAAGTAATTTTTCTCACAAGTGCTTTTGAATATTTAGGGTGCGTAAAGAACTACACGGCTGATCAGATCTGGATTTATAGAGTTAGGGTATTTCGGTTTCCGTGATACCAGCTAACCGTTAGATCCGTTTCTTGTCAGTGCTGATCGTGCGGCGTCAGTTACGACCTTTCAAATTCAAATCGCATTTAATGAGGAGCGGAAATTTATACCGCCCTTCTGTCACTTGTAAAAGCGTGTTTTAAATAAAAGCGTTTTATATAATAAGCTTTTACACAAGCGATCAGATGAGTAAAGTAAATACTTATCTGATGGACTATTGTCCTGATGACACAGTTGTTATCAGTGAAAGCCAATAGCTGATAACCTTCCTCAGCTGTTTGTCAATCCAGCTAGATAATAAATCTTCATTCTTCAAGACTTTAATCTTCTGTTGAAAACATGACTTCAACTAACTGACATTAACAGATTTCATCCTTTAATCAGAAGTACCACTAGTCTTACATGTTCCCCCTGACTTTAAGAATTCATAAGTTAACTAGTCTGTTGAGAGTTAATCCTTGAAGATAAATAAGATGAGTAAGCTGTTGAACTCCGGTCTTCTGATAGGTTCCCCCTCAGCTTATGCATCTAATTTTAATAAACCTAGTTCAGCTCTTAGAGTTGAAAACCTTGTCTCACTTAGAGGTTTTGTGAAGATGTCAACAACTTGATTTTCAGTAAATACATATTCTATCATGACATTTCCTTTCTCCACATGATCTCTAATAAAGTGATGCTTGATCTCAATATGCTTAGTCCTTGAATGACTTGTAGTATTCTGAGTAAGACTGATTGCACTTGTATTGTCACAGTAGATTGGTATTCCACTGATTTTGATATTGTAATCTTCTAATTGATGCTTCAACCATAAGATTTGTGCACAGCAAGCTCCAGCAGCTATGTACTCAGCTTCAGCAGTTGATATGGATACTGAAGTCTGTTTCTTACTCATCCATGAGATCAGACGACTACCTAAAAATTGACAGGCACCTGTTGTGTTTTTTCTATCAATCTTGCAGCCAGCAAGGTCAGAATCTGAATATCCAATAAGTTCAAATCCAGATTCCCTAGGATACCACAATCTCAATTCTTGAGTGCCCTTAATATACTTCAATATTCTCTTGGCAGCTAAGAGATGAGATTCTTTAGGATTTGATTGAAATTTCGCACAAACCCCAACAGAGTACATGATATCGGGTCTGCTAGCTGTTAGATATAACAGTGACCCAATAATTCCTCTGTATTTGGTTATGTGCACTGATTTGCCATCTTCATCTTTATCCAAACGAAGACTTGTAGACATTGTAATAGTAGCAGTAGAGCTAGTTTCCATACCAAATTTCTTGAACAGATCCTTTGTGTATTTTGCTTGGCTGATGAATATTCCATCAGGCAACTGTCTAACTTACAAACCAAGAAAATAATTAAGTTCTCCCATCATGCTCATTTCAAACTTGTTCTGCATCAGCTTTGAGAACTTGTCACACATCTGTTGGTTAGTTGAACCGAAAATAATATCGTCCACATAAATTTGCACAAGCAAAATATGTTCTTCCCATTCAATAGTGAACAAGGTTTTGTCAACTTTACCTTTGCGAAATCCTTTAATTAAAAGAAAATCAGATAAAGTATCATACCATGCTCTTGGAGCCTGTTTCAGTCCATAGAGGGCTTTCTTCAGACGATACACCTTGTCTCCCTCTTGATAGGCTTCATATCCAGGAGGTTGTTCAACATAAACTTCCTCTTGCAATTCTCCATTGAGAAAAGCTGATTTCACATCCATCTGATAGACGGTGAAATTCTTGTGAGCAGCATAGGCAAGAAAGAGTCTGATTGCCTCTAGTCTTGCTACTGGTGCAAACGTTTCATCAAAGTTAATGCCTTCTTCTTGGCAGTAACCTTTGGCCACTAGTCTTGCTTTGTTTCTGGTGACTTCACCATCTTCATTCATTTTATTTCTGAATACCCACTTAGTGCCAATGACTCTTTGATGACTTGGTCTGGGAACTAAGTACCATACTTCATTCCTTTCAAATTGATTTAGCTCTTCTTGCATAGCTTCAATCCAGTTTGAATCACTAAGAGCTTCTTCAATTTGTTTGGGCTCGATTTGAGATAGGAAGCTGGCAAACATTGCATCACTTGCAGTAGCTCTCCTTGTCTTTACTTTATCCAAAGGATCACCAATCACCAGTTCTGGTGGATGATTCTTGAGCCATCTGAGATCAGGTTGCAAATCATAATGTTGTCCTTTGTTTTGATCTTGCAACACTACTGTTGGAGTTCCAGTAGTAGTCTGTTGAACTTCACTTGTCTGTTGAACAGTCTCTGGTCTGTCAGCTGTTTGCGACTCGTTTGTTAGACAATCAGCTCTGTGATTTTGAACAACACTTGAGTTATCAGCTGGGTTGAGATCAGGTAGTATGATGGGAACATATTCTTCATTCCTTCCAACATTCAACTTCTGTAAATCAGTAGACAGATCTTGATTAACATTTTGATTCTTTTCAGAAGATTGACTTAGTTCATCAAAAACTACATGAATGGATTCTTCTATTAGTAATTTTTTTTTGGTTAAAAACTCTATAAGCTTTACTAACAGTAGAGTATCCTACAAAAACAGCTTCATCAGCCTTTTCTGCAAATGCAATAAGGTGATTTTTACCATTATTTAAAACATAGCATTTACAACCAAATATCTTAAAATAATGAATGTTTGGCTTCCTGTTGTTCCAAACTTCATATGGAGTCTTGTTTTGGTGCTTGTTGATCATGCATCTGTTTTGGGTAAAACAAGCTGTATTTGTTGCTTCTGCCCAAAATCTTTGTGGCAGCTTAGCTTCAGCTATCATGGTTCTGACAACTTCCTTTAGTGTTCTGTTTCTCCTTTTAGCAACACCATTCTGTTGAGGGGTTCTAGCAGCTGAATACTCATGATGTATTCCTTTAATATTGCAATACTCTTCAACAGTAGAGTTTGTAAACTCTGTCCCTCTATCTGATCTGATCTTTAATATCTTTATGCTTTTCTCATTCTGGATCAGTTCCATCAGATTAGTAAGATATTCCTTGGTTTCACTTTTCTTTTTCATGAAAATCACCCAAGTATATCTTGAATAATCATCCACAACAGCTAGGCAGTATTTCTTTCCACCATTGCTGACAGGATCAATGGGTCCAAATAAGTCCATATGTAACAGCTCCAATATTCTTCCAGAAGATTGATGCTTCTTGCTTTTAAATGATGACTTGATTTGTTTACCCTTCTGACAGGCGTCACATAGCTTATCTTTGCTCATGACTGTTTTAGGAATCCCTTCTACCAAATCATTCTTTATTAATCTGTTGATGGTCTTGAAGTTTAAATGATTCATCCTTTTGTGCCACAGCCAACTAACTTCACTTGGTGTTGATGCCACCAAACAAACAGTTGAATTCTTGTCAGCAGAATTCCAGTCGACTATGTAGATATTTCCTTGTCGTCTTCCAGATAAGATTACCTTCTTTGTACCAATCTGTTCAACATAGCACTTATCTGTTGAGAAGATAACTGAATATCCTTTGTCACAAAATTGACTTATGCTCAGCAGATTATATTTGAGGCCTTTGACATATGAGACGTCAGATATCTCTATGTTTCCTATGATTAGTTTTCCTTTGGCTTTAATCTTGCCTTCTTTGCTGTCCCCAAAAGTAACTTTTGGACCATCCACAGCCACTGCATCAGTCAGCTCATGTATGTTTCCACACATGTGTCTTGAACATCCACTGTCCAAGTACCAGATTCTCTCTACTTTACTCCTACTCCTAATCCTAACCTACAAAACAAAATAAAATTGTTTTAGATACCCTTATTGAGAGGGTCCTGAAGGATTAGTTCCACCTTTGACAACCCAATATGATGAAGTCTTAGGCTTCTGAGTTTCAACAGGAGTATGAACAGTTTTGCCTTTACCACGTTCATCAGATGTGTTATATTGTTGATGATCAGTATGATAAGGATAATGTTCATATGCAGAGTAAGATGCATGATAAGGATGATATGCATGATAAGGATGATATGCATGCATTGGATGAGCAGGGTAAGGTGCATAGTAAGCTGGAAATTGAGGTGCATGATACATAGGATGATATGCAGCAGGTTGCACATAATAAGACTCATTTCCATACCAAGCATTTTGATTTTTCTTATTTTATGCTTCTTTGGTTTACTACTTGCTTGCTCATTAACAGACGACTTAGTTTTATCACTAGTCTGATTAGTTTTAGCCTTATCAGATGACTTCCTAGGACTCTTCTGTTTAGGCTTACTAGTCTGTTTTCCTACACTAGGCTCTTTGCTCTTTTTAGCCTTAGGAGTTTTCGTCTCCTTTAATACTTTATCAGGTGAAGCAGGTCTAGCAGTTTGAACATACAGGATGACCTTACTATTGTCAGCAGATATAAATTTCTCAGTATGATTCAATTCTTGCTTATCCTGTTCTAAAGGTGTCTTCTGTTTACTAGGTATATGAGTGGATGCAACAGATGACTTCTCATGAGACTCAATAACTTTTTCAAGTTCCATGATTTTATGTTGGTCCCAAGTGGTCAGATGAGGTCTAGAGGGGGGGGGGTGAATAGACCTCTGAAAATTTTTGAACTTAAAAAGTTTTCAGTCTTCT
Organism: Penstemon eatonii; assembly: GCA_038501285.1. NCBI lineage: Eukaryota > Viridiplantae > Streptophyta > Magnoliopsida > Lamiales > Plantaginaceae > Penstemon > Penstemon eatonii. Next base: position 27,453,886 of record CM076715.1, on the reverse strand, counting down.
GTCAGCAGACTAAGCTGATGAAGAACAGTAAGCAGACTAGTCTGATCGTGAACAAATCTTGAACAGACGACTGACCACTCTTCTTACAATGACTTAGCTGTTTTTCAGCAAACAGTTTTTCAAGAGTATACTTGCAGCGGATTGTTTAAAAGTGTTTTTCACAAGTAAACTAAGTTCTAAAAAGATTTTATCCCCAGTTTTCAAACTCCTTATAAAATCTTTTTGATTGATTCAAAGTGTTTAAAATGCAAACTTTAAAATATGCAAGAAAACTTTAAATGCAAGATAACACAAAGAATTTTTATAGTGGTTATATGGATAAAAATCCTTTAGTCCACTCTTCCAGATCACACAGATTCTGGGTTATACTATAATCACAAAGATTACAATATTTCTCCACTTACACCTAAACAACTAATGAGAAGGCTGTAAGCTCGCAATAGGAATTCACAAAGAAAACCTATCCTCTAAAGTAGAATCACTCACACAGATGGATTCTCACTTCGCACAACACTCAGCTATTACAAAATCACTCAGATAATGTTTTTCTGATTTCTTCAACTGGGTTTCTGTCAACAGATGACTTCCACCAGACGAGTGAGCTGTTCGAGCTTTTGAGACTTAGAGAAATTCTGCTTCAAAATTTCGATCTCTGATTGTTGTTGTGTTCTTGCTCGATTTGAAATTCAGCTCTATTTATACATGGAGATGAAATTATGACCGTTGAAGGCAAGTCACAATTCAAATCCATCCTTCAGCTCTTTTTGAAACGGCTCCCTGCAGCATTCCGTACTGTGTACAGTACCTTTCTGTCCATCGCATTTAATGCTGCATTTAATGCACTCTGCTGATCCGAGGATATCTTCAATCATTTGTCATTACTACCCTTCTCTTACAGCATTTATTACACTAAGTGCATTTATTACCGTTGGACTAATCTCTTGACCTCTTCTACTCTGCTGATCAAAACGACTCTGCTGATAGACACTCTGCTGATCAAATACTGAACTCATCTGATTTGACTCGGCTGATGATCTACCCTTCTGTTCGCTGATTCAGCAAGAGATCACTAGTCTTCTGAGCTTTGAACTTTGAACTCTTCTGATGTCTTCTTTTACCAGTTCAATATTCTTCTAAGGGAACTAAGCTTTCCATACTTAGCTGATTATGACGTTTTGGAAATCATCAAAACCTTCCCTTAATTACTTGTCTTCTTTCATCTTCATCTTCATCCAACAATTTCCCCCTTTTTGATGATGACAAAACTCCAGCTAAGTACCTGTACCTAAACTAAAGTTTTGATCCTCAAAAATTTCTGAGATAGAAATGATATGTTGGAGTCAAACTTGCAATTTTATAAATATAGAACTGATTACATTTTACAAGTTGAAAGATGAGAAGTACAAAATACTTTAAAAGATTACAAGAATTTTTAAAGAAAATCTAGCTAAGCTAGTCTTCTGTCTTCTTTTTTTCTTCAGCAGACTTGGAGGTTCCAACTTCCAATTTCTGCATCAACAGCTCTAGCTTCTTCTTTTTAACATCAGGATCAAGCTGTTCTTCAACTGAATCTTTGGCAGCAGCTAGTTCTTTGTCTGACTTGGCTTTTGCTTCAGATTCTTCCTCATCAGCTTGGTCTTCTTCTTCTGTGATCTTCTCATCTGCTAATCTGCTTGTGTCTTCATTTGCTGCTTCATTCCTATTATTAGCAGACTCTTCAGATTCTTCTAACACTTCTGTTTCTTCAGCATTTTGATTTCCTTCCCTTTGGAAATCAACCCTTTGCTGTCCAAATATCCTTTCTTCCCCCTTTTTGTCATCATCAGCAGGGACAGATGGATATTGTGGCACAACTGGTGTGATTAGAAGTGAATCACATAGAAGCTTGATGTTCTCTTCCATGGCGTTTATCTGAGCTTGCTGTTTGAGTTGATTGGCCTTAACAGTTCTTACTTCTTTGAGTAAGTCTTCTCCTTGATCACCCAACTGGATTTGAGTTCCCAGAATCCAATTTGATGAAGCAGTGAAGTCTTTCATCATGTTGCCCATGACTTCATCTTCTGCTTGGAGGGCCAATTCAACAGTCTGTTCAATCTGCTTCCAACCTTCAGTGGTGCTTTGTGTCCTTCTCCTGAGTATATCCATATCCTGACATATAGATTGTACATTCTGAGCAGTATCTTTCATTAAGTCAGTAGGAACAGCAGCAGCAACCTTCTGAATAGGTTGATGAACAGCAGCTAACACTTCTGCTTTTAACTCTTCTTTCATCTCCTTCATGGATTTGGTAAACATTAGATGAATAGAGTCCAACAGATTTGAAGTTGAAGGTATATCTGTTGTTGCAGCAGGTGTTTCTTTGATGAGTTGCTCTGTTGAGTGAGTTGTTAGGGCAAGAGACTGATCAGCTGATTTATCAGCAAGGCTTGGAGTGCTTTCCATTTCCTTAGCCTGATCATCTCCATCAGCAGCAACTTCTTTCTCCTTTGACTGATCTGCTGGAATTTCTTCTTCCTTCTTTGATTTATCAGCAGCCTCAGACTTGTCTCCCTGTTTTCTGTTCTGATCAGATGGGTCTGAAGTACCCTCTTTTTGCTCTGGTTGATCAGATGACTTTTCTTTCTCTCCATCAGCAGGGGCTATAATCTTCTTGACAGCTTCAACTGTCCTCATCAAACCTTCATTGTCAACAGCAGACCTGTTACAAATCCAAGTAAAGTTGTCAAGAGGAATAAAGGTAGTTGATGATTCCTCTGGCAGCTCCTCATAGGGTTTGATGTTTGGTCCATAGACAATATGCTTGATGTTTGGAAGTGGGACCATTGAGCTTGGCTGTCCCCTTAACTTCCTTGCTTTCTTGGCCCAAAGCTCCATTGCTTGAGCAATAGCCAACTTGATAGATCTTTCTTTCAGATCTACAGAGTCATCAAAATCCTCAGGAATGGATGCAAAGATCTTCTTGGCTTCTTCTTTGACCACATGACAAATCCTCATCCTTAACCTGTCCAGAAAGAATTCTGAATCAAGTGCTTGAATGAGTGAATTTGTTTCAAGCCATTTCAACACCCAGTCTTCTGTAGCCTTGAATTCTTTCCACTTGGCCATTTCAGCAGGACTTTTGGTTAATCTGAATTCTCTCCATCTATTGTATTTGATCTTTTCAGAGTGGAAGAGTGTCAGACGATTGACTCTTTCATTTTCAGCATCAAGTCTTCTGAGAAATTCTTCAAAGATCTCAGGATCTTCCCTGTCCCACCACCTTGCTGATGACCATGAGCATCCTTCATGCTTGCTTCAATGACAGCAGCCAACTCTGCTGCCTCAAAAGCATCTCTCTGCTCTTGGGTCATTTTGCTGGCCTCTTCTTCCAGCCTTTTTAATTCTAGGCTTTTCAGCCTATCTTCTTCTGCTTTCTCAGCAGCCATCCTTTGCTTTTCAGCATCATCCAGTTTCTTCTTCTCTGCAGCAGTTATACAAGTTGAAGCTTTGCCCTTAATGGCTCTTTTTCTTTTAGCTTCAGGACTTTCAACTATTTGAATAGGTGTTGCAGCAACTGGAGTAGGATGCAGCAACAGAATTTCTCCCTCTTGTGGTGTACTAATCTGCTGTTCCTTTTCTACATCAGCAGATAGTGCAGCAGTAGAGTCTTCTGTTGTCCCTTCAACTGTAGGAACACTTTCTGGTTCAGCAGTAGTAGCCTTTGCAGTTTCAACAACTGGTTCTTCAATATGCAATGGCCTTTCTGCCTCAGTTGTTGTTTTCCTCACAGTTACAGCAGGCTCTTCAGGGAAAGTGACCTTTCTCTTGGCCTTTGACTTAGGAATCTTCTTGATAGCAGGGGGGTTGGCAGTAGGAGGTCCCCTTGCCTCACTCCTAGTCCTTAGTCTCTTCAGTCTTTGAAGTGGAATTTCCTCTTCAGACTCAGTTCCTTCAGAGGATGACCCTGTCTTCATGTTTTCAATTTCAACAGTGAAGTCATCTACCACCTTCTTAGAGACTTCAATTTCAGGCTCTGCTGATCCAGCTACAACAGCAGACTGTGCTGTTGGCTCAGCAGACTGACTAGTCTGACCTTCCTTCTTGCTCTTCTTAGAAGGAGTCTTCTTAGCCTGTTTGGGTGCTTTTCTCTTTGGTTTTTCCACCAGTTGCCTTACTGGTTCGTAAAGTTTGAACTCTTTGCTTCCATGGGTTTGCTTTCCTCCACCCATAGGGCATTGTAGAGAGGCAAACAAGTTACTCAGCAGAATGGCATGAGAATGCCTTTTATCACTTATCAGCTCATAAACATGAGCAGCCCAGTTCACTTTCATCCCATAGTAGATGCAAATCATAGTGTGAAGCCTTCTTCTAGGTAAACCATCCAGAGAACCCGTAGCACAATCCAAAACCTTTGCTATGATATCAGCAAATCTTTGGTATTCATCCTTCAGCTGGGTCTTCATTAAAGTCCCAGTCATCTCCTCTCCCTTCTTAGCACAAATTTCCCAAAATTCCTCTTCTTTTTCTGACCCTAACGCGGTCACATCTCCTCCCTTGTCTGTCAGCTTATAAAGTTCATGTAAAACAGCAGCAGATACAGCAATTTTCTTACCACCTATGACAGCAGTCATAACGGTGTCATCATCGTTGAACTCCCTGGAAGTATAGAAGTGGTATACATCTTCAAGATAAACCCTATCTTCGTGTGCTTCCAAGACTGGGACCAAAGATGCTTCCTTGATCTTTTCCAGTAAAGCGCGCATCAAATCGGTGCCAGAGAAATGGAATTTGTTGTAGTTGAAGTATCTTCCTTCAATAACTTTGTCCATTTCTGAGATTTGTGAGTAAATTCTGCAAAATAATGAACTTTCGCAACAAGAGGGTTTGAGAGATAGAGAGTTTGAGAATTTTTGAGTGCGTAAGACGACTATGCTGTTCAGATCGGATTTTATAGGTTTCCTTTTGATTCGGTTTTCGTGATTTATCTAAACCGTTGATCTAATCTGACAGATTTTAATCGTGCGGATGAGAGTCGCGGATTTCAATTTTATTATTTTAATGTCAGATGGGCGGGAAACTCTATCGACACTAATCTGTTTACTTATAAAAGCGTGTTACTAATAATGCGTTTTATGACCATGCTCATATAAGGTATCAGATGAGTAGAGTTAAACTTATCTGACAGACGAGTGATCTGTTATCTGATATTACTAGAGAATGCCAATAGCTAGTAATCTTCCTCTGCTGTTTGTCAATCCAGCAAGATAAAATAATCTTCACTCTTCAAGAATTAAGAACACATCTTCTTGGTAACATAACTTCAACTAACTGTCATTAACAGATTTCATCTTTAGAACAGAAGTACCGCTAGTCTTACACGTTCCCCCTGTCTTTAAGAATTCATAAGTTAACTAGTCTGTTGAGAGTTAATTCTTGAAATAAATGACTGATGACTAAGCTGTTGAACTCCAGTCTTCTGATGAGTTCCCCCTCAGCTTATGCATCCAGGTTAAGTAATCCTAACTCAGCTCTTAGAGTTGAGAACCTTGCTTCACTTAGAGGTTTGGTGAAGATATCAGCAATCTGATTATCAGTATGAACATACTCAATCAAAACATTGCCTTTTTCCACATGATCTCTAATGAAATGATGTTTAATCTCAATATGTTTAGTCCTTGAATGACTTGTAGTGTTCTGAGTAAGTGAAATTGCACTTGTATTGTCACAGTAGATTGGTATTCCACTGATCTTGATGTTGTAGTCTTCTAGTTGGTGCTTCAACCAAAGTATCTGTGCACAACAGGCTCCAGCAGCTATATATTCAGCTTCAGCAGTAGATATAGAAACTGAGGTTTGCTTCTTACTCATCCATGAGATCAGACGACTGCCTAAGAACTGACAGGCACCTGTTGTGCTCTTTCTGTCAATCTTGCAGCCAGCAAGGTCTGAATCTGAATAACCAATAAGCTCAAATCCAGATTCTCTAGGATACCACAATCCCAATTCTTGAGTGCCTTTAACATACTTCAATATTCTCTTGGCAGCTAAGAGATGAGATTCTTTGGGGTTTGATTGAAATCTTGCACAGACTCCAACTGAGTACATTATGTCAGGTCTGCTTGCTGTTAGATACAACAATGAGCCAATAATGCCTCTATATTTGGTTATGTCCACTGATTTGCCATCTTCATCTTTATCCAAACGAAGACTTGTAGACATAGGAATGTTAGCTGTTGAGCTAGTTTCCATACCAAATTTCTTGAACAGATCTCTTGTGTACTTTGCTTGGCTAATGAATATTCCATCAGGCAACTGTCTAACTTGCAATCCAAGAAAGTAATTAAGTTCACCCATCATGCTCATTTCAAACTTATTCTGCATCAGCTTGGAGAACTTATCACACATCTGTTGGTTAGTTGAACCAAAAATAATATCGTCCACATATATTTGCACAAGTAATATATGATTTTCCCATTCAATTGTGAACAAGGTTTTATCTACCTTACCTTTACGAAATCCTTTAATTAAAAGAAAATCAGATAGGGTATCATACCATGCTCTTGGAGCTTGTTTCAGTCCATAAAGGGCTTTCTTCAGACGATATACTTTGTCCTCTTCTTGATAGACTTCAAATCCTGGAGGTTGTTCAACATAAACTTCTTCTTGCAATTCTCCATTGAGAAAAGCAGACTTCACATCCATCTGATAGACAGTGAAGTTCTTGTGAGCAGCATAGGCAAGAAACAGTCTGATTGCTTCAAGTCTTGCTACTGGTGCAAAAGTTTCATCAAAGTCAATTCCTTCTTCTTGACAATAACCCTTGGCCACTAGTCTTGCTTTGTTTCTGGTGACAACACCATCTTCATTCATTTTATTTCTGAATACCCACTTAGTGCCAATTACTCTTTGATGACTTGGTCTAGGAACTAAGTACCATACTTCATTCCTTTCAAATTGATTCAACTCTTCTTGCATAGCTTCTATCCAGAAGGAGTCATTGAGAGCTTCTTCAATTTGTTTAGGCTCTATTTGAGATAGAAATGTGACAAACATAGCATCTTGTGCAGCAGCTCTTCTTGTTTTCACTCTATCTAAAGGATCACCAATAACCAATTCAGGAGGGTGATTCTTGAGCCATCTGAGATCAGGTTGCAGATCAGGATGTTGTCCTCTGTTATGATCTTGCAACACTACTGTTGGAGTTCCAGTAGTAGTCTGTTGAACATTTGCCGTCTGTTGAACAGTCTCTGGTCTGTCAGCTGTTTGCAACTCGTCTGTTAGACAATCAGCATTGTGATTATGAACAGCACTTGAGTTAGCAGCTGAACTTAGATTAGGTAGTATGATGGGAACATATTCTTCATTTCTTCCAACGTCTAACTTCTGTAAATCAGCAGACAGATCTTGATTTACACTTTGATTCTTTTCAGAAGATTGACTTGGCTCATCAAATACTACATGGATAGATTCTTCTATTAGCAATGTTCTTTTATTGAAAACTCTATAAGCCTTACTAACAGATGAGTATCCTACAAAAACAGCTTCATCAGCCTTTTCTGCAAAAGCAGTAAGGTGATTTTTCCCATTATTCAATACAAAACATTTACAACCAAAAATCTTAAAGTAATGAATGTTTGGCTTTCTGTTGTTCCAAACTTCATATGGAGTCTTGTTCTGATTTTTGTTGATCATACATCTGTTTTGGGTAAAACATGCTGTATTTGTTGCTTCTGCCCAAAATCTTTGTGGCAGCTTAGCTTCAGCTATCATGGTTCTGACAGCTTCTTTCAGTGTTCTGTTTCTCCTTTCAGCAACACCATTCTGTTGAGGGGTTCTAGCAGCAGAATACTCATGATGTATTCCTTTGATATTACAATACTCTTCAACAGTAGAGTTTGTAAACTCTGTCCCTCTATCTGATCTGATCTTCAATATCTTGATACTCTTCTCATTCTGGATCAGTTCCATCAGATTGGTAAGATGTTCCTTGGTTTCACTTTTCTTCTTCATGAAAATCACCCAAGTATATCTTGAATAATCATCCACAACAGCTAGGCAGTATTTCTTTCCACCATTGCTGACTGGATCAATGGGTCCAAATAAGTCCATATGCAACAGCTCCAATATTCTTCCAGAAGATTGGTGCTTCTTTTCTTTGAAAGATGACTTGATTTGTTTACCCTTCTGACAGGCGTCACAGAGCTTGTCTTTGCTCATGACTGCTTTTGGAATCCCTTCTACCAAATCATTCTTGATTAATCTGTTTATGGTCTTGAAGTTTAAGTGATTCATCCTCTTGTGCCATAGCCAACTGACTTCACTTGGTGCAGATGCCACCAAACAAATACTTGAATTCTTGTCAACAGAATTCCAGTCAACTATGTAGATATTTCCTTGTCGTCTTCCAGATAAAATTACCTTCTTTGTACCAATCTGTTCAACGTAGCACTTATCTGTTGAGAAGATGACTGAATATCCCTTGTCACAAAATTGACTTATGCTCAGCAGATTATATTTTAGGCCTTTAACATAGGAGACGTCAGATATCTCTATGTTTCCCTTGATTAATCTTCCTTTAGCTTTAATCTTGCCTTCTTTGCTGTCTCCAAAAGTGACTTTTGGACCATCCACAGCAACTGCATCAGTCAACTCATGTATGTTTCCACACATGTGCCTTGAACATCCACTGTCCAAGTACCAAATCTTCTCTACTTTACTCCTACTCCTAATCCTAACCTACAAAACAAAAATAAAATTGTTTTAGGTACCCTTATTGAGAGGGTCCTGAAGGATTAGTTCCACCCTTGACAACCCAAGATGTTGAAGTCTTAGGCTTCTTAGGTTTCTGAGTTTTAGGAGCATGAACAGTTTCATTTTTATCATAGTTATCAGATAAGTCATGTTGATGATCAGTATGATATGAATAGTGTTCATAAGCAGGGTAAGGTGCATGATATGCAGGATATGCATGCATTGGATGAGCAGGGTAAGGTGCATAGTAATTAGGAAACTGAGGTGCATGATACATAGGATGATATGCAGCAGGTTGCACATAATATGACTCATTTCCATACCAAGCATTTTGATTTTTCTTATTCTTATGCTTCTTTGGTTTACTAGATGCTTGCTCATTTGATTTTGACTTAGTTTTGCCAACAGATTGATTCAATTTAGCTTTATCAGCAGACTTCTTAGGACTCTGCTGTTTGGTCTTACTAGTCTGATTTCCTACACTAGGCTCTTTGCTCTTTTTAGCCTTAGGAGATTTCTTCTCCTTTACCACTTTCTCAGTTGAGGTAGGTCTAGAGGTTTGAACATACAGAATGACCTTACTATTGTCAGCTGATACAAATTTTTCAGTATGGTTCAACTCTAATTTTTCCTTTTCTAAAGGTGTCTCCTGTTTACTAGATGTATGCATGGATGCAACAGTAGACTTATCATGAGACTCAATGATTTTCTCAAGTTCCATGATTTTTCCTTTATAAACCTCACATTCAGCTTTCAGAGATTCATGCTCTTGCTCAAGCTGTTTATATTCAGCTGATTCTTTTGGCTTTTCAGCTAAAAGTTTCAGTGAACTATTTTGCTCTTTTAGCAAGTTCATCTCTTCCTTAAGCTTAACAAACTCTCCAGCAATAGTAGTATTATTCAACATCATTTGCTCTAGAGAATTAAACAGTTCATTTTCTTGAGGAGTTACCTCATCCTCAGAGTCATCAGATTCCTTTGCCATCAGGCACAGGAGAGCAGGTTTTTCTTCATCAGACGATTCTTCATCAGACGAGTCTGAGTCTGAATCAGATGAGTAGACGGCAGCTGGCTTTTCTGCTTCAGCCATCATTGCCTTGGCTCTCTGATGCTTTCTTTCTTTTCTCATTTTCTTCTCTTCCTCAGTGTACTTCTCTGCTTTTGGATATGGGCAGTCTCTTATGAAGTGTCCCAATTTCCTGCAGTTGTAACACATCAGTTTTGATTTATAATCTTCTTTATCCTGAGAAGAAAAGTTAGGTTTAGAAGTAGAAGCAGCATGATTGTATTTGTTTTTCATCTTTCTCTTATAGAACTTCTTGAAGTTGTTCATCAATAATGCTACATCTCCAGCAGTGTACTCCTTTTTGTTGAGTAGAGTGGCTTCATCAGATGAGTCCACTTCTTTGCTTTTCTGTGCTGGTCTTCTGGTGTTTTCAGCAGCAACAAGTGCAGCTGTGGGTCCTGAAGTTGAGGTTTCTTCAATTCCCATCCTTGGCAGTTTATACTCATAAGCCTTGAGTACGGAGAACAGCTCTGTAAGAGAAATCTTGCCCAGATCTCTTGATTCTTCCATTGCTGTCACCTTCATGTTGAACTTGGAGGGTAGGGCCTTCAGTACTTTGACAGTGATTTCTTTATCAGTGAAAGTCTTTCCCAGCTTCAAAACTTCATTCAGAGTTCTGGTGAATCTGGTATCCATCTGATCAATGGTTTCTCCAGACTTCATCTTGAAGTTGTCCAGCTTCTCCAAGGCAACACTGAGCTGATGCTCTTTAATAGCATCATTGCCTTCGCTCATGTCACGAACCTTATCCCACATCTCCTTTGCAGTTTTGCAATGTTTGACTTTGTCAAACCGATCATTATCCAGGGCTTTAGTCATGATGAATCTCCCAACTTTATCTAGATTGTAAAGCTTTATTTCTTCTGGAGTCATCTCATGAAGGTCTTTCTCCACAACCGTATCTACTTCATTTATCTTTATGGTCTTTGTGAATCTGAATGGACCTTTAATGATACATGTGTGCATGTTGTCATTATAGGCAGCAAGGAAAATCTCCATTCTGATTTTCCAATCCTCAAAGGACATACCAGCAATGTGGGGAACATGACTGATACAATCCATTTTTCAAAAAGTTTCTGTTTTTCAAAAAGATGCTCTTTTGAAAAGTTTTGAAAACCTTTGAAAAACACTCGGATCAAGCTCGTTGATCAGGCAGCTGATTCTAATGAACCACCTGCTCTGATACCACTTGTTGGTCCCAAGTGGTCAGATGAGGTCTAGAGGGGGGGGGGTGAATAGACCTCTGAAAATTTTTGAACTTAAAAAGTTTTCAGTCTTCTGTCAGCAGACTAAGCTGATGAAGAACAGTAAGCAGACTAGTCTGATCGTGAACAAATCTTGAACAGACGACTGACCACTCTTCTTACAATGACTTAGCTGTTTTTCAGCAAACAGTTTTTCAAGAGTATACTTGCAGCGGATTGTTTAAAAGTGTTTTTCACAAGTAAACTAAGTTCTAAAAAGATTTTATCCCCAGTTTTCAAACTCCTTATAAAATCTTTTTGATTGATTCAAAGTGTTTAAAATGCAAACTTTAAAATATGCAAGAAAACTTTAAATGCAAGATAACACAAAGAATTTTTATAGTGGTTATATGGATAAAAATCCTTTAGTCCACTCTTCCAGATCACACAGATTCTGGGTTATACTATAATCACAAAGATTACAATATTTCTCCACTTACACCTAAACAACTAATGAGAAGGCTGTAAGCTCGCAATAGGAATTCACAAAGAAAACCTATCCTCTAAAGTAGAATCACTCACACAGATGGATTCTCACTTCGCACAACACTCAGCTATTACAAAATCACTCAGATAATGTTTTTCTGATTTCTTCAACTGGGTTTCTGTCAACAGATGACTTCCACCAGACGAGTGAGCTGTTCGAGCTTTTGAGACTTAGAGAAATTCTGCTTCAAAATTTCGATCTCTGATTGTTGTTGTGTTCTTGCTCGATTTGAAATTCAGCTCTATTTATACATGGAGATGAAATTATGACCGTTGAAGGCAAGTCACAATTCAAATCCATCCTTCAGCTCTTTTTGAAACGGCTCCCTGCAGCATTCCGTACTGTGTACAGTACCTTTCTGTCCATCGCATTTAATGCTGCATTTAATGCACTCTGCTGATCCGAGGATATCTTCAATCATTTGTCATTACTACCCTTCTCTTACAGCATTTATTACACTAAGTGCATTTATTACCGTTGGACTAATCTCTTGACCTCTTCTACTCTGCTGATCAAAACGACTCTGCTGATAGACACTCTGCTGATCAAATACTGAACTCATCTGATTTGACTCGGCTGATGATCTACCCTTCTGTTCGCTGATTCAGCAAGAGATCACTAGTCTTCTGAGCTTTGAACTTTGAACTCTTCTGATGTCTTCTTTTACCAGTTCAATATTCTTCTAAGGGAACTAAGCTTTCCATACTTAGCTGATTATGACGTTTTGGAAATCATCAAAACCTTCCCTTAATTACTTGTCTTCTTTCATCTTCATCTTCATCCAACATTTTACCCTTATAGACTTCACATTCAGCTTTCAGAGATTCATGTTCTTGCTCAAGCTGTTTATATTCAGCTGATTCTCTTGGCTTTTCAGCTGTGAGTTTCAGTGAACTATTTTGCTCTTTTAGCAATATCATCTCTTCCTTAAGCTTTTTAAAAGCTTCAGCAATAGTAGTATTGTTAAGCATCATTTGTTCAAATGAACTAAATAGTTCATTTTCAAGAGGAGTTACCTCATCCTCAGAGTCATCAGATTCCTTAGCCATCAGGCAGAGAAGGGCAGGGCCCTCTTCATCAGAAGACTCTTCATCAGAAGTGTCAGAATCTGAATCAGATGAGTAGACGGCAGCTGGCTTTTCTGCTTCTGCTACCATCGCCTTTGCTTTCTGATGCTTTCTTTCTTTTCTGATTCTCTTTTCTTCTTCCGTGTACTTCTCAGCTTTAGGATATGGGCAGTTTCTAATGAAATGACCCAGTTTCCTGCAATTATAGCACATCATTTTGGATTTATAAGAATCCTTATCTTGAGAAGAAGAAGTAGGGTTAGAAGTAGAAGCATTGTTATATTTGTTCTTCATTTTCCGTCTGTAGAACTTTTTGAAGTTGTTCATCAGCAATGCTACGTCTCCAGCAGTGTACTCCTTTTTGTTGAGTAGTGTGGCTTCATCAGATGAATCCACATCTTTGCTTTTGTGAGCTGGCCTTCTTGGATTTTCAGCAGCAACAAGTGCAGCTGTGGGACTTGAAGTAGAGGTTTCTTCAACACCCATTCTAGGCAGTTTATACTCATATGCCTTGAGTACGGAGAACAGCTCTGTAAGAGAAATCTTCCCCAGATCTCTTGATTCTTCCATAGCTGTTACTTTCATGTTGAACTTGGGAGGCAGGGCCTTCAGTACTCTGACGGTGATCTCTTTGTCAGTGAAGGTCTTTCCCAGCTTTAGAACTTCATTCAATGTTCTGGTAAACCTGGTATCCATCTGGTCAATGGTCTCTCCAGATTTCATCTTGAAGTTATCCAGCTTCTCCAAGGCAACACTGAGCTGATGCTCTTTGATGGCGTCGTTTCCTTCGCTCATGTCACGAACCTTATCCCACATCTCCTTTGCAGTTTTGCAATGTTTGACTTTGTCAAACCAATCATTGTCCAGGGCTTTGGTCATGATGAAACGGCCAACTTTATCCAGATTGAACAGCTTTATCTCTTCGGCTGTCATCTCTGTCAGATCTTTTTCCACCACCAGTTCAGCTTCGTCAACTATAATGGTCTTGGTGAATTTGAATGGACCTTTTATGATACATGTATACATGTTGTCATTGTAGGCAGCTAGAAAGATTTCCATTCTAATCTTCCAGTCCTCAAAAGACATACCAGCAATGTGGGGAACATGGCTGATACAGTCCATTTTTCAAAAAGTTTTGATTTTCAAAAAGATGCTCTTTTGAAAAGTTATGAAAACCTTTGAAAAACACTTGGATCAAGCTCGTTGATCAGGCAGCTGATTCTAATGAACCACCCGCTCTGATACCACTTGTTGGTCCCAAGTGGTCAGAAGAGGTTTAGAGGGGGGGGTGAATAAACCTCTTTAAAATTTTCTTCCAAATTTTAACTTTAAAACTTTTTCTCTAACTGAACAGACTAAGCTGATCAGAGTAGTAAGTTACAATTCTGTTCGCGAACAAATCTTTGAACAGGTTTGTTGACCACTCGTCTGATAGTTACTTAGCTGATTTTGTTGAATTTAGTTTTAATACTTAGAGTACTTGCAGCGGATTTTTCAAAGTGTTTTTCACAAGTAATCTCAGCAGTTTGAAAAGTGTTTCCCCAGTTTTATGAACTCCTTTAAATTCCTTTTCAAACAGTTAAGTTAAGTGTTTTATGCAAACTTGAAATATGCAAGTAAAAATGCAAATAAAAACACAAGTAATTTTTATAGTGGTTATATGGATGTAAATATCCTTTAATCCACTCGTCCAAGTCACAAAGATCTTGGGTTATACTAAAAACACACAGTAATCAGTATACTCTGCTTACGCCTTACAACAAATGAACAGGCCGTAAGTTCGCAGTAAGAAATCACAAAGAAATCCTTACTCTCTGAAGTAATATCACTCACTTAGACGGATATCTACTTCTCACAACACTCTTGTTTACAAAATCACTCAGAAGATGTATTTTTCTTGATTCTTCAACTCTGCTTTTGTCAACAAATGACTAAGCTGATGAGTGAGCTGTTCTTGAGACTTAAGATTTTGCTTCGAAAATTTCTCAGAGATTGTGTTGCTTGCATTCTCTTCGTCTCTTTCAGCTATTTATACTTGAGGTTTGAAAAATGTCCGTTGAAGAAAGACAGGATTCAAATTCCTCGAGTACTGGTCCTTAATTTCTGCGAACGGCTCTTTTGCAATCTGTCCGTACTGTGAACAGTACTATTCTGCAGGTAGCATTAAATGCACCCAGCTGATGCGAAGCATTTCTTCAATCATTTGTCTTTAATAACCTTGTACTTCAGCATTTATTACTCCAAGGGGCATTTATTACTGTTGGGAACACTTTATGATCTTCTTCACTTGGCTGACGAAAGTGCAAGTCTGATGGCGAGCAAAGCTGTTCTAAAACTTGAACAAATCTGATTTGAGTCGGCTGATCTTCATCAGTCTGATAACTTTCCTTCAGCAGATCAGAAGTCTTGGACCTTGAAATTTGACTCTTCTGATGTCTTCATTACTTAGTCAAAATTTCTTCAAGGGGATCATCAGCTAAGTTAATCCATACTTAGCCACTCTTTGAAGTTTTGGAATCCTTCAAAACCTCCCTTAACTAATTGTCTTCAGTGCATTCATCTTCATCCTTATCCAACACTATGATATTTGAAGAGGGGCTCCAAATGCAACTCATGGATAAAATAAAGTAGATAAAGGAGCTGGAGAAGTGTTGTTAGATGAGTTGTCATAAACTCGTCCAACAAAACCTCCCCAGCTCCTTCGTCGCCATATTAAATGGTTTTGCCTCTAACAAATACTCCATCTGAAATAAAAAAAAAAAAAAAAAAACCTTAGTTAACTATTTTTATAATACTAACCATCAATTATTAGAGTTACATGAGTTCAGAAATCAACAAAACTACGTATCACCATGTTCGGTCAATATTTTTACAAAAGTTTAAATCATAAAATCCAAACTACAACATTAACCCCAACAGTCCAAAAACTAACCCCAACATTCAAAAAATCCAAAACAAACAAAATAATCTAACTTATTCTAAAAATTCAGAATATATAAAATCAAAACAATACCATATACCTAATTCAACCTGACATTCCACGTACAGCAGAACATTAAAAGTGGACCTCAAATCATGAAACACAATGTAAATTCATTGACACTAATATTTTTACAACCTAATACATCTGATAATTAATAACTACATCTCCAGTGCAATGAATTCACACGTAGATAATAATAAGTCCTCTAAAACAATAAAACAATAAAAATACAAAAATAAATTACCCTAACCAAGTTGAATTCCCAAATAAAATAAATCGGCCTTAATTATCATATTTTATAATAATTGATTTTTATCATAACAAGCTCAACCTCAAAGAAGCAGTTACAACTCGTGCCTTAATTATTTAGGCCAGTGTTACAACTACAATTATATATTCAATCAAATTAATATTCATTTTAACCAACACACTGGGACATAAATTCCAAGTAATAGAATAATTCACCAATTTAATCATTAAGCTATTTCCGACAACAAAAAACAATAAATAAAATGCAATTCGATGAAAATTGTGCAAATAAATGCTAGCAAAGACAAAGGACAAATTATCTCCAGGAAATTGTGAAAATAAATGTTAGCAGCTAAAATTATGAAAATTGTTCAAATAAATGTTAGGAGACAAAGGGCAAAGGAGAAATTGTGCAAATAAATGTTAGCAGCTAAAATTATGAAAATTGTGCATATAAATGTTAGCAGCTAAAATCATGAAAAAAACGAACATCAGCTAAGATTTTACCTCCACGAAGATACTCATTTAAGGCTCAACATCTCTTATTTTCTTCTAGTTAATGGGATATGAGCTAAAATTGGATATCAGATTGCAATTGATCCCCAATTCTTCACTATTTCGAAGTCGTTCTTCCCCAATTTCATATAAGAAGCTTCAATTGGACTTTTTTCGGGAGATTTTTCCTTCAAAGGATTTGGGAAGGCCAGATTTTTCCTTCAAAGGATTTGGGGACGGATGAAATTGGGGAGATGTAAATCGATTTTGTATGTAAATTAATTTTTATACGAATTCTATGTAAATTTATGATTATTATATACGAATTGTATTTAAATTGATTTTCTTATACGTATTGAAGGGGAGGGCAACCAAGTAATTACCAAAAATGGGATTTTATGGTTTAATATATATTATTAATAAGGAGGGACAAATATGTAAATGAGATAAATGAGATTTTATGTTTTTATTATGTATTATTAATATGCAGAGGCAAATATGTAAAAGGACAAAATGTGACCTGCTAAATGAGACCGGGTTAGCAGGTCACAAAAATAATAATAAAATATTCGGACAGTTCATTTTGTGAGAAAACTGCTGGCAGTTTTCCACAAGTGGAACTGCCCCTAGAATCCCTCAAGTTTGATGACGTTATACTTTCATCCAACTTAACTTTATGTCCCCAACATAGAAAGATAATTCATCGACACAATTATTTATTTCAAATGATTTAACAGAACATGCAAAATTAATAGATTGATATTAAAGTATTAAAGTTAATTCGTGTTAAATCCACATGAAAATACGTGAAGAGGATCATGTTGTAAAATGTAACTCTGTGCAAGGATTATTTGGCTTTCCAATATAGTTTATGTCCGTAATTCTAAATATATGGAGTTAATATCGTTCTAAGTCGGTCCAGTTTGTTAGAAATTAGTATTCTAAAACAAGCAAATTTTATATATCTATATATACATTATACTTTATTAAAATTAAGTAACACTGTATATATTTTACCTTCAATTTTAATAGTTAATATTTCATTCATAATTTCATGTTAATAAATATTTTTATCCAAGAAACTTTATATAGGTGTGAGAAAAATCAAATTAAGTTGTAACGTGAACAAACTTATTTTAGAAAAAAATACCGATAATCGGGTGTGACCTTTAAAGTGAAAAACTTATTTGAACAGGAAAAACTATGCCATCCAACTGAATTCAAATAAGATCATGTGTAGTCGACAATATTTGGATCTGACCTGACATGAATGAAATCATATTTTGTTTGAACCTAATCCAATTGGATTACGATCCAAAATTAGAGTATAAAAGAAATAAAAAAAAAATTAATAAGAAGAATTGATATTTTAATTACTAGATTATCATTATGGAAATAGTATTTATCTTTTCATGGTTCATTAATTAAGAAAATCAAATTGGCGCTTTTGTTAATTGAAAAAATATATTCCTAATAGTAAAACATGTTAGGGAAAAATCTTATATATATAATTACTAGATTATCATTGGATAAATGTAATTGAAAATATTATTATGAAAATATTAAAGGGTAAACAACATTTATGATCCTCCTTATCATTAACTTTTTACAGAGTCATCCCTCTTATATTTTTTTCTCCACGCTAGTCCCTACTATAAACCTTTATAATTTGCATGTATGAAATTGATGAAAGACGATTGATTCTTGAATTGAAATGAACTGTAAATTCTGTATATTGATAAAGTAAAGTATGTACATTATGCTGAAGGAAATCAGCTTAAATAGAGTTACAAAGTGAGGGGCAGAAAAGTAAAAACGCCTTAATTAAATAACAACCATCAAGAGCGGCTAATAGTGACTAATAACTAACTTATAATTAAATTAAATAAGCAGCCCTAATTAGATAGAATTGGGAATTCCTCTTTCCAGCTTAATACGTCCCTCATCTTCTTCTTCAATCTCTGTTCCTTTATCAATCTGAATTTGATTATCTGATACCCCCTCCCCCCCGCAAGATGGAGGCGCATAAATGTTGCGAACTCCCATCTTGAACATATATTGGAAAATTTAGTTTTTGGAAGCGACTTTGTCAACAAATCTGCAATTTGAGAAGAAGATGAAATGGGAAGTACTTTCAAATTATTCCTGGAGATACGTTCCCTGATGAAGTGAATGTCAATTTCGATGTGTTTGGTTCGCTCATGGAAAATTGGGTTCTCAGCTAGCTGGATGGCAGATGAATTATCGCAGTACACCACCGGAGGTAAGTGCAGCTGAACTTGTAGATCATGTAATAATTGTTTGAGCCATAATATTTCACTAGTTATAGAAGATAATGCTATGTATTTGACCTCAGCCGAAGATTTTGAGACAGTTGGTTGTCTCTTGGCTTTCCAAGATATTAGGGAGTTGCCTAGGAAGATAGTGAATCCAGTAGTAGAACGCCCTGAATCTAAGCACGACCCCCAGTCAGAATCACAGTATCCTGTCAAGGCAAGATTAGAGAACTTAGAATAATAAAGACCTTGGGCAGGAGTGGACTTAAGATATCTAAGTAGGTGATGTGTTGCTGCTAAGTGTGCATTTGTAGGCTTTGAAATGAATTGACTTAATTTGTGAACAACAAATGATATATCTGGGCGTGTGATGGTTAAATATATGAGTCTTCCTAGTAATCTCCTATGAGGAGATGGATCCAGTAATAGATCTTTTTCATCTGATTTTAAACTATTCTTAGGATCCATGGGAATATGTACTGATTTAGAAGCAAGATATCCAGTGTCTTGTAATATGTGAAGAACATAGTTTCTTTGTGTAAGTATTAAACCAGATTTAGAGTAAACTAGTTCTATCCCTAGGAAGTATTTCAGCTTGCCCAAATCTCTAAGTTTAAAAAATTGACCAAGTTTAGCCTTAAGTCCACAAATTAGTGAGGTATTGGGGCCAGCAATTAATATATCATCTACATATACTAAGAGAGCTAAAAAAGAATCATTAGAACCAGAAGTGAATAATGAATAATCTGACCTTGATTGTTTAAAGTTTAGAGCTTGTAGGACCTCAGTGAGCTTGTGATTCCACTGTGTACTTGCCTGTTTTAAACCATATATGGATTTATGAAGTTTGCAAACAAGTTTAGAATCCATACCTGAGTTCAATTGCTGAGATGGAGTATATCCTTTAGGTAATGTCATATAAATATCCTCATCTAAGTCACCATTAAGAAAAGCATTAGTGATATCAAGCTGGTTTAAGTCCCAATGATTAGCCATGGCCAAAGCTAGGATAACCCTGACAGATACTAATTTAGCTACTGGGGAGAAAGTGGCTTTATAGTCAATTCCTTCTTGTTGTGTAAATCCCTTAGCAACTAACCTAGCTTTGTATTTTTCTATTGTTCCATCAGAATTAGTTTTTATTTTAAAAACCCACTTGCAACCAATGGGTGTTTTGTTAGGAGGTAAATGCTGTATTGACCAAGTCTGATTAAGTTCCATAGCAGTTAACTCTTCATTGGTGGCTTTAACCCATTCAGGATGCTTGGAGGCTTGTTTGTATGATGTAGGTTCAGAAATATTAGAGATGTTAGCAATAAAGGTTTGATGTGGAGAAGAAAGAGAGGAGTAATTGAGAACAAAATGTAGAGGGTATCTAATTTTAGAGGAATCAGCTAGGGATAGATTACAGTGGTAATCTTGGAGATAAGAGGGAGTTTTGTGAATTCTGGTTGATTTCCTGATAGGTTCTAAGTTAGAATGATCAGGGGTTTGATTAATGGGAGAAGAAGGAGTAGGATTAAGGTTAGATTGAAGTGGTGAAGGTAGGGGATCCAAGAGATAATAATTGTTGTCAAGATTGTTATTATCGTGAACTGAATTAGGATTAGTGAATTGAGAAAATAATTTAGAATCAGTAAAAGGAAAAATGCTTTCATAGAAGATGACATTTCTTGAATGAAAGACAGAGTGAGTGGAAAGATTCAACAGTTTATATCCCTTGATCCCAGGTGAATATCCTAAAAAAATGCATTTATGAGCTCTAGGGTCAAATTTAGATCTATGTGCTTTAAGTGTAGATGCAAATGAAAGACAACCAAAAGTTTTCATATAGGAGTAATCAACAGGTTTGTGATAAAGTTCTGAATAAGGACTTGAATTTTGTAAAATAGGAGTTGGTAATCTATTCATTAGGAAGACAGCAGTTATTTGATTGAAACATTAAAGACCTAGCTATATTAAGTATATGTTGATGTTATCTTTCTACTCTTGAATTTTGTTGAGGTGTTTCTATACAAGAAAATTGATGTAATATTCCTAATTTTGAGAAAAGATCAGTAAATAATAGTTCCTTAGCATTGTCAGTCCTAAATTTCTTTATGTTTGAAATGAATTGAGTGTGAATCATGATGATTAATTTAGGAAGAATTGTATGAACATGTGATTTGAATTGTAATAAAAAAATTCCAAGTAAATATTGAATAATCATCAACTAAAGTTAGAAAAAATCTAAAGCAATTATAGGAGGTGACCTTAAAGGGCCCCCATATGTCACAATGAATA
The DNA here is from genome assembly GCA_038501285.1 of Penstemon eatonii. NCBI lineage: Eukaryota > Viridiplantae > Streptophyta > Magnoliopsida > Lamiales > Plantaginaceae > Penstemon > Penstemon eatonii. The sequence continues at coordinate 27,433,006 of CM076715.1, read as the reverse complement.
AGCTCAAAAGGATTACAAGTAGCAGAATTACTAATAGAAAATGGTAGTTGCTTCTGTTTATCCAAAGGACAGATTTCACAAATATGCTTGTACAAATTATTTCCAGTAGGTAAATCTAATACAGATTGTAAAAGAGAAAGTCTGCCTATGCCAGGATGGCCTAATCTGTTGTGCCAAGTGCTAATGTCTATTTTATTACAGAAACTAGAATGTGAAGGAATGTTGTAATGTAGGATGTACAGGCCTTCTAATAAGTCACCCCTGCCAATCTTCTTCAAAGAGATCTTGTCCTGAATTATGAAATGGTTTGATTAAAAAATAATGGTATAGGTGGATGAATGTAGTAAGGCACTAACAGAAAGTAAATTGAATTTGAATTGGTGGTTTGATTAAAAAATAATGGTATAGGTGGATGAATGTAGTAAGGCATCAGTCAGCTCACGTATGCTTCCACACATGTGTCTTGAACAGCCACTGTCCAAGTACCAGATTTTCTCTACTTTACTCCTACTCCTAATCCTAACCTACAAAACAAAATAAAAAATTGTTTTAGGTACCCTTATTGAGAGGGTCCTGAAGGATTAGTTCCACCTTTGAGAACCCAAGATGTTGAAGTCTTAGGCTTCTGAGTTTTAACAGGAGCATGAGCAGGTATATCTTCATCATATCCATCAGATTTGTTATGTTGATAATCAGTATAATAAGGATGATGCTCATAAGCAGAATAAGATGCATGATATGCAAGGTATGCATGCATTAGATGAGCAGGATATGGTGCATAGTAAGTTGGGAATTGAGGTGCATGATACATAGGAGGATATGCAGGTTGCACATAATATGACTCATTTCCATACCTAGCATTTTGATTTTTCTTGTTCTTATGCTTCTTTGGCTTACTAGGTGCTTGCTCATTAACAGACGACTTAGTTTTACCACTAGTCTGATTGGTTTTAGCCTTATCAGCAGACTTCTTAGGACTCTGCTGTCTAGTCTTACCAGTATGTTTTCCTATACTAGGCTCTTTGCTCTTTTTAGCCTTAGGAGCTTTCTTCTCCTTTAATTCTTTCTCATGTGAAGCAGGTTTAGTAGTCTGAACATACAAGATGACCTTACTGTTGTCAGCTGATACAAATTTTTCAGTATGGTTCAGTTCTAACTTATCTTGTTCTAAAGGCATCTTCTGTTTACTAGACATATGAGTGGATGCACCAGATGATTTCTCATGAGACTCAATTATCTTTTCAAGTTCCATGATTTTACCTTTATAGACTTCACATTCAGCTTTCAGAGATTCATTTTCTTGCTCAAGCAGTTTGTATTCAGCTGATTCTTTTGGCTTTTCAGCCTTAAGTTTCAGTGAACTGTTTTGCTCTCTTAGCAATATCATCTCTTCCTTAAGCTTACTAAATGCTTCAGTAATACCAGTATTGTTAAGCATCATTTGTTGAAATGAATCAAACAATTCATTTTCAAGAGGAGTTACCTCATCATCCTTAGAATTATCAGATTCCTTGGCCATCAGGCAGATTAGAGCAGGACTCTCTTCTTCAGAAGACTCTTCATCAGAAGTGTCTGAGTCTGAATCAGATGAGTAGATAGTAGCCAGCTTTTCTGCTTCTGCTAACAGCACTTTGCCTTTCTGATGCTTTCTTTCTTTTCTGATTCTCTTTTCCTCTTCTGTATACTTCTCATGAGCTTTAGGATATGAGCAGTCTCTGATGAAATGACCCAGTTTCCTGCAATTGTAGCACATTAGTTTGGATTTATAAGAATCCTTATCTTGAGAAGAAGAAGTAGGGTTAGAAGTAGAAGCATTGTTGTATTTGTTCTTCATTTTTCTTTTGTAGAACTTCTTAAAGTTGTTCATCAGCAATGCAACGTCTCCAGCAGTATACTCATTTTTGTTGAGTAATGTGGCTTCATCAGATGAGTCCACTTCTTTACTTTTGTGTGCTGGTCTTCTTGGATTTTCAGCAGCAACCAGGGCAGCTGTGGGACTTGAAGTTGAGGTTTCTTCAACACCCATTCTTGACAGTTTATACTCATACGCCTTGAGTACTGAGAACAGCTCGGTAAGTGAGATTTTTCCCAAATCTCTTGACTCTTCCATGGCTGTTACCTTCATGTTGAACTTTGGAGGTAGAGCCTTCAAGACTCTGACGGTTATCTCCTTGTCTGTGAAGGTTTTTCCAAGCTTGAGAACTTCATTTAATGTCCTTGTAAACCTTGTATTCATTTGGTCAATGGTTTCCGCAGACTTCATCTTGAAGTTGTCCAGCTTTTCCAGAGCAACACTCAGCTGATGCTCTTTGATGGCGTAGTTTCCTTCACTCATGTCACGAACCTTATCCCACATCTCTTTGGCATTCTTGCAATGCTTGACTTTATCAAATCTATCATTGTCCAGGGCTTTGGTCATGATGAAACGGCCAACTTTGTCCAGATTGAACAGCTTAATTTCTTCAGATGTCATCTCATGTAAATCTTTTTCCACCACTATGTCTACTTCATCAACCTTTATAGTCTTGGTGAATTTGAATGGACCTTTTATGATACATGTGTACATGTTATCATTGTAGGCAGCTAAGAAGATCTCCATTCTGATCTTCCAGTCCTCAAAGCTCATACCAGCTATGTGGGGAACATGGCTGATACAATCCATTTTCAAAAAGTTTTTTATTTTTCAAAAATATACTCTTTTGAAAAAGTTTGAAAACCTTTGAAAAAGTTTGAAAACCTTTGAAGAACACTCGGATCAAGCTCGTTGATCAGGCAGCTGATTCTAATGAACCACCCGCTCTGATACCACTTGTTGGTCCCAAGTGGTCAGATGAGATCTAGAGGTGGGGTGAATAGACCTCTTCAAATTTTTACACTTTAAAAGTTTTCACTCGACTGTCAGCAGACTAAGTTGTTGAGGTCAGCAAGTTGACTAGGCTGATCAGTGAACAAATCTTTGAACAACACAGTTAACCACTTCTCTTTAGACTACTTAGCTGATTTCAGTAAAACAACTTTTTAAAGCAGAGTACTTGCAGCGGATTTTTATAAAGTATTTTTCACAAGTAAACTCTTAACAGTTTGAAAGATTTATCCCCAATTTTATAAGATTCTTTTCACAGAAACTTTCAACAGTTCTGATAAAGTGCTTTTATGCAATCTTGAAAATATGCAAGTAAAAATGCTAAGTAGAAACACACAAAGTTTTTATAGTGGTTATATGGGTTTTAAATCCTTTAGTCCACTCTTCCAAGTCACTTAGATCTTGGTTTATACTATAATCACAAAGTTTACAGTATACAACACTTACGCCAAAACAACAAATGAATATGGCCATAAGCTCACAATAGGAAATCACTTAGAAGACCTATCCACTGAAGTTAGATCACTCACAAAGATGGATCTACACTTTGCACAACACCCTAACAGTTTTTCACTCAAAAAAATGTGTTTGTCTTTGATCTTTAACTTCTGCTTGTGTCAACAAATGACAAAGCTGATAAGTGAGTTGTTCTTGAGACTTAAAGATTTTGCTTCGGATTTTCTCTCAGAGATTGTGTTGTTGTTCTTCTCTTCGTCTCATGAACTATTTATACTCCAAGATTTGAAAAATGTCCGTTGAAGAGAGACAAGATTCAAATTTCTCGGGTACTGGTCCTTAATTTCCGCGAACGGCTCTCTGCACAGTGACAGTACTGCAAACGGTACTTTCTGTCAGACAGCATTTAATGCACCTAGCTTATACGAGGTTTTCCTTCAATCATTTGTCTTTAATGCCCTCGAAATTCAGCATTTATTACTCCAAGTGCATTTATTACCGTTGGAGAGACTTTCTGATCCTTTCCACTTGGCTGATGAGAATATCAGTCTGATGATTGAACAGAGCTGATCTCAAACTTGAACAAATCTGATTTGAGTCTTCTGACCTTCACCAATCTGATTTCTTTCTTCGACGGCAGATCAGTAGTCTTCTTCGACCATCTTGAATTTTGATTTACCTGATGACTCTTTAAATCTTCAATCAAAATTCTAACAAGGGTTTTTAACTAAGCTTTCCTAACTTGGCTGGTTATGATGTTTTGGATATCATCAAAATCTCCCTTCAAACTTCTAATTACTTGTCTTCTGATCTTCATCTTCATCCAACAATTTGGGGACAGCCTTTTATTAATTAATAAACTTTCACTTAATTATACTTTATCGGAAAATTTTCTCTACTCCGTTAAGAATTAATAAATTTTCATCTAATTACAATGTTAATAGTTCCAAAAAATTTACAATTCTTTGAGCTATTATGTTTATCAAAATGATTTCACTTAATGTTTAAGGTATTGTCATTTTATATATCTAATAAATAATGACAAACTAGACATTATTACTTAGGGTAAATCATGAATATCGCATGGGATAAGGTTTAGTTATTAAAATCTCTCTCATGTATTAATCAATATGAAAACAACCCTTAAATTTGTCACCATCTTACAGTTAGTCAGTTACCCCAAAAAAAATATTCAGTTTTGCCCCTAAAATTTTTTTTGTAATGTAATATCTTAAAAAAAAATTGGAATACTACTCGTAATATCTCATTAGTTATATATTTACCACAAAAACCTGTACAAATTTGATAATTATTTGAGAATTATATATTCAATAAGGATAGACACCATTGATTATTTTTTCATACATGAGATAAGCGAACCCTTGTGATAGGATAGTGCCCAGCAAGCCAATTCAATAAGCTTGTAATAGGTCTATTCTGTATGAGACAATCTTTGATTTTATAATAATACGCACGTTTATTTATATGTGTATAAGGATAAACAATGGCCAACTTCATCTCTCGCGAATACATTTAAGCGATTGGATGAAATCCTTAGATTACATTTGACTATGGGACGATTCACTTAAGTACTGAGTGCAATCATGAAACAGTCTCTAAGGTCGTAATCTTAAAACTATTCCAAGTCATAGATTCCGAACGAGACGGGGTATCGTAGGAATCGCCAAGACTTGTACGAGTATGCATGATTCACATGGAGTGAGTTTGTAGCGTTTCATGAGCAAGGCATTTGAGGCCAGTGCATATGAGTAGGTGGTTCAATGGAGGATTGAACGCATCGAACGACCCGAACAGAGAAACCCATTGTGGAAGCGCATGACGCATATCGGTGATGGGATGTTTCTCAAGACTTATAATAGTGTACGATTTAGTCCTTTGACTTGAGGTGCTAGGGCGAATTCGGTGCATGAGCGTGCGTACTTAGATCTAGGTATAGACCACTTAGCTTGGTCATAACATGCCTAGGTTGGGTGCGTATAGTTGTGTACGCAAGTGGTTAGTACCAATATGGAATCTTTTAACTCATCGTAATGGATGAGAGAATTTCCTATACGATTCTTAGATAATATATCTATAGATTCTTAGATAATATATCCGAGGAATCTACGGCCGTAGTCGGTGACGGATTTGGAAAGGGGTTTCCAAATTTAGCAGTCACACTGGAATATTATCCCGAATTAGAATGTATAGTTATCGAGATAAATTTAGAGGTGCCGATCAATTCACACACCCTAAGTCTTGATCAGGAATATTAGTCGATAGAAGGACCGTATGTACATGGCAGTTATAAGAGATACGAGGTTCACAAATATCAATTCACCTGAAGTTGGGCTTCATGGGCTTGTGGCTAGACATCGACCATGAAGTGTGGGTACTCCTGAGTTAATAGAAAATTTGATTCTAGGAGTGGTCAATTAAGGGTTGTTTAATTGACCGGAGCAATTTATTGTTCATAAATTAAATCACGAGGAATTCGTGGGCCTGCTGCCAATTGATGGTGAACCCAGAGGGTCACACACAATACAATTGGACGGTGACTGTTATAAAAGGACATGAAAGGAATTAATTGATTAAATGAAATATTGATTTATTAATATGAATTGAGTTTTAATTAAAGTAGTTAATTAAAAGAAGGCTTACAAGACATGGACCTTTAATTAAAAGCCCATAAGGAGTCTTGCAAACCTATGTCAAGTAGAGGCTTATAAATAGAGTTCTACCAGAGCTCAGAAACAAAATAACACAAAAGCACAAAACCCTAGCCTCTCTCTTGCACTTAGCCGTCGTCGCCCAACCCTGCGCCGCCAGCTGCAAGCCGCCGCCGCAAGTCCTCCCTTGTTCCACCGTGCTAGATCCAGTTCTGAGCCTACGACGAGGAGGTGTCACCAGAATCCAATTGGTGTGGACTAAACTCTGGAGGTGAGACATTCGGATCACTCCCGTGAACCAGAATCAGAATCAGAGTTGGAGGTTGCCACCACCTTGCCTGTGGTGAGGTAAAAATCGAAAACCCCTTGTTTTAATACATTGTGTGTTTTGTTTCATGCTTTCATATACATAATATGGAGATCTTATATATGGGACCTTGGGTGCTTCGAAAAATTTTAAAAATTCCGCACTCTATGTTGTTCTGATAATCGAGGCAACCCAACAATGGTATCAGAGCCAGCTCCATACTTATTATACGAAAAGCCTGAACATAATGTGTGTTCACCGTATATGTTTAATTATGTATATGTAAACACGTGATAATCATGTTCTGTAAGTTGATTCTTGCTTGTTATGACTGAATCTATGATTGGATAAAACTGCTTTTTCAGATTTGTGGCGAATTTATAGTTTTTGAAAACTTCAGGACTTTTGTGCAATAAAATCGCATATTAGGGTTTTAAAAGGCTGAAAATTCAAATTTTCAGAATCTGGAAATTTAAAAAAATTCTGGACTATTTTGCAAATCTGGTCGCACGGCTTTTTGGGGTCGTTTTGTAATTTCCAAAAGTTTGGGGACTGTTTTGCAATTACGAAACTTCAGGGGTCTGTTTGAAAAATCAAAAAATTTCAGAATTCAAAATTTTATTTTCTGGTCTGCTTCCCGAATCTGTTATGGGGTGTTTTGTAAGTTTTTAAAAGTTTTGGGGTCAAAGTGCAATTTTCGAAAGTTGACGGGCGAAAATGCAATTTTCAATATTGAAAAACAGAATTTGAATTTGAGCATAAAATTTATTTTTGTTTACCCGAATATTTATTTTGTCATAATTAGTAGTGACTAAAAAGTAAGAATCATAGGAAGTTAGTTTTAAAAGGTTGTTTTAAAATTAAGAAAGAAATAGGTAAATGATGTTTGCATGTTTCTTGCTCTACGTGAAATGTTTACGTGGTTTTAGATCGCGCCGAGCCTTGGCCTTAGGGTAGATGTGATTGGTATAATTTAATGTTTGGTTTTTAATTGGGCCTGCGAGCCTATATTATTTTTGGGCCACTTTGAGCCTTTGTAATAGAATAGGGCTTTTACTGTTTTATTAGTTTAGAATGGAGGCCCGTTTACAAGCAAGGTGGGAGCCCAAGAATATATGAAGGCCATGTATGCATGGTACATTGTGTAATAGCATAGGCCGGTTTGCAAACCCTTTAGATTGACCAATGGGGCCAACATCATTGGCTCGATGATGGCCTGCATAGGAGGCTCCCGAACGAAAACATATTGTGGTAGTATGCATGCTAGGCTTGTATGGCTTTTATTTATTTGTCGATTTATATTTAGCTTGTATGAGATGCGCACTAGAATCTAGATCGTAATAAAAGATAAAGCATAATTGAATCGGTGAGATCTTGAGGAGAGTTAGTATAACTTTCAAACCCGAAATTCCCCTCTCGAATTTAATATTAAGTCTATTGGGTACATTTAAAATGAAGTTTTAAAGATCCAAGCCTTCCATCAATATGAACTAGTGTATGTTGTCTACTTATTGACAGAGGTGATCCAGAGTCTAGCACCCGAGTCAAAGAAAGGGACAATACACGAAATTCCTTGACTCGTGTTTTTAACTAAACTCGACAAGGGTGAGGACTGATCGGGATGTGAAGATCGACCGATAACTAGTTACGGAGAATTCACGACCGGGCCCGTTGCTCATCATGATTGATGGGTTCTACTTAACGATTAGTAGCATTTATGATGTAGCAGTGCTAGATAAATGTGAAAACCGAGGCAAAATAGCTTGAAGGTTGTGAGGTGCCACAATTGGTAAAAGTATACCTACCTGGAGAATTAATTGTATGGCCACGAGTCGTGGGTGCAATTAATTGCTGCTGGGACGTCAAGACCTGCTAGGAATTAAATTTCCCGAGCAATCAAAGGGGTGATTGTTTCGATAAAATAGTGGGAGAAATTTTTCGAAACAAGTCAAAAATTCGATAATTATAAGTATTAGACATAAGATCAGTTAGCTAAACGTTGTCTTCGTTCCATTTGTAGATATTAAGTACAATGTCTAAGAATCCATTATCTGTTATCCTCGACGCAAACAAGTTGAATGGCTCAAATTTTGTCGACTGGCTAAGAAATCTTAGAATTATCCTCGACTCCGAGCGACGAAGCTATGTGCTCGACACACCCATGCCTGCTGCACCCGCAGCACGAGCTAGTGAGGAACAACGAACCGCCAGGGTTGATGATGATCTTCAGGTTCGCTGCCTCATGCTAGCCTCGATGTCGAATGAACTGCAGAAACAGCATGCTGAAATACCGCTTGCTAGAGATATACTTCTCCATCTCCAGCAGATGTTTGGAGAGAGGTCTCGCACCGAAAGGTTCGCGACCACTAAGGAGCTGTTTTATCTCAAGATGGCTGAGGGAAGCAGTGTCAAGGATCACTGTCTGCGTTTCATCAACCTGGTTGAAAAACTAGGGCGATTGGACGTGGACTTCCACGCTAATCTTAGCACTGACCTCCTCCTCCATACGCTGCCCCGTTCTTTTGACCAGTTCGTGTTGAACTTCAACATGGAGGATAGAACCCTCGCTCTTCACGAACTGACCAATTTGTTGGTAACCGCAGAATCGACTCTCAAGAAAGAGAAGTCGGTAATGAGTGCACACCAATTGAAGGCTGCAAAGCCCAAGAGAGGTAAGAAGAAGAAGAAGGTGTTTCCTTCGAAGGCAGTCACAAAGGTGGTCGAAAAGAAGCGCAAAAGCCCAGAAGACGAATGCTTCCACTGCAAGAAAGCAGGGCACTGGAAAAGGAATTGCCCAGACTACCTAAAGATTAAACTGGTAGCCAAAGGTATTTTCTTGGTTGAAGTTAATATTTCTATTAACTGTGCATCGTGGGTGTTAGACACCGCAGCAGGTTCTCATATCTGCAATGATTTGCAGGTGATGGGAGCAGTAAGATACCTGAAGCCCGGGGATAGAATCCTGCGTTTTTGAAACGGAGCTAGGATCGCCGCTGAGGCTATAGGAGACGTGGAATTAGTTTTAGGGAATTTTACTTTGATTTTAAGAGACTGTTTGTACGTACCGACAATAATTAAGAACATCATTTCAATTCCGATGTTAGACATTGATGTATCTGGTTTATGATGCGTACTATCAGTCTGGTACCGATTTGATGAAGCAACTGTTAGAGAAGTTCAAAGTTGCTTCCCAGGTGAATTTCATGGAACTACACGAAGGATTGGTCTGGAAGGACAAAGTTTTGGAGTATTACAGGACAGCTGAAGTGGACTTCACAAAAAGGGAGATTAAGGCTACTGTCGGGGGTAAATCCATAGTTATCACCCCTGTTCTGCTTCATGAAACGTTTGGTCTGCCAAACAGTGGACGACATGATGTCACCACACTTGCTGAAGAAAAGCTTCAAGATTTTTGGGCAATCTGTGCCAAGGAAGGTGAGATGTTGACTGGCAACATCAAGAAGAAGCAACTGAAGAACGAGTATCAGCGCATGGCTGATATGGTTGCTAAGCTGATAGAGAACTGCACCTTCTCTCTTGATGCAATGACTATGAAGAGATACAGCATCATGTTGGCTATCTACTATGCCTTGGAAGTAAATTGGTCAGTGGTTGTTTGGTACATACTGGCTAATTTTCATGAGAAGAAAGGCAAGAAGTCTACCCAACAGACTAATCACAAAATCACTCTGAGCTATCTGCTCCACCACATGGGGTGTGGTAATACAAATGGAAGGAGATTCATAATGCTAAGGCAATGGCCAAGTACTTGCCTGGTATGAAGAGGAAAGCTGATGAAGTTGAGGCTGAAGAATATGTGGAGGAACCTAAGGAAGAGGTTCCTGCCAAGAAGCAAAAGAAAGAAGTTCAGCCTGCTGTTCAGGCCAAGAAAAAGAAGGCTGATGAGCCAAAGGAAGTGGCTCAAAAGAAGAAAACCAAGACTTCTGTTCAAACAGCCCAGCCAGCTGTTGAAGCCAGAACAGAAGAGTCTGGAGCGAAGAAAGTTGCTGATCAGATCATCGATCAGACAACTGCGGAGATCAGGAATATGTCTCCTGCTTCATCTTCTAGAACACCGTCTGCTGAACATCCTGATGAGACTATTGCTCACAGGACCAGAAGTCAAATCAGAGATACAGGTGCTTCCAAACCTGTTCAAGGAGGACGGGCAAAGAAGACCATAAGGAAGAAAATGACTTTTGTTGATTCACCCACTGAGTTATCAGACTTAGTGCGACAAAGCCCTCAATCAGCAGAGAGGCCTGCTGGTGCTGAGGAAACGTCTGCTGAACAGATTGATGCTCAACAGACTGCTCCAAAAGAACCAACAGCTGAGGTTGCTCAACCTCAAGATGATCCAGATGTGATGATCATCAACCCTATAGCAGCTGCACCCATTGCATCTGCTGGTCCTGCTCCGAAACCTGCCACAGCTGACAAAGGTAAAAGAAAAATCCTTATCAAAAGGAAGAAAATTTATGCTGCTGATAAGAAGAAGAGAGAGGAAGCTGAGCAGAGGAAGAGAGACGAACAGAAGGAGAAAAGGGTCCTTGAACTTAGCAAGATTCAGGCAGATAAGGATGAATAGAGAAGAAGGATGTCTGAAGCAAAACGTAAGGCTGCTGAATATGCTGAAGTTGCTGCTGTCCTTGAGCTGAGCAAGAAGGATGCTCATGGCCCTGAACATGCTGGAAGTGTAAAGATTGGTGAATCTTTACAAGCCAAAAAGAGGATGCCTGCTGGCATTGTGAAGGAAAAGAAGAAGTTTGAGATTAAAAGAGCTTTTGATATTATTAACTCAGATTCTTCTGTTTTCAACAGATTTGAGAAGGCATTGTCTTATTTTGACAAGAAGCTGATGCTCAAGACCTTGTTCACTCATGAAAAACAATGATACATCAAATGGAGAGACTACAGAGTGAACAGATCTGTTGAGGAGGTCCAAAGCTGGAAAGAGTTTGCTGATGAAGAAAAGTGGGTTCTGAATTGGCTGCAAACCTCGTCCATCACCAAAGCCTTGGATCCTGATTTTTTTCGAGACATGATGCATAAGTATGCACAAGAATTTGCTGCTGAGGAAGCAAAGATCATCTCTAACACTTTGCCAGCCAAGATAAGAAAGACTGATAATCAAGTGAAGAGAGCTGTGCAAATTGCCACTATGAAAGCCTTGGAGACCAGGACTGAAAGGTCAAGATATGAGCAAGGCTCGCCAAGTGATCTGCCTTCCATGCCTGGCGTTCAACAGATCACGTTTGGCAAAGAATTGAAAGACTATCATGAAGTGCCTAAAGTAAAGATTCAAACTCCAAATTTGTGGCCTGTTGTGAGACAGATTCGTCAAACAACAGTCTTTACTGGTGATGGCAAAATCATTGATAAGATCTTTGAGGATGTCACTGATCAGCCCCGCATTGATAAAGAACACTTAGCAATTGAGTGGAAAGCTAAGGAGTCTTCTGCTGATCAAGAGACTGAGTTGAAAGATGCCCCTGTCCACCAGGAAGCTGAAGATGAACAGACTGCTGATCCTTCTGCTTCATCAGCTGATATGCACTCATCACTTATGGAAGCTTTCCAGATGTTGTTAGAGAATAACTTAAAGGAAATGGAAGCAAGGGACAGACAACAGCTGGAAGTGATGCAGCAAGCCTTGGAGGAATCCAACAGACTACAATTAGAGCAAATGCAGAAAGCCACTGCAAAAATTGTCAAAGATGATGTTGATAATTGCCCACTGCCTGATGACAGTGCACTGAAGAGAAGTGTGCTGGATATGAACAGAAATGTTGAAGACATTAAGGCAGATGTAGATCATCTTCACACTGCTCTGAAAAGAGCTGAAAACAACAATGCTGATCTCACTAACTCTTTCATCAATGTTAGTGAACAAGAGAAGGCAGTAAATGTAGCACTGTTGCAAGAAGTCAGTAAAGCTGAAGTTGTTATTCAAGAAGAACTTGCCACAATGCAAATCAATATTGACTGCTTGAATGATCAGAATGACATCATCACTATTTCTCTCAATCATCTAACTGCCAGTCATGATGTAGCAAATCAGAACATCAAGGCTTTATGTGCAGAAATGAAGATTCAGTCTGTTGCACTCAACCCTACTATCAAACCTGCTAGTGTCACCAGTTCTGATGATGACAAAAAGGGGGAAGAGAAAAGGGAAGAGGAGCCAACTTTTCAGGCTGCTGATGAAAGTCAGAAACTTGAAGAAAGAGCTGAGGAAGCTGCTGCTATTGAAACCGAGAAGACTGATGCTGCTGAAGAAACAGGAAAGGTTGAAGGCAAAGAAGAAGCTACTAAAGAACCCAAGGAAAAAGCCAAGACTGATGAGAAAAAGGCTAAATCCAAGGATTCTGATGGAGAAAAATCAAAGCCCTATACCAAGTACAAAGATGAGGAAAGAATCAAAGAGAAGATGGAAGCTGCTAAGTCTAATCTATTCTTAGATGATGAAGCTGATGAAGAAGGTGAAGAAGAAGATGATGATGATGATGATGATGATGATGAGTCTTCATATGAATACTATGAAGAACTTGAAGGAAGTGAAGAAACTGATGACTAGAATTAGATAAATCTTATGTAATCGGTTTTTCTTTATCTTCTGTCAGACATCTTATCTGAACAGAATTGTACTTGTAATGAATTTCTTTATCAATAAAAAGTTCAGTTCTGGTTCCAACACTTTTTCTATCTCAG